>CM030187.1:16258956-16284341 GCA_017639675.1 Aplochiton taeniatus
TAGGGGTCACTAGGTATCTGTTTCAGCCATCCCATCTATGGAGTTAACATGGGGTTAATAGGGGTAACTAGGTAACTGTTTCATCCATCCCATCTCTGGAGTTAACACAGGATTAATAGGGGTAACTAGGTAACAAGCTAACCCTGCAGTATTAGAGTGCTACTAGCAGGCGTTCCCCAAATCCTCCCTGAGGAAAGTTTCTGTTTTGTCTTTCAAGCAAAGGTAACAGAAATATAAACCAACGATCATATTTGTTTATATGTATTTGATCACATCCAATTGATAGCTTTAGGTTTGAAGTATGACGAAAGGGGGTATTCAGAAATTATGCAAACAAGGAATATAGAAATTATACCAGAAATGTTTTGATAGAATACATGTATTATTCAAGATACGCTATAATCCAGCTCATCCTCTTTTTTACTCTTTCATTTCCTCTCATCCCCCCATCATCTTATTCTCTTTCTCTCCTTCCTCTCCTCCTATTCTCTCTTTCTCTCTTATGTCCTGTTCTATTGTTCTCTCCTCCTTCCAGTCAACCCCTCCAATCTACCATGTTCAGGACATGAAGGTTCCTACCGCCTTGTGGTCAGGGGGACAAGATACGCTGGCGGACCCAAAGGATGTAGCTGTCCTACTGACCCAGGTTAGAATTATGAAATGAATATAATGTTATGGCTTAGGTACAATGATATAATATTATAACATAATATAATAATGTTATGGCTTAGGTACAATCGTATAAGATGTCTTCTTTCATGGATAGACATTCTAAGGATTTAGATAGGCCTGTAGCTTTAAAAGTTTTTAGTTTATATTCTGGTATTACTTGCCTCTTTAACAGACCACTGCTGGAAAAGAGGCGTGGTAATCTCAGATAACATAACATAATAAATATGTAAATACATTAATAAAATAATAATAATGTTGGATGTCTCTCTGTTGGGTTTAATATATAAACTAATGCTGTTTATCCTGGTTGGGTTATTATCTGTGCTCCTGGAGTTGAACTAATGCTGTTTATCCTGGCTGGGTTTAATATAAATAGACTAATGTGTGTTTTCTGTAGGTTAGGGTTAGTTAGTCTCAGTTGGTTACCACTGTGTAAATATTTCATATAATACTAATGATGTTGTGTGTCTCTGCTGGGTTTAATACAGACACTAATGGTGGGTGTATTTTCTGCAGGTTAGGGTTAGCTGGTTACTCCTGTATAAATATTTTATAATAATACTAATGATGTTGTGTGTCTGCTGGGTTTAACACAGACTAATATAATAGTAATAGTGATAATGTTGTGTGTCTGCAGGGTTTAACACATGGACTAATATAATAGTAATAGTGATAATTCTGTCTGCTGCAGGTGACCAACCTGGTGTTCCACCGTAACATTGAGCACTGGGAGCACCTGGACTTTATCTGGGGACTGGACGCTCCTCAACAGATGTACCAGGACATGATCAAACTCATGGATCAGCACCGCTAGACTGGGGGATACTGTGTGTGTGTGTGTGTGTGTGTGTGTCTGTCTCATAGATCAGCACTGCTGAGAGTGGCTCTAGTAAACCAGTATGCATTAGGAAAGGTTTTAAATTGCGTCTGTTTCCGTATGTGCCGGATAAGCAATAATCATTCACCTATTAACTAAGTACTAAGTACTAAGTACTAAGTATTAAGTACTAAGTACTAAGTACTAAGTACTAAGTACTAAGTATTAAGTACTAAGTATTAAGTACTAAGTACTAAGTATTAAGTATTAAGTACTAAGTACTAAGTACTAAGTACTAAGTACTAAGTATTAAGTACTAAGTATTAAGTACTAAGTATTAAGTACTAAGTACTAAGTATTAAGTATTAAGTACTAAGTACTAAGTACTAAGTACTAAGTATTAAGTACTAAGTACTAAGTACTAAGTACTAAGTATTAAGTATTAAGTATTAAGTACTAAGTACTAAGTACTAAGTATTAAGTACTAAGAAAATCCATCTTTGTGTTCAAGTTAGTTCATTTTTAGAGGAATCACATATTCAGAGTGGATGTTTTTATGACCACTGTTTTCTTGTCACAACACTTGGATGATGTTTTTATTTTTATTTTTTTTCTGTGTGATTTAAGGTTTTAACAAGTGTGCTTTACTCAGTAGTTCCCTTCAGAGGGACTGATGTCAAGTGCTGTCTTAACTGGCCTGTGGCAGGACGGCCACGTGTCCTTAAAACAAATAACACGTTTATCTTGAAACGTAAATAGACAGTGCTGAACTTAACTGTTGACCTGCAGCACAGCAGCCCTGGAACCAACTACATTTGAAATCAGTTGAAGACGTGTTTGGATTAGAGGGTCGGTAGAGGTACTCGGTTGAGGATGCTTCCTATGTTGGGGGCTTTTTTAGTTTTTTTTTTTGAAATGCAGTTCCAGACAGCTGATCTATTCCTTGAGAAAAAAGAAAAATACACTTCTCAAACCGAAAACACCATAGTTGTCTTTTAGATCAAAAACATGATTTAGTTGGTATATTTTACAAGAACAATGTTTGTCTATGTTTGTTGTTGAAGTAAGTTGTTCTGCTCAGTTTTTACCAAAACAAGTGAAAAATACCATTCATCACTAAGGGTTTATGAATGTGCCTATAGGGGCTTGCCGTTGAAAAATCTGCTTTAGTTTTAGTGAAATCATTTTGCATCAGGTTATAGCCACACTCAGTGAAACCAGGAAGGTCTTGGACCAAATAATAAGATTGTTTTTGTTGATTAATTTTATACTCTGTGTGTGTATATCACATAGTCATGTTGCTGTTTAACCAATGGGAGAAAATACTTAATAAATATCCATTACTAAAAGTAGTCTGGATGTCTTCGCCCATGTAAAAATATTCAATCAATTATTCCTAAGATTCATTTGAGCAAGATTGTCCCGCTGTTGGGCGCTATAGGCATGAGTAGTGTTTTCACTGTTACTTTGGCACTCATTTTAAAACCTCAAGGAAGTTTATCAAAACTCTAGACACAGAACTAAGCACAAACCATAAAAATTCACTTTTTTCAAAACTCAAACACTTTTTAATTGCTTCGATACAACACACATAAACCTAAGATCATTTATTCGTTGAACAAAAATCTAGGCTCAAAATGATCCAACATAATAAAGTATCACGATTTTTCTAAAGGCTTTGACAGGCCTACAACACAAATGGCCCTCCCTTGAGTTTCAAACCCCTTCACAGCTGCCTCATTCCCATGTAGGGTTTCTGTTCTACAACAGCTGGAAGATTGTTTGGGTTCAAAAGAGGGAGAGCCATGTCAATGTGGGAAACAAGGCGAGATACATCGAGTTCTTTGTTGTAACAGAGAAAGACCTACGCTACATTTACTGTGTGTGTGTGTGTGTGTGTGTGTGTGTGTGTGTGTGTGTGTGTGTCTGTGTGTGTGTGTGTGTGTGTGTGTGTCTCTGTCAGTGTGTTTTCTTCAACATAGCAGCAATCTCCTTAAACTTCAGCCTGTTGGCAACATCTAGTGGTGTCTCCTCTCTCTGCAGACAGACAGACAGACAGACAGACAGACAGACAGACAGACAGACAGACGTTCAGTTATACCATAGAAATAGGGGAGACAGAGCCAACTGGCTGTTACAGAGATAGAGACAGATACATCGTTTTTGATACCATTATAATTTCTTAACAAAAGCATGGACAACAGAATGGAAGAACCTATTTAAAGTTTCTTGTTAAAATACGTTGAGTACATACATTGTTCTTAAGGTAAACATCAGCGTTCTTCTCTAGGAGGAGAGGGATTACCCTGTGGCTCTTTCTCTCACACACGTAATGGAGTGCCGTGTTGCCTTTCTGGTGGACACACACACACACACACACACACAATATAATGTGTTGCAATTCGAATGCAATTTAGCAAAGATTATTACTTTAAACCCTAAGCTTGTTTTAAAGATTACTACACAAGCAGAACATGGTCCATTGAAGCTCGCTGAGTTGTTTCTCTGGAATAATACAGCAGAATAAAGAAGCAAACATTCCTGAAAGAGATTTTTAGACTGATACAGAATGAATAGCAGAGTAATAACATAATTAACTATAATTATTAATACAATTATTAACTGGGACGAGACAAAGGTTGAGACAAATGTAAAAACGATTAACTATTAAAAATCTTCAACTATTAAAAATGATTAACCACTATGTGGTTTCTTCCATCTGCATCACAGATGGTTATACTATATGGCTATATCAACAGAAAATTGAGATTGCTGACTATTATTATACTTGTGAATCAAACTAAATGCGTTTCTTTGTCTTCTTAATTGAATCTGCATGACGTATGGTAACACTCACATAATCTGTCGCGTTGACGTCAACACCACTGCTGAGAACCAGCTTCATCAGCGACACGTTCTGCTTCTGCTTCTCCACCTGTTCCACGGTCACATTAGGAACCAACATCTCGAATCTGACAGGTCTTCTTTGATTTATTATTAGGGAACTTTGTCATTTCAAACGTGTTCCCCTCATGGCCTAAATGCAGTACCAGCATATAGTGTATACTTTTTTCCCGTAGTGCAATGGGATTCTGTGAAATATGTTTTTTTGATAAGGAGTTACGCATAATCATTTCATCTATTCCCTATTTATGGATAGGTTGTTAAAAGAAAAAAGTGTCCAGAAAATGTTTTATAAGTTTCCATGAGGAGTAAATGATTGGACTTGCTGACATAATAAGTGACATAAACATGTATATAATCAGATATATACACCACCAGAATACCTTTAGATATGAGATATATAATCCGATATATACACCACCAGAATACCTTTAGATATGAGATATATAATCCGATATATACACCACCAGAATACCTTTAGATATGAGATATATAATCCGATATATACACCACCAGAATACCTTTATATATATATATATATATATATATATATATACACACACATACATACATACATACATATAATATATATATATATATATATATATATATATATATACATATATATATATACACACACACACACACACACACTGCTCAAAAAAATTAAAGGAACACTTTTTAATCAGAGTATTGCATGAAGTCAATTAATCTTCTGGGCTATTGATCTGGTCAGTTAAGTAGCAGAGGGGGTTGTTAATCAGTTTCAGCTGCTTTGGTGTTCATGAAATTGACAACAGGTGCACTAGAGGGGCAACAATGAGATGACCCCCAAAACAGGAATGGTTTTCCAGGTAGAGGCCACCGAAATTGTTTCCCTCCTCATCTTTTCTGACTGTTTTTCACTAGTTTTGCATTTGGCTAGGGTCAGTGTCACTACTGGTAGCATGAGGCGATACCTGGACCCCACAGAGGCTGCACAGGCAGTCCAACTCCTCCAGGATGGCACATCAATACGTGCCATTGCCAGAAGGTTTGCTGTGTCTCCCAGCACAGTCTCAAGAGTATGGAGGAGATTCCAGGAGACCGGCAGTTACTCTAGGAGAGCTGGACAGGGCCGTAGAAGGTCCTTAACCCATCAGCAGGACCGGTATCTGCTCCTTTGTGCATGGAGGAACAGGATGAGCCCTACAAAATGACCGCCTGCAGGCCACTGGTGTGAATGTCTCTGACCAAACAATCAGAAACAGACTTCATGAGGGTGGCCTGAGGGCCCGACGTCCTCTAGTGGGCCCTGTGCTCACTGCACGGCACCGTGGAGCTCGATTGGCATTTGCCATAGAACACTAGATTTGGCAGGTCCGCCACTGGCACCCTGTGCTTTTCACAGATGAGGGCAGGTTCACTCTGAGCATGTGACAGACGTGAAAGAGTCTGGAGAAGCTGTGGAGAACGTTACGCTGCCTGTAACATCGTTCAGCATGACCGGTTTGGTGGTGGGTCCGTGATGGTCTGGGAAGGCATATCCATGGAGGGACGCACAGACCTCTACAGGCTAGACAACGGCACCCTGACTGCCATTAGGTATCGGGATGAAATCCTTGGACCCATTGTCAGCCCCTACGCTGGTGCAGTGGGCCCTGGGTTCCTCCTGGTGCACGACAATGCCCGGCCTCATGTGGCGAAAGTATGCAGGCAGTTCCTGGAGGATGAAGGAATTGATACCATTGACTGGCCCCCACGCTCGCCTGACCTAAATCCAATAGAACACCTCTGGGACATGTTTTGGTCCATCCGACGCCGCCAGGTTGCACCTCAGACTGTCTAGGAGCTCAGTGATGCCCTGTTCCAGATCTGGGAGGAGATACCCCAGGACACCATCTGTCGTCACATGGTCAGGCATGCATACAAGCACGTGGGGGCAATACACAGTACTGAGTACCATTTTGAGTTGCTGCAATGGAATTTCAGCAAAATGGACTAGCCTGCCACATCATTTGTTCACTTTGATTTTCGGGGTGTCTTTGAATTCAGCCCTCTGTAGGTTGATCATTTTCATTACCATCAAACGATGTGGCATCCTTTCGTTCCTCACTCATTACCCAGTCCATATCAGTATAGATATCCAGCATGATTTTTTTCCCCCATTGAGATCTGATGTGGTTTCAAAGTGTTCCTTCAATTTTTTTGAGCAGTGTCTATATATACACACACAGTATATAATCTAATGTACCTCTCTCTCTCTCTCTCTAACCATCTCTCTCTCTCTCTCTCTCTCTCTCTCTCTCTCTCTCTCTCTCTCTCTCTCTCTCTCTCTCTCTCTCTCTCTCTCTCTCTCTCTCTCTCTCTCTCTCTCTCTCTCTCTCTCTCTCTCTCTCTCTCTCTCTCTCTCTCTCTCTCTCTCTCTCTCTCTCTCTCTCTCTCTCTCTCTCTCTCTCTCTCTCTCTCTCTCTCTCTCTCTCTCTCTCTCTCTCTCTCTCTCTACACACACAGTACATATATATATATATTGTATATAATCGAATGTACCATTATGAGGTATCCGATGAGGAGGACAGGCATGAGGATGGCGATCATCAGATAGTCCAGGAAGGAGAAGGTTCTCTTGGCCACATAGTGGAGACTCGTTCTCTTTTTCTAGAGAGGGAGGGATGAGGTGAGGGCATAGAGGGAGAGGGAGAGAGGGTGAGGGAGAGGGGGTGAGGGAGGAAGAGGGTGAGGGTGAGGGAGGGTGAGGGGGAGGGGGGGAGGGAGAGGGTGAAGGGAAGGGGGGGAGGGATGACCCGCCCCCCAAAAAGGACGCCACTGATGGGCAAAGGCTTTGGCCGTGGTTTGAATCCCAGAACAGGTCAATCCTATGTCTACATTTACGGAGGGGGGCATTCAAAATTCAACTTGATTTGTCAACCATTTTGTTCCAAGTCGTTAAAATAGGACCTTATTATCTGCCTCCTGTCAATCATAATGACACTTTCCAAGTAAGCTGGTCCTCTTCTTTTTGTTTGACTTTCTCCCTCGTTTCACTCATAATGATGCACTTTACAACTTGCAGGAAAAGAGGGCAAGGGATTGAGAAGTATCAGATTTGCAATTTGTCAATAAATAATATTATTATTGTTATATTATTCATTAAACGGGCAATACCTTGTTCGTTATCATGACGTCAGCTTTGTTATCCAGCAGGTACTGCACCACCTTGGCGCTGCCGCGGCGACAGGCCGAGATGACGGGGGTGTCTCCGTAAACGGCGTCTTGTACGTTGAGGTTCTTGCCGTCGTCTTTGAGGAGCTGGTACAGCTGGCGCACGTCTCGGTCGTAGGCTGCTTGGCAGGCCGGCTGGAAAGACAACGTAGAACCAACCCAGTTCAACTATATAAGAGAACGTAGAACCAACCCAGTTCAACTATAAAAGAGAACGTAGAACCAACCCAGTTCAACTATAAAAGACAACGTAGAACCAACCCAGTTCAACTATAAAAGAGAACGTAGAACCAACCCAGTTCAACTATAAAAGAGAACGTAGAACCAACCCAGTTCAACTATAAGAGAACGTAGAACCAACCCAGTTCAACTATAAAAGAGAACGTAGAACCAACCCAGTTCAACTATAAAAGAGAACGTAGAACCAACCCAGTTCAACTATAAAAGAGAACGTAGAACCAACCAGTTCAACTATAAAAGAGAACGTAGAACCAACCCAGTTCAACTATAAAAGAGAACGTAGAACCAACCCAGTTCAACTATAAAAGAGAACGTAGAACCAACCCAGTTCAACTATAAAAGAGAACGTAGAACCAACCAGTTCAACTATAAAAGAGAACGTAGAACCAACCCAGTTCAACTATAAAAGAGAACGTGCTCGTTTTGCATTCACACTAGGAGGTTATCAAGTAATACAATGTAGGGCCTAATTCGAAAACTTTATTTATAAAGCACCTTTCATAACAAATGTTACTAGAGGCAGTACATGTAAAAACTACTGCTATAAAACACAAATAATTCAAAAAAAATATTGCGTTTATGTTCTGAATCTGTTTCCTACTGGGAAAGTTTTGAGTCCTTATTTTATTGGCGTTAGAAATCTACCTGTGTCCGAATCTCAGTCTTAACAACCTGTGTATGTGAAAGATGCGGCTGGTCTAGTTTGCATTATCTATAGAGAAATCATACACACTCTTTAGGTAAACCCAATAGGCCGGTTTTGCATGCAACTTCCTCCTCCACATTCTTCAGCTATACCCCATTAAACTCTCTCTACTAACTACACCTTAAACCGGATTCAACTCTTATGTTACTCTCTCTACTAATTAAACCTTAAACCCCATTAAACTCCTAATTTTACTCTTTCCCTACTTATCACAACTTACACTACAATGTTTAGTGTTTTTTCTGAAACCTACAGGTTTAAAAAAACACTCAAGTACCTTACAGTTTAGTCTATTGTAGGCCTACATGATTGTTAGGCAACGACTATAATTTACAAATACAGGTATTATTATTATTAGTAGTAGTATAATTTACACATGTGCCTGCACATTGTGTCAATGACAATAGATTACATTGAATTATCATAAGAGGTGATCAGTGATCACATAACAAAACAAACAGGCTTAAGATGAGCTTTGCCTTGGAATATTGCACATTTTCTACTGTCTGTAAACCCACCCGAACTAACACACATTCAGTTTGAATCAACATGTAGATAGATTGCGCCATAAGCGTGACACAATCCAGCACAATGTTTACTACACGGTATTCCTACAGAGTGTATGGGATGTAGACCATAGATATGACACACTAACATTATGTTCTATCTCTATGGAAACGACGGCTCATGAGGTCATACAACGTTCCCTTGCCCGTTCGCTGCAAGTATCCACACGTTCTATGACGCTTTCATCGGGCATCAATGCCACTTGTATGGATGAGTCAAACGTTACACGGGCGTGGGTCTATTAAGAAACCTTATAGACCATAATAAAATAAAGAATAGTCCTCTACTTTCACAAACTCTGGGCAACTACAGTAGAAGTAGAAATAATTCCCTACCTAGAGTATCGAAGTGTAACGTTTGACTATCATAGTAAGTTCATGATCAAATGGTATAATGCTTAGAAATATTCAGTTTCAAAAAGAAAGTTATAGGAGGAGAGAAAGTTTGCTGTTTTGCAATGCTGGCCAATCCAGAAAATAGTCAGTCAAGAAAAAAACAAAAAAACGCAATCTGGCTTGTGAAACGATTAGGGAAGTTGCAAATACCCCCTGGAACAGATGAAACTTTTCCGTGGTTAGACATCACAACTTTTTGACGCAGGTTATGATTTAGTGAGAGAGTACAGAATTCCTGATATAATATGAATGGCCTCATTTTAATATGGATGAACATAGTTTTAGTGAGATACATTCCTATATTGTTTTCACAACACGCTCAATTACTCTTTTATTTCAAATGGTTGGATATTCAGTGCGTGTTAATTTGGCTGCACGTAGGCCTACCATAAAGAGCATAAGAGGATTTACCTGAAAACCCCCAATTAGCGAAAGAATGTGGCTCAACCAGAATAAGGGGTTTGGATCGACCATCAGTGAGCTAGCAGTCAAAGATACAACTATTTTAAACGTATTTTGGTAATGCACGTTTTAATGGTTAAAGACACACGAGTGCAGTTGAAACATATCACATGACATTGCAATCGTTCAGCAGACGCTTTTCTCCAAAGCTCTGGATCTAGGGGAAAATGGGTGTTTTTAAGATTTCATTAAATTATGTTTGTATAAACTATAGATATAAACCTATAGAAGAGAATGCCATAACTGTAAACTGTTCTTCAATGCTGCTAAATCTAGGCTAGTCTATAGGCAGTTGGATAAGGAAAGTTAGCATACCTCCGAATACACCATTCCCATGTCAACTGCCTGTCGATGACGTAGAAACCGGGAAGAAGTGCACGCACCTGACCTCACTAAAATCCGCCACGCAGGACCAACCGCGCGCGATGTATGTCCAAAGTGTCCCTTCGAGTTCGTTGTTTCAAAATCAAATCACAAACTACCTTCACCTTCACAACTTTTAAACTAAACCGATGCAATCATAGATCCGTGCCTAACCCGTAGGGCGTGGTAGCCTATGGAACGCAGTTAACGTTGACTGGCGAAGAGCAGCCTATCAGCCGGAATGTTGCGATCTAATCACGCCTCTTGCCAAATGAGGATGTATGAATGATTGGCAGTTGGACATGTGTCTTCTTCTTGGATCTATATATATATGTATATATATATATGCCCACATAGCAACCAACCATATATTTATACAAGCGAATAATTAAAGCTTACCTCTGAGTAATAGTCTCAAAGGATATAATGTTTGAATTCTACAATGTTTAAAGTGGGAAACGACTAATTTGTTCCCTTCAGTTTGTTCCTTAATGTTTATTTCAGGGAACACCATGCATAGAATACTTCCCAAACAGAAGGCCCCAGGGGTTGACTTTTGTGGTGTGGATGATTACTACTAGATCATCGCTCACCAGGATGACCTCTTCTACATCATAAAAGGGAACGAATATCGCCTGTGAGCAACATGAACAAAGATGATGATTCTGTGGTCTACAGTCTGCACCCAAACTGCCAAGGAGGTGATCATTACCTGTCTGCCTTTGGAAAATTCTACAGCATCCTCCAAAACAAAGGCGTTTACCGTCGCATATGAATGAAGACGCTGATGCTGCTGAATTTACGCTACATCCAAATTGCAAGGATGGCCTTTACTGTTTGTTTTACAATCATGGTTTACCACGTTTAATCATATTTTTGTTTTTAATCTTTGTCATGTAAAGCACATGAAGCTGCACTTATTGTATGAAATGTGCTATAGAAATAAAGTGTATTATTATTCACTACTGGGGTTTGAAAGATCACTGTTATTTCCTCAAGGCAGATACAAAATAGGGTATCCAGTACTACAAAGGTACGAATGTCAATACAAATGAGGAGGTTGGAGTCTACTCTGTCCAATGAGATGTAGTCAACTTCCTGCCCGGTGGGTTAGCTGTCACTCAGGGTCCAGCCTTTGGCAGATGGGAAAACATCAAAACCATATCCAATGATTCTGCGTCTCCTGTTACCTGGACAAAGAAGATTACCAAAAAAGTTGGGTACAGAAAGGAAAAGATGTCCAGTATAGAGCATAACTGGAATGTGTCAATGAGTGCTAGTTACTCTGCAGGGGATCTCACTGCAGCTTTTGCCAAGTTGCAGTTCTCACTCTCTGCTGAATACGGGGGAGCAAGTGTCAACACAGACACTCAAGAGTGGAATGAAGCAACCAAAGTGGAAGAAAGCATATCCGTGACGTTAAAACCCAATGAGAAAATGTATATCTGGCACTACCCATTAGGCCTTGGCAAGAAAGCAATGCTGTTCTGTCGTGCCCTCAAGCTTGATGATGTCCCCACCCCCCCCACTGAAATACCACTTCCTCCTTCAAATTAACTGATCAATGCAAAAATGATGTTTGAAAAAATTATATTAAAAGGCATTACCCTTGCTTTTATGCAGTAAATCAAAGTAAATGGATATATTGAAATGTAGTGAACTAAATATTGACCCTGGACTGCAGTCCTAATTTTGAGGTTGTCTTGGTATATTTTCTATGGTTTTGGTAACGAATAAAAGATAGACTTTGGTTTGTTTTATTCTCTAACTACAATTATCTTACTACTCAGTGTCTTGCCAATGCTTTGCGTATTAAAACAAAATACATTCTAAACAAATTGTTAATTTTATTGTAATTAAACTGGTCAGATCTTCCTCTTCTGCTAGTGATTACATGTTATTCAAATGTGACTGCCCCTGCCTTCTTTAGTATTAGCACTTTGCTTATTAATTTGATACATTTAAGGTTGTTCAAATGTGACTGCCCCTGCCTTCTTTAGCATTAGTACTTTGCTTATTAATTTGATATATTTAAGGTTGTTCAAATGTGACTCCCCCTGCCTTCTTTAGCATTAGTACTTTGCTTATTAATTTGATATATTTAAGGTTGTTCAAATGTGACTCCCCCTGCCTTCTTTAGCATTAGTACTTGGTAATGTGCAGGGGCGTTTTCAGGACGAGAAGACATCCGAGGCTTAGCACGGAAAATACAAATAAAAAAGAGAGCCAGGGCTATTCAAAAAACATTCTGGGCTGTAGCCCCAGAGGGCCAGGCTTCAACGTCGTCCCTGGTAATGTGTGTATGACCTGGTGTAATCCTGGTGCTGGTGAATGAAGAGGAAAGACCGAGCTTTTTGTCAGTCTCTGTCTTCACCGTACTGTGTCCATACAATGTATTGATTATTGGCCCTGTCCGTAGACTGAGTGGTCTTCATCAGCAAAAGCTAAGTTTCAGAAACACTATTCCAACTTTAATGTGTATCTTTTAAACATAATTAATTCCATCTACTTTGTTTTCCCCCTATCCCCTCGACCCTTCCATTCAAAGTAATTGGTTTAACTCTAGCTTTACATTCCAGTCAAACAATACGTTTCACTTTTTATTTTTGCTCAAAAATAGAATAAAAGGCATAAACCTAAGATGAATTGAACTGTTTTTCGCAGAAAATAAAGTAGGTTCGAAAGTATTTGTATACTTTCTACGGAATATTTCACAGAATGTTTGCTTTTTAGGAGTTCATTATTATATTCAAGATAACTAAACTATCCGTTGTTACCATAGCAGCCAGACTCCGAGCCCAGGACAAGTATAGGTTTGTATGTAAGACCTGTGTATACTATGTGCATGGTTTGTATCATATCATATCGTAATTAGCAGGCTACATATTCAATAGATGAATGACGTGTTGAGTTAATGAAGCCTACTTGAGGAAAATGAATAGCCAGACACAACGCTGCTGCATCAGCTTAAATGTAGGTGTAACAGGCACGCACATCAGGCCCTGCTCGAAAACCTGTTTGTCTAGTGGAAGTTTCAATTGCTTCACTAGCAAGGATCACAACTTCAACAAGAGGATTTATTCATGAAAATGGTTGGTGAGTGAGGCTTGAAAAGGTTTGGTTATTCCGCTCGCTGTTGCATAGCGCGGAGGGAATCTGCCGTAGCACCGGTGACCGGTGACGACGTACCCCTCCTACCCTACGGTGGAGCTGTGGTTCTGCAGGTGAAACTCTGCTTTATTCGGTACTTGGCCACCATTTGCAGTCAAATATTTGATTGCATTTTCTTCAGTACATTGAGAAACGACCTATCCCTCATTTAGATTCCGGTGCCTCTGCCTTCCCGCAGCTCTGTCCCTAGTGCTGAAGCCAAGCTGGCGGAAGTTGGGAGACGGGGCGGGGGCGCTGATGCGCTCAGGCGCTGTCCAGAGTGCTGGCGTTGCTCGCACGGGTAACGTGACCTCTGGTGTTGGTTTTGACCATTTTAGGTTGGGGCCAGGACGCCCGCTTCACAATTTATCCTGCACTGTAGCCAGGGGCGGGTTACCATCTCATTAATTAGTGTGCTTCTGAGACAGAACCATATCCCCAGTAACGCTTTCGTATTGGCCTAAACACATGCATTTGGATTCCTAGTAAAAATCTGACCTACATTGTTGTTCAAGCAGTATATTAAAACGTTCTTTCTCTGTCCCCCAAGTCAATGACTGAACAGGATGATGGCACTTGGTGTGGTGGCTTTAAGCAAGCTGTATCGGTCAACTTAGGAAGCTCAATTTCCTATGTTTTAATCAGCAATGATAAGTTAGTTGGTGTAGATACCTTTCACAACAGTGCTGTAGACATTTCCTACATAGAAAAAAGAAAAGGCTTCAAAACATGGAATCTGTTCATTTTTTCAAGTAGTGTACTTTTAACTTTACGGCTATAAGGACCACACAACCTGCAGTATTTCCTTTATGATGAAAACAACACAACTTATTCAAAGAAATGTCAAGCGAATGGCCTAAGGACACATAGAGCTTCAAATTGTTGTCATGCAATGCACAAGAAGTAAACCATGGACAGCAATGAACCTTTCAGTCTCAAGCTTCATCATTATCACAAAGAAACCGCAGGCTTTTTGTTGGAATAGTTCCTCCTACACCCATGCAACTACACTAAGCATTAAGCCCCCACCCACCCCTTAATGTGGAGTAGAAACTGCAAGGCTAAACACTTTTGGTTTAACCATGAAGTAAAGTTATGCAATTTATAGGTTTCAAGCTGTACTTTCAATTGAATGCAAAGCCCATGGATTCATGTTAGCAGAACAGTGCAAATAAGTTGTCTTTGAAAGGTGAGGTTACAGTTTTATCAAGAAACGAAAACACTCCCCCCAAATCACTGTAGATTTGGCTTGGTGTTTAATGTGGCACTTGCATCACTTTTATAGAGGTGAGGGTCAGGGATGCACTGATTTTTTGCCCTCCCTGACTTGTGGTTTTCACCTTCTCTTCTTGGAAGCACTACTGGCAGCAGAACATTTTAGATCAATCATTTTGTGTAACGATGGTTTTAATTATGTAGTTGTATCATTTAATGTGACGAAAAATTGCGTTAATGTCAAGCCATAAATATTCGAATCCATACTGTAGCCAATGTATGTCTGCATGATCAAAGATTTACAAAAAACTGGATCTGCATTTATTCCAATTTTATTTTGGTAACAGTTCAGTACAGGCACAAATTCAGAACTACAGTCGGGTTACAACAATCTAGTTCATTAGGTTTCAACATTTCAGTTGAGGCACAAAAATACTGAACTCATTTTAATTAATTTGAAGGTGGAAGTGGCATTTCAGTGGGGGCTCTGGGGACATCATCAAGCTTCAGGTCACGACAGAACAGCATTGCTTCCTTACCAAGGCCCAGATTGTATTGCCAGATATACATTTTCCCATTGGGCTTTATGGTCATGGACATGCTCTCTTCCACGTCGGTTGCTTCATTATACTCTTGAGTGTCTGTGTTGACACTTGCTCCCCCGTATTCAGCAGTGACTGAAAACTGATAATTGGCAAAAGCTGCAGTGAGATCCCCTGCAGAGTAACTAGCACTCATTGACACATTCCAGTTATGCTCTATGCTGGACATCTTCTCCTTTCTGTACCCAACTTTTCTGGTAATCTTCTTTGTCCAGGTAACAGGAGTAGCAGAATTATTGGATATGGTTTTGATGTTTTCCCATCTGGCAAAGGCTGGACCCTGAGTGACAGCTAACCCACCGGGCAGGAAGTTGACCACATCAGGATGGACAGAGTGGACTCCAACTTGCTCATTTGTATTGAAATTCGTACTTTTGTAGTACTGGATACCCCATTTTGGATCTGCCTTGAGGAAATAATAGAAGTCCTTTATACCCCAGTAGTAAAAGCCATCTTTGCAATTTGGGTGAAGCGTAGATTCAGCAGCATTAGTGTCTTGATTCATGTTGGTGGTGCGACGGTAAACGCCTCTGTCTTGGAAGATGATGTAGAAGTTTCCAAAGGCAGACAGGTAATGATCGCCTCCCTGGCAGTTTGGGTGCAGACTGTAGACCACAGAATCATCATCTTGGTTCATGTTGCTCACACGGCGATATTCATTCCCTTTTATGATGTAGAAGAGGTCATCCTGGTGAGCGAGGTAGTGATCTCCTCCCTGGCAGGAAGGATGCAGACTGTACACTTTCAGATCATTTGCTCTTTCGAAGTTGGTAGATCTCATGTAGCAGCCTAGGTCTGAGCGGATGATGTAGTAGTAATCATCCACACCACAAAAGTCAACTCCTTTGGCCTTCTGCTTGGGAAGTATTGTAGGCATGGTGTTGCTTGAAATAAATAAAACACACATTATTGACTATAATAAAATACCTATTACATTCTCTGGACATCATTTTTTTGCACAAAACCCTACTATAGTATGTCACCATTTTATATCTGTGTTGCAGGTGAGCGTGAAGACGTGAACACGTATGTTATTTCTTGTATTTATTATAACTTCATATTAGTGCTGCATGGGCGAAATGGTCTAAATGAGTTGATTCATCTCCCTGAGGGTATGGTAAGCAGCCTCAGGGAGCCAATGAGGCCCCAGGCAGCCTCCATAATCCCAGTGTCTAGGACAACCGTTACCACATTGGCCCCCCTTCTCTATAACGGTTAATCTGAAGCTTATTTTACCCAGAGCCTCTCCTTGTCAGCTACAAAAGCGGTTTCATACTAGGAACATTGTGCAAGAATTAAAAGAAGTACATGTAAAAGTATACATGGAGCTAAATGAGTGACTTTAATTTTGCATCTGTAAAAATAAAAGAAGGAAAGATTTGAAACTTATTTCTGTTTGCAAAAGCAATGCTGTTAGTGACTTTTCTTTTTTCTTTGCATCGGTAAAAAATCTGGGAGAGGGTCAAGACATTTTGACCAATCGGCGAGCAACGAAAAGCTCTAAGATTCACGGGAAAGTGTATTTGCTGAGTAACTGTGGGACTCTATAGTCACAGTTTTCATATGTGGTAGCCAAACTACAATGAGGTTTGTGGTACATGTGACATGCGTTAATTCAACAATCGTAACGTGGACAATTCGTCATAAAATCTCCTCCCTTTTGCAAACAGAAAGAAGTAGTCATTTTTTTTCTTTTTTACAGATGCTAAATTTGAGTACTTCCCAGTGTAACAGTGCATTGATGGTCAGTAAATATTTTTGAAGGATATTCGTTTATACTTACAAGTTAGATTTGTCCTGATGTGGTTTGTTGGTGAGGATTCTTGAACGCGTTTCAATTTGCTCTGCAGCACAACAGCGAAGGGCAAATGTGCTTCTTTATATACCTGACAAGTTGGTTTCTTTCACATGGGAAAGTCTTGCCCTTTGAGAATACCAGAAAATATTTGCTTTACACACTATTACTCAAAAAGACTGGGGCATGTTTGGGATTAGGTTGGTATGAAAATGCTCAGGTGTGTATGCCTGCAGGGATGCACATAAACAAATGTTCTAGTCCAGGGGTGTCAAACTCAAATACCCAGTGGGCCAAAATGTAAAACCTGAACAAAGTCGCGGGCCAACATTGAACAAATTAACCTTTTAATATGGACCCCAAAAAGTTTTGCTTTAACATTGAATATGGAACAAGCATCGCTTATTACCATCTCTCTCTCTCATCTCTCATCTTCTACCGCTTATCCTGTTTTACAGGGTCGCGGGGGGGCTGGAGCCTATCCCAGCCAACACAGGGCGTAAGGCAGGGTACACCCTGGACAGGACGCCAGTCTATCACAGGGCCAACAAATACAGGGAGAGACAACCACTCACACTCACAGTCACACCCTATGGGCAATTTAGAGTCACCAATTAACTTGCATAGTTTTTGGACTGTGGGAGGAAACCGGAGTACCCGGAGGAAACCCACGCCAGCACAGGGAGAACATGCAAACTCCACACTGCCTTATTACCATACAATATATAATTTAATAGTGGAGGAATGCAAAATCGAATTTCAAATGAAATGACCAAATGAAAAAACACATCAATGGCATTCATTTATTAAATTAAAAGTAGTAATTTGGTATTGTCTCGCGGGCAAAATATAATTACTTGCGGGCCAAATTTGGCCCGCGGGCAAGAGTTTGACACCAATGTTCTAGTCCAACAACGTTCTTTACAGTCATCACTCAGTGCTGAGTGCATTACCGTGCCCAAGGGGAGGCCCGAGGGGGCTACAGCCCCATCTGAAATCTGATTGGCCCCCCCTTGGCCCCCGAAACAATGTTCTGAGAAGCAATACAATATTTAGTTACTATGTTACTGTATGGAATATATTTGAGCGTTTTAAGTTGTGGTCGAGTAAGAGCTGAAAAAAAGACTTTCAATTTATACTTTTCTTTCCCAATACACCACTCACCAGATATCAATTTGGTTTGTAAAAATTATTATAATATCCTATGCTGGATAAAATCATTTGTCAAACTAATATTATCAATACTACTGTCTACTTTGTTTAATGAAAAAATATTTGGTCTCATCAGTTTCTTATAACCCTTATACATTTTGGGTTATATTCAGGCATTTTACAAAGTGCCCAAGCAAAGTACCTCATTTGGACAAATCCATTAGTTTACTGTTTAGGATATACATGATGTTCTGGGAACAACAGCAGATGACAGGGCATTTTACTTCAGTTCTACTACAGTAATGTAGCCGTGATATTATCACTTAAAATAGTCACTCGTATTAATCAATGTCTTTATTTAAGCTGGGGCATGTACAAAGCATAAGTGTTAAGGATGTAACGTGTGCTGTCGTGCTCAATTTACAAATTCTGAAATCCTGACTTTGGTATAAGTTTGGTTTTCTCTGCCCCCCTCGGCCACGAGAGTTAATCAATAGTAAATATGTAATCTTTCCCTAAATCCTGTAAAATATTGTGTTATACTATAGTGTTTTCCATAAAAACACGATTAATAAATTGTAAAAGAACAGGTGGCGTTTTGCAAAAATAACCCTTCATTATTTTTGTGCCAATATGTTGTATTACGTTTTTCTAGCCTAACTAACCAAGATTACATATGTAATAAGAGGTTGTCTGTTCCATTTTCTTCTATGTATATTTATTATATTTATGTTCTGAGTGTCTAAGCTATCCAATAACAAAACTGCTTCTAATGCAGGAAATCTTCAAGCTGCTCTAAGCGACTACCAAGCACATGAATGTATCTCTTTAAAGCACAACAACAAAAACTGTTTTTTAATATTAAACAGCTAAGATTTTATTATTATGATGATTACTTAGATTTCATAAGTCTACCATCCTGTTAGGCCAATAAATACACAAAGGCAGGCGCCTCCACACCATCATCCTGAAGTCTCTTCTGGCCCTGCTACATCTAACTGTTCTGTCCATGTGTAGGCCCCTGCTACATCTAACTGTTCTGTCCATGTGTAGGCCCCTGCTACATCTAACTGGTCTGTCCATGTGTAGGCCCCTGCTACATCTAACTGTTCTGTCCATGTGTAGGCCCCTGCTACATCTAACTGGTCTGTCCATGTGTAGGCCCTTGCTATATCTAACTGGTCTGTCCATGTGTAGGCCCCTGCTTCATCTAACTGGTCTGTCCATGTGTAGGCCCCTGCTACATCTAACTGTTTTGTCCATGTGTGGGCCCCTGCAACATCTGCTCCTGGCTGTCCTTTGCATTTGCCTAGAAGGCTCCAGCCTCTGTCTTTGGTTTTGAGCTCTCTCCCAGCTTTGAGCTCTCAGAAAACAATACACACTGTTATCTCTTTCAGTTCAGTCTCCCAGCACTTTGTTTCAATTAAAACAGGTTCCTGAGGTGAAGAAGGTGTTCTTACTAAGCGTTAGATTGAAATAAATCAGGATCCTTATCTGAGGTGATAAAGCCTCTCCCCTCCTTCTTTGACTTTAAGTTACTTTGACTTTGACTCCTCCCCCCTCCTCTCCCCTTCTCTCAGCAGCCTTGCCCTTAGCTGTCAGCTTCAGGGCTGAGGGTTAAAAGTGTGTGCGTCTTCAAAGAAAAATTGCTCTGGTTGTTCAATTGTGCCGCCCTGCACAAATTGTATTTCTCATTGGTCAATACTGATGCATTGCTTCCCCAAAACCCACCTTGTGGTTGACTTCAGGAAAAGCCACACTGAACACCCGCCACTGACCATCGATGGTGCTGCTGTGGAGCGAGTGAGCAGCACCAAATTCCTGGGGGTGCACATGACCAGAGGACCAGAGGACCAGAGGACGGAACCAGCTTGATTCTTCCCAGTCAAAACCACCAACACCCTCTGGATAGACACTGAACACATGGACTAGCTAAATCCAGCTCAGTTTAAACAGCAGCACTGGTAGTTCTGCACTACCACAACCATAACTTATACATCAACTTATGCTGCTAACCTAACTTATACATACTACAAACAAACTTACAGTAACATATGCTGCTACCCCTAGCAATAGATTGTAGACTATACACTTGTGCATATATATATGCATATATAACTTTACTGGCCATCTTTTAGCTTTAGTATATATGTCTTATCTGTGTTTGAATGTGCACTTTATATGTTTACTGCAAGAGCATGGGAAACGTCTTTTCGATTCCTTTGTATGTCTCAACATGTGAAGAAATTGACAATAAAGCTACTTTGAATGGAAGGGTGGAGGGGATAGGGGAAAAAGTAGAAGGAATTATTAGTTATTAATTTCACATGTAAAGCACATACTTTCCTCATTTTTTGCGGATTTCACAATAGATTTCTCCACAGTCACTTGGCAAATACTTTTAAAATAAATATCAATGACAAAAGAAAATAAGACATAACAAAGATTGTGTATATATATATACAGCATATATATATATATATATGTATATATATATATATATATATATATATATATATATATATATATATATATATATATATATATATATATATATATATATATAAGTATATATATATATAATAAAATACAGTATGTTACCTACCTATTGACTCTATTGTATTATGTAAATCCAGGATTTCCCCCAAAATGGCAATATCTTCTACAAAGGAGAAGCAAAAGCCACACAGTTACTAGGTGCATCGTTTTGTGCGTAGCTCAGAACAGGGAGATGAAACAGTCAAATATCTTTATTCGGGTTTTGAAATGTAATTACTTTGAATATCTCACAACTGTAAAATAACATATTCATTTAAATTTGAATCCCCTTTTAATTAGAGTAGGCCTATTAGAAGATGTGGTGGAAAACGTGGTGGCGATTCTAGCTAATGCTAATGTTTTTCAAATGTCCGTCTGTCTGTTAGGGTCCCTTTAATCAGAACAAAGTCCTTAGTTGGATGAATGAATTTGTCATGACATCAAGTCAAATAAATGGTAATGCTGCTACACTGTGTTACGACCCTTCTCGATGTCTAGGCCTGTCTAGGGTAGGGAAGGACCGAACACTACTCCAGAGAGTGAGGGGAGAGGATGCAGACACGTAGACAAACTAAAGTAATAACAAAGGGTTTATTATTAGCGTCACAGGGTATAACTCACGGGATCCACCCGAACGGTGCGGAGATAAAAGAATGACATCATAACTGTCTAACTGCCTGATCAAACTAAAGGCTACCAAAAATACAGCGTGTGGCACTCGTTCTTAAGCTGGGGTGTTTAACACAGGTTATCTAAGTGATGAGATGTATACCCGTGGGCTGCTGAACTAGCCGGGCTCCTGTGCGCAGGGACAAACAATTGCACAGTACCGAATCTAGCGTACACAACCAAGTCTCTCTAATCAAGCTAAGCTCGCTCCCCCGAAGACATCAGGCGGAGAGGTTTTACAGTAAGCGGACGATTCTCTGATTGGGGAGTGGAATGTCTTCAGTCTACAGTAGAGCGAAGCATTTAGAGACTGATACTAAGTCTATACTGGGCTCGCCAGCACTGGAGGTGGCGTTCTTAACTACTCGACTGTTGCAAAAGGTAGGCTACCTCTTCACCTCTTCATTTATACTGAAGATGTTGCAGTAGATTTTATTTTAAGTGTATAACCATGTGAGGTTCTACATATTTCACAAGTTAAGAAACATTTGGTGAATTTCGAATGCCACCTTGTGGATTTTACTCTGGCGCCGGGCCTGACTGCAAACATAATGGTCTTCCAATTATGATATTGTGCGCTTTGACGGGACAAATAACATTGCTTTTGAATTTTGACCCTCAAAAAGAGAGGCACTATAGACCTACTATTAGAATAGAGCAAATTGTAAAATATTCGTTTTGAAGTGCTCCTCTTGTGGGCTAATAACCATCTTGCGGCCTTCTCTGCTGCCTCAGTGATGTTCTTGATGGCTCTTCTTCTGTCTATTCTTGTGGTGCCCAGTAGACTGAGAGCATTGTTGAGTGATTGCCCTGCAAATTCCCCACAGCCAACCTTGATGGGCATACACTTAACGCTTAACTTAACTCTCCGAGTTACCAGATAAATCAGGACTAGAGGGCAATTAGTCTCCTGAATAATAGCCTATAAGCAGTGGCGCCCGCAGAAAACTTTCTTTAGGGTGGCCAAATTAGGCCAGTAATAATGTTAGGGGGGCCTTATTGGGACAGCAATAATCTTAGGGGGGCCTGATTGGGCCAGTAATAATCCTAGGGAGGCCTGATTGGGCCAGTAATAATCTTAGGGGGGCCTGATTGGGCCAGTAATAATCTTAAGGAGGCCTGATTGAGCCGGTAACAATCTTAGGGAGGCCTGATTGGGCACGTAATAATCTTAGGGAGGCCTGATTGGGCCAGTAATAATCTTAGGGTGGCCTGATTGGGCCAGTAATAATCTTAGGGAGGCCTGATTGGGCCAGTAACAATCTTAGGGAGGCCTGATTGGGCCAGTAATAATCTTAGGGAGGCCTGATTGGGCCAGTAATAATCTTAGGGTGGCCTCGTTGGGCCAGTAATAATCTTAGGGAGGCCTGATTGCCCCAGTAAAAATCTTAGGGTGGCCTGATTGGGCCAGTAATAATCTTAGGGTGACCTGATTGGGCCAGTAATAATCTTAGCGTGGCCTGATTGGGCCAGTAATAATCTTAAGGAGGCCTGATTGGGCCAGTAATAATCTTAGGGAGGCCTGATTGGGCCAGTAACAATCTTAGGGAGGCCTGATTGGGCCAGTAATAATCTTAGGGAGACCTGATTGGGCCAGTAATAATCTTAGGGTGGCCTGATTGGGCCAGTAATAATCTTAGGGAGGCCTGATTGGGCCGGTAACAATCTTAGGGAGGCCTGATTGGGCCAGTAATAATCTTAGGGAGGCCTGATTGGGCCAGTAATAATCTTAGGGTTGCCTGATTGGGCCAGTAATAATCTTAGGGAGGCCTGATTGGGCCAGTAACAATCTTAGGGAGGCCTGATTGGGCCAGTAATAATCTTAGGGAGGCCTGATTGGGCCAGTAATAATCTTAGGGTGGCCTCGTTGGGCCAGTAATAATCTTAGGGAGGCCTGATTGCCCCAGTAAAAATCTTAGGGTGGCCTGATTGGGCCAGTAATAATCTTAGGGTGACCTGATTGGGCCAGTAATAATCTTAGGGTGGCCTGATTGGGCCAGTAATAATCTTAGGGTGGCCTGATTGGGCCAGTAATAATCTTAGCGTGGCCTGATTGGGCCAGTAATAATCTTAAGGAGGCCTGATTGGGCCAGTAATAATCTTAGGGAGACCTGATTCGGCCAGTAATAATCTTAGCGTGGCCTGATTGGGCCAGTAATAATCTTAGGGAGACCTGATTGGGCCAGTAATAATCTTAGGGTGGCCTGATTGGGCCAGTAATAATCTTAGGGTGGCCTGATTGGGCCAGTAATAATCTTAGCGTGGCCTGATTGGGCCAGTAATAATCTTAAGGAGGCCTGATTGGGCCAGTAATAATCTTAGGGAGACCTGATTGGGCCAGTAATAATCTTAGCGTGGCCTGATTGGGCCAGTAATAATCTTAAGGAGGCCTGATTGGGCCAGTAATAATCTTAGGGAGGCACACCAAACATTGGTCAAGTTTTTGCTCTCGATATTGTCGCAGATTTTTTATGTCTCCGCACTCCAGTGAGATCGAAATAATTAAATATATTGAGAAATAACGTCCGCTTGCTATTAGTGGTTTTAATGGAGATGAGTAAAAAGGTAACAGAGCTGATATACAATATATCAACCACAAAGTAACAAAATAAAACTGATCAGATAAAAAGAAAACCCTAACTGCAGTCTAAAGTCATACAAAAATGAGGACCTATAACTGGTGCGCACAAAATCACAATCCCCCCTAACGTCCCTTATATACACGCTTCCTTAGGAATGTTGATTTAGTGCAATTGCAGTCAGCATCTCCTGTCTTTCGGACCTTCCTAGATCAAAGAGTTATTTTACACAGGGCAATAAACCAGCTGAATGACTGGTCCTAAAGTCTAACATCTTATTTACACCTAACCAGGGAGAATACACAAACCTATACGTCACTAAGTCACTTGTGATGAATGTTAGGTGAAAAGATTAGCCCCAAGGGTTCATCCTATCTAGCAAAGGGGAACTTTGTTTGAACTCATAGGAAAAACACAGAGTAACATTCATAGTAAAGGCTAAATTACATTTTTCGCATCACAAGATTGAATTAAATTGAGATTGAGTTGAGATTGAGTTTAGATTGAATTGAGATTGAATTGAGATTGAGTTTAGATTGAATTGAGATTGAGATTGAATTTAATTGAATTGAGATTGAATTTAATTGAATAGAGATTCAATTGAGATTGAGTTTAGATTGAATTGAGATTGAGTTTGGATTGAATTGAGATTGAATTGAGATTGAATTGAATTGAGATTGAATTGAATAGAGATTGAGTTTAGATTGTTAGGGTTCATCCTAACGAGCTAAGGGGATCTTTGTTTGAATTCATAGGAGAAACACAGAGTAACATTCATAGTAAAGACTGAATTACATTTTTCCCATCACAAGATTGAATTGAATTAAGATTGAATTTAGATTGAATTGAGATTGAGTTGAGATTGAATTGAGATTGAGATTGAATTGAATTGAATTGAGATTGAATTGAGATTTAGTTTAGATTGAATTGAATTGAGATTGAATTGAGATTGAATTGAATTGAGATTGAGTTTAGATTGAGTTGTGATTGAATTGAGCTTGAGTTGAGATTGAATTGAGTTTGAGTTGAGATTGAATTGAGATTCAGTTGAGATTGAATTGATATTTCATTGAATTGAGATTGAATTGAATTGAGATTGAATCTAGATTGAATATAGATTGAGTTGATATTGAATTGAGATTGAATTTAGATTGAGTTGAGATTGAATTGAGATTGAGTTGAGATTGAATGAGTTCCACTGGACTTTGAAAAATGGAGTGAAGACATTTTAGAAAACATCCATCACCGAGGCTGCCTGGACATGCTCTATTCTTAATTCATTATTGTAATGAGAACCAGCTGATTGTTTTCATCTATATTGTCATCTTACGTATGTTTTACTGCACACTGGACATTAC
>CM030187.1:16284441-16316941 GCA_017639675.1 Aplochiton taeniatus
ATAGAGCATGTCCAGGCAGCCTAAGTGATGGATGTTTTCTAATATGTCTTCACTCCATATTTCAAAGTCCAGTGGAACTCATTCAATCTCAACTCAATCTAAATTCAATCTCAACTCAATCTCAATTCAATCTAAACTCAATCTCAATTCAATCTCAACTCAATCTAAATTCAATCTCAATTCTATCTAAACTCAATCTCAATTCAATTCAATCTCAATTCAATTCAATCTCAATTCAATCTCAATTCAATCTCAACTCAATCTCAATTAAATCTCAATTCAATCTAAATTCAATCTCAATTCAATCTCAATTCAATCTCAATTCAATCTAAACTCAATCTCAATTCAATCTCAACTCAATCTAAACTCAATCTCAATTCAATTCAATCTCAATTCAATTCAATCTAAACTCAATCTAAAATCAATCTCAATTCAATCTAAACTCAATCTAAATTCAATCTCAATTCAATCTCAATACAATCTCAACTCAATCTCAATTCAATCTCAACTCAATCTCCATTCAATCTCAACTCAATCTCAATTCAATCTCAACTCAATCTAAACTCAATCTCAATTCAATTCAATCTCAAATCAATTCAATCTAAACTCAATCTCAATTCAATCTCAACTCAATCTAAATTCAATCTCAACTCAATCTATATTCAATCTAGATTCAATCTCAATTCAATTCAATCTCAATTCAATGAAATATCAATTCAATCTCAACTGAATCTCAATTCAATCTCAACTCAAACTCAATTCAATCTCAACTCAAGCTCAATTAAATCTGAACTCAATCTAAACTCAATCTCAATTCAATTCAATCTCAATTCAATCTCAATTCAATTCAATCTAAACTCAATCTCAATTCAATCTCAATTCAATCTCAATGTCAATTCAATCTAAACTCAATTTCAATTCAATCTCAATTCAATATCAATTCAATTCAATCTTGTGATGGGAAAAATGTAATTCAGTCTTTACTATGAATGTTACTCTGTGTTTCTCCTATGAGTTCAAACAAAGTTCCCCTTTGCTCGTTAGGATGAACCCTAACAATCTAAACTGAATCTCTATTCAATTCAATCTCAATTCAATTCAATCTCAATTCAATCTCAATTCAATCCAAACTCAATCTCAATTCAATCTAAACTCAATCTCAATTCAATCTCTATTCAATTAAATTCAATCTCAATTCAATTCAATTCAATCTCAATCTCAATTCAAACTAAACTCAATCTAAACTCAATCTCAATTCAATCTCAATTCAATCTAAACTCAATCTCAACTCAATCTCAATTTAATTCAATCTTGTGATGGGAAAAATGTAATTTAGCCTTTACTATGAATGTTACTCTGTGTTTTTCCTATGAGTTCAAACAAAGTTCCCCTTTGCTAGATAGGATGAACCCTTGGGGCTAATCTTTTATTACTGTCCCAATAAGCCCCCCCGTAACATTATTACTGGCCCAATTTGGCCACCCTAAAGAAAGTTTTCTGCAGGCGCCACTGCTTGTAGGCTATTATTCTGGAGACTAATTGCCCTCTAGACCTGATTTATCTGGTAACTCGGAGAGTTAAGTTAAGCGTTAAGTGTATGCCCATCGAGGTTGGCAGTAGGGAATTTGCAGGGCAATCACTCAACAATGCTCTCAGTCTACTGGGCACCACAGGAATAGACAGAAGAAGAGCCATCAAGAACATCACTGAGGCAGCAGAGAAGGCCGCAAGATGGTTATTAGCCCACAAGAGGAGCACTTCAAAACGAATATTTTACAATTTGCTCTATTCTAATAGTAGGTCTATAGTGCCTCTCTTTTTGAGAGTCAAAATTCAAAAGCAATGTTATTTGTCCCGTCAAAGCGCACAATATCGTAATGGGAAGACCATTATGTTTGCAGTCAGGGCCGGCGCCAGAGTAAAATCCACAAGGTGGCATTCGAAATTCACCAAATGTTTCTTAACTTGTGAAATATGTAGAACCTCATATGGTTATACACGTAAAATAAAATCTACTGCAACATCTTCAGTATAAATGAAGAGGTGAAGAGGTAGCCTACCTTTTGCAACAGTCGAGTAGTTAAGAACGCGGCCTCCAGTGCTGGCGAGCCCAATATAGACTTAGTATCAGTCTCTAAATGCTCCGCTCTACTGTAGACTGAAGACATTCCACTCCCCAATCAGAGAATCGTCCGTCTACTGTAAAACCTCTCCGCCTGATGTCTTCGGGGGAGCGAGCTTAGCTTGATTAGAGAGACTTGGTTGTGTACGCTAGATTTGGTACTGCGCAATTGTTTGTCCCTGCGCACAGGAGCCCGGCTAGTTCAGCAGCCCACGGGTATACATCTCATCACTTAGATAACCTGTGTTAAACACCCCAGCTTAAGAACGAGTGCCACACGCTGTATTTTTGGTAGCCTTTAGTTTGATCAGGCAGTTAGACAGTTATGATGTCTTTCTTTTATCTCGGCACCGTTCGGGTGGATCCCGTGAGTTATACCCTGTGACGCTAATAATAAACCCTTTGTTATTACTTTAGTTTGTCTACGTGTCTGCATCCTCTCCCCTCACTCTCTGGAGTAGTGTTCGGTCCTTCCCTACCCTAGACAGGCCTAGACATCGAGAAGGGTCGTAACACAGTGTAGCAGCATTACCATTTATTTGACTTGATGTCATGACAAATTCATTCATCCAACTAAGGACTTTGTTCTGATTAAAGGGACCCTAACAGACAGACGGACATTTGAAAAACATTAGCATTAGCTAGAATCGCCACCACGTTTTCCACCACATCTTCTAATAGGCCTACTCTAATTAAAAGGGGATTACAATTTAGATGAATATGTTATTTTACAGTTGTGAGATATTCAAAGTAATTACATTTCAAAATCCGAATAAAGATATTTGACTGTTTCATCTCACTGTTCTGAGCTACGCACAAAACGATGCACCTAGTAACTGTGGCTTTTACTTCTCCTTTGTAGAAGATATTGCCATTTTGGGGGAAATCCTGGATTTACATAATACAAAAGAGTCAATAGGTAGGTAACATACTGTATTTTATTATATATATATATATATATATATATATATATATATATATATATATATATATATATATATATATATATATATATATGCTAAATATATATATACACAATCTTTGTTATCTCTTATTTTCTTTTGTCATTGATATTTATTTTAAAAGTATTTGCCAAGTGACTGTGGAGAAATCTATTGTGAAATCCGCAAAAAATGAGGAAAGTATGTGCTTTACATGTGAAATTAATAATTAATAATTCCATCTACTTTTTCCCCTATCCCCTCCACCCTTCCATTCAAAGTAGCTTTATTGTCAATTTCTTCACATGTTGAGACATACAAAGGAATCGAAAAGACGTTTCCCATGCTCTTGCGGTAAACATATAAAGTGCACATTCAAACACAGATAAGACATATATACTAAAGCTAAAAGATGGCCAGTAAAATTATATATATGCATATATATATGCAGAAGTGTATGGTCTACAATCTATTGCTAGGGGTAGCAGCATATGTTACTGTAAGTTTGTTTGTAGTATGTATAAGTTAGGTTAGCAGCATAAGTTGATGTATAAGTTATGGTTGTGGTAGTGCAGAACTACCAGTGCTGCTGTTTAAACTGAGCTGGATTTAGCTAGTCCATGTGTTCAGTGTCCATCCAGAGGGTGTTGGTGGTTTTGACTGGGAAGAATCAAGCTGGTTCCGTCCTCTGGTCCTCTGGTCCTCTGGTCCTCTGGTCCTCCGGTCCTCCGCTCCTCCGCTCCCCCGCTCCTCCGCTCCACCCTCTGGTTCTCTGGTCCTCTGGTCCTCTGGTCCCCTGGTCCACCCTCTGGTCCTGTTGCTCTCCGGTCCTCTGGTCCTCCGGTCCTCCGGTCCCCTGGTCCCCTGGTCCACTTTCTGGTCTTGTGGTTCTCTGGTCCCCCCTCTCGTCTTGTGGTCGTCTGGTCCTCTCGTCTTCTGGTCGTGTTTGGGAGAGAATTCAGTTCCCTGACAGTTTGATGTATGAAGCTGTTTCTGAGTCTGGAAGTGCGGCAACGGAGGCTTCTGTATCTTCTTCCAGAGGGCAGGAGGCTGAACAGACTGTGTGCTGGGTGGCTGGTGTGGTTCGCAATTGAGGTAGCTTTCCGGGTGAGGCGGGTGATGTATGTGTCTTGCAGGGAGGGGAGTGGGGCAGACCGATTCTGTGGGGCACCAATGATCCTTCCAGCTGTGTTCACAATGCGTTTCAGCACTATCCTGCTATGTGCAGTGCAGCTACCTCCCCACACAGTGATGCAGCTGGACAGGATGCTTTCAATGGTGCCCCGGTAGAAAGTGTTCAGAATCGGTCTGGTGACTTTCGCTCTCTTGAGCTTACGGAGGAAGTAGAAGCGCCGCTGGGCTTTCTTCGCCAGTGCTCCAGAGTTGGTGGCCCAGGAGAGGTCCTCACTGATGTGCACCCCCAGGAATTTGGTGCTGCTCACTCGCTCCACAGCAGCACCATCGATGGTCAGTGGCGGGTGTTCAGTGTGGCTTTTCCTGAAGTCAACCTCAAGGTGGGTTTTGGGGAAGCAATGCATCAGTATTGACCAATGAGAAATACGATTTGTGCAGGGCGGCACAATTGAACAACCAGAGCAATTTTTCTTTGAAGACGCACACACTTTTAACCCTCAGCCCTGAAGCTGACAGCTAAGGGCAAGGCTGCTGAGAGAAGGGGAGAGGAGGGGGGAGGAGTCAAAGTCAAAGTAGCTTAAAGTCAAAGTAGGAGGGGAGAAGCTTTATCACCTCGGATAGGGATCCTGATTTATTTCAATCTAACGCTTAGTAAGAACACCTTCTTCACCTAAGGAACCTGTTTTAATTGAAACATAGTGCTGGGAGACTGAACGGAAAGAGATAACAGTGTGTATTGTTTTCTGAGAGCTCAAAGCTGGGAGAGAGCTCAAAACCAAATACAGAGGCTGGAGCCTTCTAGGCAAATGGAAAGGACAGCCAGGAGCAGATGTTGTAGGGGCCCACACATGGACAGACCAGTTAGATGTAGCAGGGACCTACACATGGACAGAACAGTTAGATGTAGCAGGGGCCTACACATGGACAGACCAGTTAGATGTAGAAGGGGCCTACACATGGACAGAACAGTTGGATGTAGCAAGGGCCTACACATGGACAGACCAGTTAGATGTAGCAGGGGCCTACACATGGACAGAACAGTTAGATGTAGCAGGGCCAGAAGAGACTTCTGGATGATGGTGTGGAGGCCCCTGCTTTTGTGTATTTATTGGCCTAACAGGATGGTAGACTTATGAAATCTAAGTAATCATCATAATAATAAAATCTTAGCAGTTTAATACTAAAAAACTGTTTTTGTTGTTGTGCTTTAAAGAGATACATTCATGTGCTTGGTAGTGGCTTAGAGCAGCTTGAAGAGTTCCTGCATTAGAAGCAGTTTTGTTATTGGATAGCTTAGACACTCAGAACATAAATATAATAAATATACATGGAAGAAAATGGAACAGACAACCTCTTATTACAAATATAATCTTGGTTAGTCAGGCTAGAAAAACGCAATACAACATATTGGCACAAAAATAATGAAGGGTTATTTTTGCAAAACGCCACCTGTTCTTTTACAATTTATTATTCGTGTTTTTATGGAAAACACTATAGTATAACACAATATTTTACAGGATTTAGGGAAAGATTACATATTTACTATTGATCAACTCTCGTGGCCGAGGGGGGCAGAGAAAACCAAACTTATACCAACGTCAGGATTTCAGAATTTGTAAATTGAGCACGACAGCACACGTTACATCCTTAACACTTATGCTTTGTACATGCCCCAGCTTAAATAAAGACATTGATTAATACGAGTGTCTATTTTAAGTGATAATATCACGGCTACATTACTGTAGGAGAACTGAAGTAAAATGCCCTGTCATCTGCTGTTGTTCCCAGAACATCATGTATATCCTAAACAGTAAACTAATGGATTTGTCCAAATGAGGTACTTTGCTTGGGCACTTTGTAAAATGCCTGAATATAACCCAAAATGTATAAGGGTTATAAGAAACTGATGAGACCATATATATTTTCATTAAACAAAGTAGACAGTAGTATTGATAATATTAGTTTGACAAATGATTTTATCCAGCATAGGATATTATAATAATTTTTACAAACCAAATTGATATCTGGTGAGTGGTGTATTGGGAAAGAAAAGTATAAATTGAAAGTCTTTTTTTCAGCTCTTACTCGACCACAACTTAAAACGCTCAAATATATTCCATACAGTAACATAGTAACTAAATATTGTATTGCTTCTCAGAACATTGTTTCGGGGGCCAAGGGGGGGCCAATCAGATTTCAGATGGGGCTGTAGCCCCCTCGGGCCTCCCCTTGGGCACGGTAATGCACTCAGCACTGAGTGATGACTGTAAAGAACGTTGTTGGACTAGAACATTGGTGTCAAACTCTTGCCCGCGGGCCAAATTTGGCCCGCAAGTAATTATATTTGGCCCGCGAGACAATACCAAATTACTACTTTTAATTTAATAAATGAATGCCATTGATGTGTTTTTTCATTTGGTCATTTCATTTGAAATTCGATTTTGCATTCCTCCACTATTAAATTATATATTGTATGGTAATAAGGCAGTGTGGAGTTTGCATGTTCTCCCTGTGCTGGCGTGGGTTTCCTCCGGGTACTCCGGTTTCCTCCCACAGTCCAAAAACTATGCAAGTTAATTGGTGACTCTAAATTGCCCATAGGGTGTGACTGTGAGTGTGAGTGGTTGTCTCTCCCTGTATTTGTTGGCCCTGTGATAGACTGGCGTCCTGTCCAGGGTGTACCCTGCCTTACGCCCTGTGTTGGCTGGGATAGGCTCCAGCCCCCCCGCGACCCTGTAAAACAGGATAAGCGGTAGAAGATGAGAGATGAGAGAGAGAGATGGTAATAAGCGATGCTTGTTCCATATTCAATGTTAAAGCAAAACTTTTTGGGGTCCATATTAAAAGGTTAATTTGTTCAATGTTGGCCCGCGGCTTTGTTCAGGTTTTACATTTTGGCCCACTGGGTATTTGAGTTTGACACCCCTGGACTAGAACATTTGTTTATGTGCATCCCTGCAGGCATACACACCTGAGCATTTTCATACCAACCTAATCCCAAACATGCCCCAGTCTTTTTGAGTAATAGTGTGTCAAGCAAATATTTTCTGGTATTCTCAAAGGGCAAGACTTTCCCATGTGAAAGAAACCAACTTGTCAGGTATATAAAGAAGCACATTTGCCCTTCGCTGTTGTGCTGCAGAGCAAATTGAAACGCGTTCAAGAATCCTCACCAACAAACCACATCAGGACAAATCTAACTTGTAAGTATAAACAAATATCCTTCAAAAATATTTACTGACCATCAATGCACTGTTACACTGGGAAGTACTCAAATTTAGCATCTGTAAAAAAGAAAAAAAATGACTACTTCTTTCTGTTTGCAAAAGGGAGGAGATTTTATGACGAATTGTCCACGTTACGATTGTTGAATTAACGCATGTCACATGTACCACAAACCTCATTGTAGTTTGGCTACCACATATGAAAACTGTGACTATAGAGTCCCACAGTTACTCAGCAAATACACTTTCCCGTGAATCTTAGAGCTTTTCGTTGCTCGCCGATTGGTCAAAATGTCTTGACCCTCTCCCAGATCTGTCAATAGTAGCCTGTCGATTTAGCCTGGCCAATCCGTGCTCAAATGTTTTAATCAGTCAGTACAGTGCTGACAAAATGTGTGCGTGTGGAGTGCAGATCTGCAAAAGCAGAATGAAGATTTGCATTTAAATTGAAGAATTTGTATCTAGCGTGAGACAATTCAAAATCTCCTCCCTTCTGCAAACAGAAATAAGTTGCAAATTATTTATTATTATTATGACATTTTTTTTACCGATGCAAAGAAAAAAGAAAAGTCACTAACAGCATTGCTTTTGCAAACAGAAATAAGTTTCAAATCTTTCCTTCTTTTATTTTTACAGATGCAAAATTGAGGTCACTCATTTAGCTCCATGTATACTTTTACATGTACTTCTTTTAATTCTTGCACAATGTTCCTAGTATGAAACCGCTTGTGTAGCTGACAAGGAGAGGCTCCGGGTACAATAAGCTTCAGATTAACCGTTATAGAGAAGGGGGGCCAATGTGGTAACGGTTGTCCTAGACACTGGGATTATGGAGGCTGCCTGGGGCCTCATTGGCTCCCTGAGGCTGCTTACCATCCCCTCAGGGAGATGAATCAACTCATTTAGACCATTTCGCCCATGCAGCACTAATATGAAGTTATAATAAATACAAGAAATAACATACGTGTTCACGTCTTCACGCTCACCTGCAACACAGATATAAAATGGTGACATACTATAGTAGGGTTTTGTGCAAAAAAATGATGTCCAGAGAATGTAATAGGTATTTTATTATAGTCAATAATGTGTGTTTTATTTATTTCAAGGAACACCATGCCTACAATACTTCCCAAGCAGAAGGCCAAAGGAGTTGACTTTTGTGGTGTGGATGATTACTACTACATCATCCGCTCAGACCTAGGCTGCTACATGAGATCTACCAACTTCGAAAGAGCAAATGATCTGAAAGTGTACAGTCTGCATCCTTCCTGCCAGGGAGGAGATCACTACCTCGCTCACCAGGATGACCTCTTCTACATCATAAAAGGGAACGAATATCGCCGTGTGAGCAACATGAACCAAGATGATGATTCTGTGGTCTACAGTCTGCACCCAAACTGCCAGGGAGGCGATCATTACCTGTCTGCCTTTGGAAACTTCTACATCATCTTCCAAGACAGAGGCGTTTACCGTCGCACCACCAACATGAATCAAGACACTAATGCTGCTGAATCTACGCTTCACCCAAATTGCAAAGATGGCTTTTACTACTGGGGTATAAAGGACTTCTATTATTTCCTCAAGGCAGATCCAAAATGGGGTATCCAGTACTACAAAAGTACGAATTTCAATACAAATGAGCAAGTTGGAGTCCACTCTGTCCATCCTGATGTGGTCAACTTCCTGCCCGGTGGGTTAGCTGTCACTCAGGGTCCAGCCTTTGCCAGATGGGAAAACATCAAAACCATATCCAATAATTCTGCTACTCCTGTTACCTGGACAAAGAAGATTACCAGAAAAGTTGGGTACAGAAAGGAGAAGATGTCCAGCATAGAGCATAACTGGAATGTGTCAATGAGTGCTAGTTACTCTGCAGGGGATCTCACTGCAGCTTTTGCCAATTATCAGTTTTCAGTCACTGCTGAATACGGGGGAGCAAGTGTCAACACAGACACTCAAGAGTATAATGAAGCAACCGACGTGGAAGAGAGCATGTCCATGACCATAAAGCCCAATGGGAAAATGTATATCTGGCAATACAATCTGGGCCTTGGCAAGGAAGCAATGCTGTTCTGTCGTGACCTGAAACTTGATGATGACCCCAGAGCCCCCACTGAAATGCCACTTCCACCTTCAAATTAATTGAAATGAGTTCAGTATTTTTGTGCCTCAACTGAAATGTTGAAACCTAATGAACTAGATTGTTGTAACCCGACTGTAGTTCTGAATTTGTGCCTGTACTGAACTGTTACCAAAATAAAATTGGAATAAATGCAGATCCAGTTTTTTGTAAATCTTTGATCATGCAGACATATATTGGCTACAGTATGGATTCGAATATTTATGGCTTGACATTAACGCAATTTTTCGTCACATTAAATGATACAACTACATAATTAAAACCATCGTTACACAAAATGATTGATCTAAAATGTTCATATTAAATATCTAACAGCAACTTCTAGAGTTGATGATTGCATTATTGTCATTTAGTGGACTCTTCTTGCCAGTAGTGCTTCCAAGAAGAGAAGGTGAAAACCACAAGTCAGGGAGGGCAAAAAATCAGTGCATCCCTGACCCTCACCTCTATAAAAGTGATGCAAGTGCCACATTAAACACCAAGCCAAATCTACAGTGATTTGGGGGGAGTGTTTTCGTTTCTTGATAAAACTGTAACCTCACCTTTCAAAGATAACTTATTTGCACTGTTCTGCTAACATGAATCTATGGGCTTTGCATTCAATTGAAAGTACAGCTTGAAACCTATAAATTGCATAACTTTACTTCATGGTTAAACCAAAAGTGTTTAGCCTTGCAGTTTCTACTCCACATTAAGAGGTGGGTGGGGGCTTAATGCTTAGTGTAGTTGCATGGGTGTAGGAGGAACTATTCCAACAGAAAGCCTGCGGTTTCTTTGTGATAATGATGAAGCTTGAGACTGAAAGGTTCATTGCTGTCCATGGTTTACTTCTTGTGCATTGCATGACAACAATTTGAAGCTCTATGTGTCCTTAGGCCATTCGCTTGACATTTCTTTGAATAAGTTGTGTTGTTTTCATCATAAAGGAAATACTGCAGGGTGTGTGGTCCTTATAGCCGTAAAGTTAAAAGTACACTACTTGAAAAAACGAACAGATTCCATGTTTTGAAGCCTTTTCTTTTTTCTATGTAGGAAATGTCTACAGCACTGTTGTGAAAGGTATCTACACCAACTAACTTATCATTGCTGGTTCAAACACAGGAAATTAAGCTTCCTAAGTTGACCTATACGGCTTGCTTAAAGCCACCACACCAAGTGCCATCATCCTGTTCAGTCATTGACTTGGGGGACAGAGAAAGAACGTTTTAATATACTGCTTGAACAACAATGTAGGTCAGATTTTTACTAGGAATCCAAATGCATGTGTTTAGGCCAATACCAAAGCGTTACTGGGGATATGGATCTGTCTCAGAAGCACACTAATTAATGAGATGGTAACCCGCCCCTGGCTACAGTGCAGGATAAATTGTGAAGCGGGCGTCCTGGCCCCAACCTAAAATGGTCAAAACCAACACCAGAGGTCACGTTACCCGTGCGAGCAACGCCAGCACTCTGGACAGCGCCTGAGCGCATCAGCGCCCCCGCCCCGTCTCCCAACTTCCGCCAGCTTGGCTTCAGCACTAGGGACAGAGCTGCGGGAAGGCAGAGGCACCGGAATCTAAATGAGGGATAGGTCGTTTCTCAATGTACTGAAGAAAATGCAATCAAATATTTGACTGCAAATGGTGGCCAAGTACCGAATAAAGCAGAGTTTCACGTGCAGAACCACAGCTCCACCGTAAGGTAGGAGGGCTACGTCGTCACCGGTCACCGGTGCTACGGCATATTCCCTCCGCGCTACGCAACAGCCAGCGGAATAACCAAACCTTTTCAAGCCTCACTCACCAACCATTTTCTTGAATAAATCCTCTTGTTGAAGTTGTGATCCTTGCTAGTGAAGCAATTGAAATTTCCACTAGACAAACAGGTTTTCGAGTAGGGCCTGATGTGCGTGCCTGTTACACCTACATTTAAGATGATGAAGCAGCGTTGTGTCTGGCTGTTCATTTTCCTCAAGTAGGCTTCATTAACTCAACACGTCATTCATCTATTGAATATGTAGCCTGCTAATTACGATATGATATGATACAAACCATGCACATAGTATACACAGGTCTTACATACAAACCTATACTTGTCCTGGGCTCGGAGTCAGGGACGACGTTGAAGCCTGGCCCTCGGGGGCTACAGCCCAGAATGTTTTTTGAATAGCCCTGGCTCTCTTTTTTATTTGTATTTTCCATGCTAAGCCTCGGATGTCTTTTCGTCCTGAAAACGCCCCTGCACATTACCAAGTACTAATGCTAAAGAAGGCAGGGGGAGTCACATTTGAACAACCTTAAATATATCAAATTAATAAGCAAAATACTAATGCTAAAGAAGGCAGGGGCAGTCACATTTGAACAACCTTAAATATATCAAATTAATAAGCAAAGTACTAATGCTAAAGAAGGCAGGGGGAGTCACATTTGAACAACCTTAAATATATCAAATTAATAAGCAAAGTACTAATGCTAAAGAAGGCAGGGGCAGTCACATTTGAACAACCTTAAATGCATCAAATTTACATTTACATACAAACATTATTTTTGCATTGATCAGTTATTTTGAAGGAGGAAGTGGTATTTCAGTGGGGGGGGGGTGGGGACATCATCAAGCTTGAGGTCACGACAGAACAGCATTGCTTCCTTGCCAAGGCCTAATTGGTAGTTCCAGATATACATTTTCTTATTGGGTTTTAACGTCACGGATATGCTTTCTTCCACTTTGGTTGCTTCATTCCACTCTTGAGTGTCTGTGTTGACACTTGCTCCCCCGTATTCAGCAGAGAGTGAGAACTGAAACTTGACAAAAGCTGCAGTGAGATCCCCTGCAGAGTAACTAGAACTCATCGACACATTCCAGTTATGCTCCATGCTGGACATCTTCACCTTTCTGTACCCAACTTTTATGGTAATCTTCTTTTGCCAGGTAACAGAGGAAGCAAAATCATTGGATATGGTTTTGATGTATTCCCATCTGCCATAGGCTGGACCCTGAGTGACAGCTAACCCACCGGGCAGGAAGCTGACCACATGGGGATGGACAGAGTAGGTTTTAACCTGGGTATTTTGGCTGAGATCTGGACTTTTGTAGAACTGAATTCCCCATGTTGCGTCTTGCTTCAGATAACAAGAAAAATCCATCATTGAAATCCAGTAGTAAAGCCCATCTCGGCAATTTGGGTGGAGAGAAAATTCACCAGCGTTTTTGTTGGTTTTCAGATTGATAGTGTGACGTCAAATGCCTTTGTCTAGAAAGATGATGTAGCACCTGACACGGTGACACACATAATGATCGCCTCCCTGGCAGTTGGGGTGCAGACTGTAGACCTCAGCATTCTCATCTGTGGTTAGGTTGTACACGGTGCGATATTGCTTCCCTTTTATGATGTGGAAGGTGTAAACGCTATGGAAGTAGTGATCTCCTCCCCGGCAGGAAGGATGGAGACTGAACACTTTCAGATCTCTTCCTTGATTAATGTTGCTAGAGGTCATGTAACAGCCTAGGTCTGAGCGGATGATGTATGTATGTTCAATATAAAGAAAAAAATGTCAAGCCCTGGGGCCTTCTGCTTGGGAATTATTGTTGGCATGGGGTTCCCTGAAATAAATAAAACATGCATTATTAACAAAGAACATTTTGCTGTTTGGTACAAACTCTAATAGCACATAAAATCAATGCTATCCGTCCAATCAAGGAAAGACAACCTCTGTTCCAAATCCCTTTGTGTTTGTAGGCAAAAAAATATCGAAGCAGAAATATGAACATTAAAATGTATTTTTTATATATAATTATAACATTGGCAGTTACACCAATCAGGAGAGAGATTGAATGATGACATGCAGTGTGTACGTTTAACCTGACACTCCCCTTCTGCGTGTGTAAAGACAAGTGGCTGGGCTATTATTAAACAACAAATCACCCCGTTACATTCTCTAGAGATGATTTTAGTGCAAACCCCTGCTAATATATATGACCCTTTAATATTTGTGTTGCAGGTCAGTGTCAAGACGTGACCTGTGGAAGTCCCTGTTTATTCGCTTTTTAGCTCTATCATATGTGCAACAGCAAATGTATATCATTTATTTATTGATATATTCCTATAAAGACAAATGGAGCTAAGAGATTTGCTTGACTTTCTGTAGCCCATATATGTGGTGCAACTTTATGCACTTTGAATTGTACATCATGAGTAGGGATGGATGACTGGACCAGGCCAGTAGGGCCCATGTCCAGGCCTGTAGGTTAACTTACATGCATTCCTCCAAAACAGATTTGTGTTGATGCAGACCTAGACAAACCCTGCCACTTGTCTTTACACACGCAGATGGGGAGTGTCAGGTTAAACGTACACACTGCATTTCATCATTCAATCTCTCTCCTGATTGGTGCAACTGCCAATGTTTCAATTGCTCATTGTTATAATTGCATATAAAAAATACGACATTTTAATGTTCATATTTCTGCTGAGATATTTTTTAGCCTACAAACACTTGGGGATTTGAGACGGAGGTTGTCCCTCCTTGATCGGACAGATAGCATTGCTTTTGAATGTTGACACTCAAAAAGAGAGGCGCTTTTACGTTATGTACAAAAAAGCTAAATGTTTGGGGGGATTCTTACACACTTTACTAGTGTAAAACTGCTTGTGTAACTGAGCACTATCAAAAACAGAAAAAAGGAGTGCCCAGGAGCAACAAGGTGAGGCCCAGGATGGCCAATACAACAGGCTTAAAGAATAACAGGTGTTTTTTAGGGGAGGGGGCACCATGTGTTAAATGTTGTCCCAGGCCCTGGGATTATTGAGGACAGCTCTAGTTGAAGCTCAGGCTGCCTCTGGTCTCGTAGACCCCCTGAGGCCCCTAACATTCAGAGGCCCCTGGACATGGGCCCTACTGGCCTGGACATGGGCCCGACTGGCCTGGACATGGGCCCGACTGGCCTGGACATGGGTCCTACTGGCCTGGACATGGGCCCTACTGGCCTGACATGACAGCTTTTGTCAAGTTGCAGTTCTCACTCTCTGCTGAATACGGGGGAGCAAGTGTCAACACAGACACTCAAGAGTGGAATGAAGCAACCAAAGTGGAAGGAAGCATATCCGTGACGTTAAAACCCAATGAGAAAATGGGTGTAATGGGCAAGTATCATGCCCTACTCGAAAACATGATCGTGTCGCCATCTAGTGGACAAATATTAACACTAATATTTGTATCCCCTTTCCGTGCATTTGACCATGCGTTTGTAAAGACGTTGCAAAAGTCCTTTACTTAATAATAATTGTAATGGGTTACCATTTGCAGTAGAATCAATGATCAGTGATTTAACCAGGACCAACATAAATGCTTTTCAATTAAATAATCATCGTGGAGGATGTGGTTAACATCAAGAACTAAATATTACTTTACTTTCATGCTGTAAATTCTTTCATTTCAAAGTTATTCTGCAATGTTAAAGTAATATTACCTGTAATTTGTTTTATTTTAACTCATTCCAATCACAATCTTATCCAGTAAGATACTTTGTCAATGATCTGATAAAATATGTTGTCAATAATGTGCAGTAAACTTTGGTATTGTCCAGTGTCCAGTAAAACATACGTAAGATGACAATATAGATGAAAACATTCAGCTGGTTCTCATTACAATAATGAATCAAGAATAGAGCATGTCCAGGCAGCCTCGGTGATGGATGTCCAGTGGAACTCATTCAATCTCAACTCAATCTAAATTCAATCTCAACTCAATCTCAATTCAATCTAAACTCAATCTCAATTCAATCTCAACTCAATCTAAATTCAATCTCAATTCAATCTCAACTCAATCTATATTCAATCTAGATTTAATCTCAATTCAATTCAATCTCAATTCAATGAAATATCAATTCAATCTCAACTGAATCTCAATTCAATCTCAACTCAAACTCAATTCAATCTCAATTCAAGCTCAATTCAATCTCAACTCAATCTAAACTCAATCTCAATTCAATTCAATCGCAATTCAATCTCAATTCAATTCAATCTAAACTCAATCTCAATTCAATCTCAATTCAATCTCAATCTCAATTCAATCTAAACTCAATCTCAACTCAATCTCAATTCAATCTCAATTCAAACTCAATTCAATTCAATCTTGTGATGGGAAAAATGTAATTCAGTCTTTACTATGAATGTTACTCTGTGTTTCTCCTATGAGTTCAAACAAAGTTCCCCTTTGCTCGTTAGGATGAACCCTAACAATCTAAACTGAATCTCTATTCAATTCAATCTCAATTCAATTCAATCTCAATTCAATCTCAATTCAATCCAAACTCAATCTCAATTCAATCTAAACTCAATCTCAATTCAATCTCTATTCAATTCAATTCAATCTCAATTCAATTCAATTCAATCTCAATTCAATCTCAATTCTATCTCAATCTCAATTCAATTCAATTCAATTCTAACTGTATTCCAGACTCACAGGAGAGTCCATCTATGGCATTGCTGCAGTTTAAGGAATTTATTGAAGGTGGGAAAACTTTAACCATACAAAAGAAAAAATGAAATGCACTAATGAAGGATGTTTAGCAAGGTTGCCAACTGTTACACCATATTAGGCGGGACATCAAATTTTGGGCTTAATTGGTTTGTCCCGTACCGTATCTTGTGTAAAATATTTCTTGTAGGTCTTAAGAAACAGTACAGAAACTTCTATGTTGAGTCTATCAGCTTTATTGATGGAAGAGACTTTGGTTCACGCTCAGCACTTGGCATAGCCCGTAGTGATGCTGGCCAAGTGAAGCCTGTAATGGTACATTTCCACTGTGAGTAGCACACACACACACACACACACACACACACACACACACACACACACACACACACACACACACACACACATACGCACACACACACACACACACACACACGCACACACACACACACACACACACACACACACACACACATACACACACACACACACACACATACGCACACACACATACGCACACACACATACACACGCACACACACACACACACATACACACGCACACACACACACACACACACACACACACACGCACACACACACACACACACACACATACACACGCACACACACACACACACACACACACACACACACACACACACACATACGCACACACACATACACACGCACACACACACACACACACACACATACGCACACACACATACGCACACACACATACACACGCACACACACACACACACACACACACACATACGCACATACACACACACACACATACGCACACACACACACACACATACACGCACACACACCACCAGCTCTAATCTCTGTGTAACTTAATTTAAATCTGGGTCCTATGCTATGATATAAAAGAGCAGTGCCCCTAAGTTGGGGCATGTGTGATTTTTCCTTTTCCTACTGTTCTTTATCCTGTTTTTGGCCTCAAAGAGATTTTTACTATTTTTACATTTTGTAAATAATAAACGACTCATACAAAAGACTGGACGACTGGGTCATCTTTATTGCAGCATCAAAAGTTCCATAAAAAGCCCTCCATGCATTCAACAGACAACTTGCATATTTTTTAAATGCAGGTTTACATCCAAAGATGAGGTGTGAGTTGGCAGCAACCTTTACACATTTCAGCATCTCAAGGGACAAACATGTAACAAATGTTTCAATACCTTAAGATCGTATTAGGTCGTGAAAGACCAGGGGGACTAATGATGGGAGAAACAATCTCTTTGTCTCTCCGTGGTGGAAAACAGCACATCTATCCCTATAGTCAATTCCAGAACATACATGAATCCTTTCTCAGTCACTCTTCTGTTGTACAAAAGAGTCCTCTTCATTTTATGAAAACAAAACAAGTCAAATACCACAAAGGTTTAAAATACAATCCAAAAAACATCATTACCATCATGACATTATTGCAACATACCATGCCAAGATTTTACAAAATCTGCAATATTTGTTCATTCTGTTCTTCACTTATTTCAATTTCATCAACAGCTTACGGGCTATTAATGCTCCTCCCGATGAAAACAGCAGTTTTACAATCAGGTTGGCTTTGTCAGGAACGTTCCCACTAACATCAGGGCCAGGAACGTTCTCACTAACATCAGGGCCAGGAACATTCCCACTAACATCAGGGCCAGGAACGTTCTCCCTAACATCAGGGCCAGGAACGTTCCCAGTAACAACAGGGCCAGGAACGTTCCCAGTAACAACAGGGCCAGGAACGTTCCCAGTAACAACAGGGCCAGGAACGTTCCCACTAACATCAGGACCAGGAACGTTCCCACTAACATCAGCACCAGGAACGTTCCCACTAACATCAGGGCCAGGAACGTTGCCACTAACATCAGGGCAAGGAACGTTCCCACTAACATCAGGGCCAGAAACATTCCCACTTATATCCACAGGGCCAGGAACGTTCCCACTAACATCAGGCCCAGGAATGTTCCCACTAACATCAGGGCCAGGAACGTTCTCACTAACATCAGGGCCAGGAACGTTCCCAGTAACAACAGGGCCAGGAACGTTCCCAGTAACAACAGGGCCAGGAACATTCCCACTAACATCAGGACCAGGAACGTTCCCACTAACATCAGCACCAGGAACGTTCCCACTAACATCAGGGCCAGGAACGTTGCCACTAACATCAGGGCAAGGAACGTTCCCACTAACATCAGGGCCAGAAACATTCCCACTAATATCCACAGGGCCAGGAACGTTCCCACTAACATCAGGCCCAGGAATGTTCCCACTAACATCAGGGCCAGGAACGTTCTCACTAACATCAGGGCCAGGAACGTTACCACTAACATCAGGGCCAGGAACGTTCCCACTAACATCAGCACCAGGAACGTTCCCACTAACATCAGGGCCAGGAACGTTGACACTAACATCAGGGCAAGGAACGTTCCCACTAACATCAGGGCCAGAAACATTCCCACTAACATCCACAGGGCCAGGAACGTTCCCACTAACATCAGGCCCAGGAATGTTCCCACTAACAACAGGGCCAGGAACGTTCTCACTAACATCAGGGCCAGGAACGTTACCACTAACATCAGGGCCAGGAACGTTCCCACTAACATCAGCACCAGGAACGTTCCCACTAACATCAGGGCCAGGAACGTTGACACTAACATCAGGGCAAGGAACGTTCCCACTAACATCAGGGCCAGAAACATTCCCACTAACATCCACAGGGCCAGGAACGTTCCCACTAACATCAGGGCCAGGAACGTTCCCACCAACATCAGGTCCAGAAACGTTCCCACAAACATCCACAAGGCCCGATACCTTCATAGCTGCTTCTACTTGTTGTGCTGTGGGTGCAGTAATGGTGGTTTTACGTTTGTACATTCTCCAAATCACCCACCCTACTCCAACTAACAAAACACATGCAGCCCCTACACACAACATTTGTTTCGTTGTGAATCTTTTCCAATTTTCTTTTGCCCTGGACTTGTTATTCTCATAGTATGGTCGCCCTTCCTCAGTAGTTAAAGTATCTACTATTTTTAGAAGCTGTGTGACCTGGACTCGGTTCTCTGTATCAGTGTTGTTGAACACGTGATAACGTCCTCCACACATGTCAACCAAGGCTTTCAGGTTCCTGTCCTCGCTGATAAACTCCTCTATGGTGGTGTCCTCCAGCCGGTCTCCGTAGGTGACCAGCACTACGGTGTGATCCCCAACATTAGGACAGAACGTGCTCTGCAGTGCCTCCATCACTTTCCTCTCTTGTTCTGTGAAGCGTCCGAGCTGAATGACCAGGAGGAAGGCATGGGGGCAAGGAGCGCTCAGAGAGAGGGCTTTCTCCATCTCTTCTCTCACAGTCACATTGTGAATGAGGAGGCCTGGAGTGTCAGTCACTGTGATATCCCTCCCATCAACACAAACATGACGTTTCTCTGTGAAACGAGTCAGGGATTTGGAGCTGGCCTTGGACACAAAATCCTTGCGGCCCAGGATGGTGTTTCCGGCCGCACTCTTCCCCACTCTCTCCAGACCGACCAACACCAGTCTCAAATGGCTGCCCTCCATGTCTGAGGGAAGGCACAACTTGAGTATGCATGAGCTATTACAGATAAAGAGACAACCAGGAATTATCAAAGCAAGATAAATCACTCTATATAAATAGCCCTAATATCAATTTCATGCAAGACACATGGCCCCAAAATGTTTACAGATTTGTTTTGTTGGCTGTTGGCTAATTGGTCTGTCTTCTTGAAATTATGGTTATTTATTGGTTAGTATACTTTAAATCCATGTGTGTGTGTGTGTGTGTGTGGGGGGGGGGGGACAGGCTGAACATATATAATGAGACCAATAATGTTCATTGTCATATAGCATTTCATCTTCTGATTATAGTAAGGCGGATGTAATACAGCTTTTTGTAACATTCCTTTTTTTCCCTGTAGTTTTTTTTCTTCCCATATTTCAACATGTAGGAAAGACTTCAGTTTCTGTTACCTTCACCTGATTTTCTTTATTCACTAATCACAACAAACAATTCTCTGATCAACACCAACCAAGAGGTTAAAGGTTAAATATAGTCAACCCCAGCTTTTCTCTAGCTTGAGTCGTGTGTTTTTCCTGAAGCGCTTTCCGTTCTTTCGCTAAATGCTCCCTCTGAAACTTCTTCTTCAGTTCCCCTTCGTCCTTGACTCTCTGTTCTTCATTTGCTTTTAGAATCCTCTCTTTCTCCTCTTCTATGGCTCTCTCTGCTTCCTGGAACATCTCAGAGGTGTAGTGACTTCCTCTGTTCTCCTCCACCATCTTGTTGATTTTCACCAGCAGCTCAGTGACCTGAGAGTGATGTTCACCTTTATTGTTGAAGACATGGTATCCTCCCTTGCATTGATCCAGGACTCTTTTCAGATCATCATTTTCTCCCACATAATCTTCTATAGATTCTCCCTTCAGCTGGTCTCCGTGGGTGAACAGCACCATGCTGTAGTTTGCTGCCTCTTCACCAAACGTTCTCTGGATGATCCTCACTGTCTCTTGTTCTTCAGGAGTGAATCTACCAATCGCCATTACAATCAGGAACACATGGGGGCCTGGCGAAGCGAGGGAAATACACAATTTGATTTTTGTCCTTGTCTCCTCCAGGTTTTTGTTGGTGTCATACAAACCCGGAGTATCAATAACAGCCACAGGTTGTCCATTCACCTTTCCTCTGACCTTAACACTGTCTGCTGTGATGGAAGAAGAGGATACCCTGGATATAAATGTATGTTTTCTTAGAATGGTGTTTCCTATTGCACTCTTCCCAACTCCTGTCTTCCCCAGCAACACGATACGGAGCTCATTATTGGTTGTCATCAGTTGGCGCTCTGTTGGACAATTGAACACCATTGTTACAGTTGGAATGTACCCCGTCTTGATTCTCATCGCCGACAAGCACCTACGTTTGGTTTTCGTTCCACCCTTTTTCAATGTATCTTTCTCCTTTATTTTATCTTGAACGGATGCAGGAAAGGCAATACTGTTCTTAAACTCTGACTCAAAACAATAGGGTTTCTGCAGAGGTCTTGCACGTTCTGTTAGAATGCATGATTATTCTTTTTTTTGTACATGTTTTACATTTTTGGATGAGCTAACATTATTGGATGATCAATCAAATAGGTAGATTTTCCTTTAAAATCAATATGTTATATTTGTACATAATTGCATATAATATTGTTTGTAGTATTGTACATTTTTTGTAAATAAATAAACGTGGTATTGTTATTATAATTATAATTATTTCTATTAAATTTGTTGTTATTATATGATGTATGATCATAAACAACACCATCGTCATTAACACAATACTAATGAGCTTTATAGATGTACTGTATACATGATCCTAAGTCAATCACGCTGTTGGTCGTATTTCTATGAATACAGCAGACAATACTCATGAGAGGAAACAGCTGTGTTGCGCGTGTCGATCTTGGAAGCTGCCATGTTGACTTGGGAAGTGTGTTCCAGAGAGCAAGCAGAGTAAAATGAAAGTACGGTCTGTTTAGTATAGTGGTGTATTAAATAGTGTCACCTCTTTTTAATTGTATGCCACCGCACTCACACGCTCTACCAGTCCTGCTGCATTTTTTAAAACTTGTTGGCGTTTAGATTGTGAGTGCTTAGTTTTTTGTAGGCTATGTAGAAATAGCAAAAATAAAAAAAATGATTAGCTTAGATACATATGACTACCGCTCAGCTGTTGTTTCAGAATCATGTCCATAATACTGATTCGGAGCGGAGGAGATCAACAGACAGGTTTTTCGGAGGTGGCTTAAAGCGTAACCAAACACATAGAATTTTTTTTTTAGGAGAAAACAGATCCATTGTGGAATGTCTAAATGTCCCAGATGTATTATGGTCCCAATATTGACAAGTCAGTCCAAAGTTATAAAAATCGATTGTTTGGAACGGTAAATATGACTCAGTGCTGTTTTAGTGGTGAAAAGCATGCTATTGCACCTGAATTTTGCCATTGGTCGACAGGCTGGGGTTCCTGATGTAACGAGTGCTGTTTACGTCACATTCAACCTCCAGCACAAAGCTCAGCCCCACCTTTGTAATGATTTTTTTGTTTGTTTAGTTTTGTTTTGAACAATTAAAATAGGTTTGATCTAGCTGAAACTAGAAGCTTGTTTTCACTTTAAAGGTGCAGCATGTAGTTCTAGAGAACTGTGCCAGAATTTGAATCAAAACACTCAAAATTGCCAACCTCCTGAGTCTTTGGTCCCTCCTATGCCTCTCAATGGCCTCTACCACACATGCCCGCGCGCACTCTGATTTTATGAGCTTTATGAGTGTGCACACAAGGTGATTGACAGGCAGGTAGCTGTGCTTCCTTGCAAAAACTCTCCCCATTGATTAGGTTCAGGCGGTCGTCCCTAGATTTTTGAAAAGCTGAATACAGGGCCCAGGGCGCTCATATAGAACGCACCTTCTCTCTGACCATTTGATTTAATGATATCCTCCAGAAGGTATGTAATAAACGTATAAAATACATATAAATGTAATTTTTCGTTAGAAATTCAAACTCACAGGACGATATTGCACTCTAGTGGATATATCAGAAAATGTAAGTCTATGTAAAGTTTATTTTTTGGGGGGGACAATCGTCTTGCTTCACTATGGAAGCCTATAGGGGAATTTATTAAAATGATCATGTAAATTTGAAAATTTAATTTCATTGCATTAACAAATTTCCATATATGTATGTGTTATTTGAGAAAAATGTAAATGTAAATGCAATAATCCCATTTTCCTTAGCATTTTCCCATACTTTCCCTGGCATTTTATGACCATATTCAAATTAAAATTAAAAAGCTGATAGACATTTCATTTTTCAGTAGAGTCGTACCCCGCGCTACTGTGAACAATATTCAAATGGTAATTAAAATTTTAAAATGAGAATGCAATGTAATTTTCCATTTGTGCAGGCATTATTTAAGTCACAATTAAAATTAAAATGTAGTTGTCTAACAATTTGAAAATGAAAATGAAAACGGTATTGGCATTGGGATTTCATTGCTCTGCAGAGGACAACATTCAAATGCAATAAGCGAATCCGCGCTCGCAGTCTATTTGCATTTACATTTACATGTCACCACGCTCTTTTGGGGACAATATTCAAATATAAATGCAATGTCAGTCCTCTCATCAAGGCGGGTCTGCAGGACTAGATTAAGCATTGTTTCCGCTTACGGCCTCTAATAGTTTCAAACTGACCAAGGCTAGATGTTGAGGAGTCGAGGTTCTTTGCGTTATGCCAATAGTCCTTCTCAATTTGATTCAGGGTCAAAGCCTACTCCCTCCTGCTTTCGTTACAACTGCTGTTTTATCATCTTTGTCCGGTAGGAGGTCTATTTCAGGGACAGTGCTCATCTCCGCCCCTTTTACATGTCAAGTCCCCACAGTGCTCGCTAGGGCAATATATCTCCACTACGGAGACCTCCACTGCGCGCGCCTCTGAACAGACCGTAGTCCCTCTTGTTCCATCATCATCATCCACCGCACCACTTTCACAACGACATTCAATTTTCATTCTGCAATCCATCTCGCAAGGGATTGAGGCATTTCATACAGTTTCTAACAGGTAATTCGTTTTTTACTAACTCTATAAAGGGTATTACATCGTTGTCGCCGTAGATCGCGTTGGTTTGTATGGAATCGGATGCTTAGGAGTGTTGACGTCCGTGTTTCCTGCTCTCTCTCTCTCTCTCTCGCTCGCTCGCTCTCTCTTTCTCTCTCGCTCTCTCTCTCTCTCCCCCTATCACTCGCTCGCTCGCTCTCTCGCGCTCTCTCCACCTCTCACTCGCTCTCTCTTCCTATCTCTTTCTCTCACTTTCTAGTGTGTGCCACATGTGACAGTGGTCGACTTTGTAGGGATGTGGAAAAGGCGTCGGAATTCACGGAAGCTACGGAGGACTCAGGCAAAATCAATGGTATGCTAAGCTACACATTTAGATAATGAGTGTTTCAGTTTAGAGTGTGACGGTGTAGAAACTAATTCTGTCACATCGACTTGGACAACCTGCTCTATAACCCTATTCGTTATTTAGATACTACGTTCAATTTAAATGCTATTCATATTAGCATTGGCCGTCACTGTTGCGCGTTTCATTTCCAGTCAAAAAGAGAGTCATCTTTAATTTCGGTATACATTTACAATAATTATCTGTCATCGGCTATTTAAAAAAGTAACCATGTCAATTAGCACGTGAGGAACAGAAATAAGCACAGTAGCCTAGGATATAGAGGCTAGTCAAGCACTGATGACGAACAGGAGAGTAAAGGAGTGGGAGGTTAATAGGAGGCTATGCGATAAGTACCATACGTTTCAGAATAGGCTAAATTATTCTGATGCTAGTCTGCAATTTTAGGTAGAAACCGAAATCTTTCCTCCGACTCGAAACAGGTGCGTTGGCTCACCCAACGCCAATCAAATGGCTTATACTACTATACTACAAAGAAAGAGGAAGCGAGTTGTCAGATCAAATTATCTTTGTACACTGCACTTTATTAAAGTAATATCTTTGTATGAAAGGTGAAATTATACAATGCTTTGAACGATTGTGATAACGTTTTGGATATTTTGTTATTGATTGAATGGTATTGTATGGTGCGAGTTGGAATGATTGGCATGCTGCACGACTACTTCTCATTTCCCTCTCCAAAACGGCACCGATTCTTTGCTTGAATGACCGTCTGACTTTCTTGTAGACTGGTTTGCTGACTAAAATAATGACTGGTTGACTGTTACTGGCTTACTGACTGATTTGTTGTGTAGCTTGCTTAATTGTTGACTGAGTTGCTGAGTCATTGGCTGGCTGCATAGCAGATTGAAGGGCCAACTGAATAATTAGTTTGAAAACCTCTTTTGCTAAATGTATATTCTATATAGCTTTCTTAAGTTTTACATTAGTTAACAACAGCATAAACAGTAACAACAACGAACTAAAATAATGTCAATCTGTCGGAGCAGTCTGTTCAGAGAACGTGGGAGTATAGTTTTGGACGACCCTCAACTGAGGCGCAATCAATTTATCCGTATGGGGCTGTGCAGAGAAAGTGACAGAGAGAAACACACACACACACACACACTCTCTCTCACTCACACACACAGAGAGAGAGAGAGAGAGGCAATGAGAGAGAGAGAAGGGATGGAAGGCAGTAAAAAGCTTTGATTCAAAATCTTCAATGTCTTAAAGAAGACTTGGGAACACACATTACTCTACTTTCTTGTGGAATACAATGTACTGTTATCAATTAAATGAAGTGCTCCCCCAATTCCACTTTTTTTTACACTGTACTCAAGGCTTATCACTTTTAGTGGCAGTTGGGAATAAAATCATATCCAATATTTATATATCTTTAAATAAGCCCCAGGGGTTAACGAATTAACGGTATTGTGCGTCCCTGTGCCTTGGCGTGGATAGTGTTTTCCTCGCGTGAAAGGGAAGGTGTCTTAATTCTCACTTAGCTAATGGAGGCTGACTCTCCGAGTCGTTAGTGAAATCTAAAGCGCCACTGTAGCCACTCCAGAGGCCGCGCGCCGCGTTACCACGGCAACGGCAGAGAGGCATCCTGACGGGGTAGGAGTTGGTCCAGTGCGTTCGTGTGTGTGTGTGTGTGTGTGTGTGTGTGGATGTAGTGTGTAGCTCAATCTAACTGCTACCATAACACTTTAAAAGATTTCGATTTTTTTTTCTTTTTTCTTTTGTGGTATTTTCTTTTCTCTCAAAACAAGTGTTAAATGTGTTTATTGTAGATGCCTACCGAGGCTGTGGCTGCCTACAGGCAGAAATACAGGATGAGTTAGATTCACTCAAACGCGCACACACACACACACACACACGTATGTGAATAGTCTGGATGCAGTCTTGGAGTCTCTGGTGAAATAGTATTTTCACTCAGTCAGGATGTGACTCATCTCTGTACTGTGTCTCTGCCAGTTACAATGCACTGCCATTTCCATAGGTGGCTCAAAACCAGAGTTAAAGCCTGCTGTAAGAATGTCAAAAGAAAACCTACATACGGAATGATAAGACATGCTCTCTTTGAATTAACAAAAGATGGAAAAAGATAATAAAGTGCTGTGTAAATGGTTTGTTTCTAGGTCTCTAGGCAATGGCAAAGACCAAACGATGTTCAGTCCAGAAAAACCCAAACAGTCCCTGAGGGTTTGCCGTCATGTCCAGAGCTCTGTGGAGTTGGATAGCTCCTTGAGTTAGTTGTGTTGTGTCCGTCATTTAGGTTCGTATCTTGATTCATTAGTTATCCAGGTCAAGAAATACGAAGAAGAAAAACGTCGATGCAATCATACCGTAAAAAACAAACAAACAAACAAACAAAACAACAACATTGTCATTAGTAATTATGTTTGTAAAGCATATCGATTTGGTAAAAATATGAGTCACCATTGCCAAGCTGTCTAGATAGCAGTGTGGCTGCTGCCTAGATACCAGATCGTCATAGCAACCAGAGCAACTTATTTCTCAGGGGCTCACGAAGACGTGTTGCTGTGTGTGTGTGTGTGTTTGTGTGTGTGTGTGTGTGTGTGTGTGTATGTGTATGTGTGTGTATGCTTTACGGGGGGGGGGGGGGGGGGGGTCATCCTCGTCATCTTCATCGTTCATATAGGATGATGATGATGATGATGATGATGAAGGGTATGAATAGGATGATGATGATATGGAGTCAATTAGCTGATTTCTCTCTGGTGTGTTTTTCTCTCCCCTGCAGTGAAGCATCATGGGAGTTAGCAGATGGACACACCGGGTGTGGGCAAACTCAAGCCTCTGAACCCGATTCACACCCACACACACGCCAACACACCCACGCAAACACAGCACCATGGAGCAGGGATTCAGCTTCCATACACTGGTGAGTGCACTGTGTGTGTGTGTGTGTGTGTGTGTGTGTGTGTGTGTGTGTGTGTGTGTGTGTGTGTGTGTGTGTGTGTGTGTGTGTGTGTGTGTGTGTGTGTGCGCGCGTGCGTTTTGTGCATGCTTGTATGAGTGTGTGTATCTTGGCCAATACACATGCTTGTATGAGTGTGTATGTCTATGAGTGTTTATATGCATGTGAGTGTGTGTGTGTGTGTCTGTGCTAGAGAGCTAGTGATAATGCTTGCGTTTCAGTCAATATTCATCTGACTGCTTCTCTTGGCACCTGTGTGTCAAAGTAGGTATGTGTGTGTGTGGCTGCACATTAGTGTGTGTGTGTGTGTGTGTGTGTGTGTGTGTATGTGTGAATATATGTGTGTGATTGTACTTGCATGTCAAAATAAGTGTGTGCGTGCGTGCGTGCGTGTCGAAGGGGATTGGGGAGGAGAGGAGCAGTTAGCTCTGACTCAGGTCTCATTAATATTCTCCTAGCAGCTGCATCCCTCTCTCTCTCTCTCTCTCTCTCTCTCTCTCTCTCTCTCTCTCTCTCTCTCTCTCTCTCTCTCTCTCTCTCTCTCTCTCTCTCTCTCTCTCCATTCATCCCCACCCAAAGAGAAAGGGGGATGGAGCGGATGTTGTGGGGGGGGGGGCGATAAGAGAGACAAAGAAGTTCTTATGCATCCCTCTCTCCTCAAGACGTAGCTCTTACACAGCCAGAGCAGTAGAGGAGGTCTGAGAAACATTGACTTCAAAACAGAAGAAGGGAAAGTTAGAAACTGTCTGGTTCGTACGCTGATCTGTCAAACATTACGTTCAGGATCAATATATGGACGGCACATGGTGTCCTACGTCTTAAAGATGAATTCATCTTTAAAGCCATACTCAACCCATATCTGGAGGAGCAACATTGATCAACAGCATCCTTTTCATGTTTCCTTTGACCACCAAACCACCACAGAAGAAGCAGCTAACTTTGATGGTCCGACTATATGATCAACATACTATTATAATCTCTATTTGTATTAGATTTAAAAAATAACTTTATATAACGGTATTTGTGTGTGTGTGTGTGTGTGTGTGTGTGTGTGTGTGTGTGTGTGTGTCTCCACCACAGAGGACACTGACCAACTGCATAATCAGCATATTATCACAATTATTATTTTTATTTTCTATAAAATATCTGTATCTAAATCAAACACTATTTGTCTGTGCCCCCCTCCCCCACACACACCACAGAAGAAGCTGGCGGCTGAGCCGGACCACACAGACGTCAGCCTGACGGGGGCAGAGCGTGTTCGGGCGCTGGGGAAGATGGGAAGCAGTGTGGAGATCAACGAGGACATCGCACCACGGAGATACTTCCGTTCTGGGGTGGAGATGGAGCGCATGGCCGCCGTTTACCTGGAGGAAGGCAGTCTGGAGAACGCTTACGTGCTCTATAACAAGTTCATCACGTAAGAGAATTATTATTAGTATTATTATTATTATTATTATTATTATTATTATTATTATTATTATTATTATTATTATTATTATTATTATTATTATTATAACTTTACCTGGAGGAAGGCCGTCTGGAGAACGCTTACGTGCTCTATAACAAGTTCATCACGTAAGAGAATTATTATTAGTATTATTATTATTATTATTATTATTATTATTATTATTATTATTATTATAACTTTACCTGGAGGAAGGCAGTCTGGAGAACGCTTACGTGCTCTATAACAAGTTCATCACGTAAGAGAATCATTATTAGTATTAATATTATTATTATTATTATTATTATTATTATTATAACTTTACCTGGAGGAAGGCAGTCTGGAGAACGCTTACGTGCTCTATAACAAGTTCATCACGTAAGAGAGAATTATTATTATTATTAGTAGTAGTATTATTATAACTTTACCTGGAGGAAGGCAGTGGAGAACGCTTACATTAGATCATTTTTTTTATAGTCTGTACATAATTATATACAAGTGTGTGTGTGTGTGTGTGTGTGTGTGTGTGTGTGTGTGTGTGTGTGTGTGTGTGGTGCAGTCTGTTTGTAGAGAAGCTGCCTGGCCACAAGGATTACCAGCAGTGCTGCGTACCAGAGAAACACCTCATTATGAAGGTACATAACCCTGACCCTGACCTTGACCCTCACACCTCATTATGAAGGTACATAACCCTGACCCTGACCTTGACCCTAACCCTACCACCTTATAATGAGGGTACATACTCTGACCCTAACCCTGACCCTAACTCTGACCCTGACCCTACCCCTAACACCTTGTGATGAAGGTACTTACTGTGATCCTAACCCTATCCCTAACCCCTCATTATGCAGGGACATACTGTGACCCTAACCCTTCTGAGCTACTAACCCTAACCCTACTGAGCTACTAACCCTAACCCTACGGAGCTACTAACCCTATCCCTACTGAGCTACTAGCCCTACCCCTACACCTGACACTTCATATTGATGGTACATTTTGTGACTGTGAATAAGGCAATTCTACCCATATCACCCCTACTGAGTCACAGGAAATACTGGGGGAATATTAAAAATATCAATCATATGTTAATTGTAAAAACATAACATCATCTTAGGGGTTCATAGATTGGTAATGGAGGTTTTCCCTAAAGATTTTTCCAAAAAGTCTAAATATAAATTGTATTGCATTGAACTTGAGCTGGTTTTTGGCTTGTATGCTAGCTTTTATTGGCTCGTAAGTTAGCTTGAATATTAGCCTGCTTTGGCTTGTATGTTAGCTTGTATTGGCTTGTAAGTTGGCTTGTATGTTAGCTTGTTTTGGCTCGTATGTTAGCTTGAATGTTAGCTCATATCGCATGAGCTCATCTCGTAGATAGTATCCAGTTGACCGTGTTTTGGCTTAAGTCCCTTTGAGGGAACTTGTATGTTGCCGTTAGCCACCTTCAATCTAAAGGCATTAACCCCATGTAGGCTTTAAACCTGTGAGTAACCTTGCTGTCTGCTCTTAAGTCTTTCTCTTTGTCTCTCTGAGCCTGCTAATGCATAACCACACACTGTTAGATTTATAACAAAATGGCTGACTCATGGCTTCCTTCAGCTGTTGTTTCAATCAGTAACTACAACAAAATTAGATTCTCTTTTCTGTTGGCTTGGTTTGGAGCAGCAAAAAATTAAAGGATACCACAAATGAACACAACAAACTTAAGGTTAATCTAGTAATCTAATTTGTTTAAATCGTACGTTTAATGGGGGTGTCTGTTCTACTTAACGTCTGGCTATGTTTGCCGAGGCCCCCCACTGTGACCCCAGATGGGGCTAGTGCTTATGAATCCGCACTGACTACTCTGACTGAATGGGGGATGGAGAGAAGGAGAAGAGAGAGAGAGAGGGGGATGAGGGACTGAGGGGGAGAAAGGGATGGATAATTAAGAGAAGCATAAAATGGCAGGATGGCAAATATATATTTTATAAAAGAGAAAAACCGAAAATTTGCTGATGTGTTAGTATATAGATTACTGAATGACTACAACTCTTCTTCCTTCTCCTCTTCCTCTCCTTCCTTCTCTTTCCTCCTCTTCCTCCTCTTCCTCTTCTAACTCCTCCTCTTCCTCTTTAACCTCCTCTATCTTCCTCCTCTTCCTTCTCCTCTTCCTCTCCTTCCTTCTCTTTCCTCCTCTTCCTCCTTATCCTCTTTATCTTCCTCCTCTTACTCCTCCTCTTCCTCTTTAACCTCCTCCTCTATCTTCCTCCTCTTCCTGCTCCTCTTCCTCTTTAACCTCCTCCTCTTCCTCCTCCTCTTCCTCTTTAACCTCCTCCTTTATCTTCTTCCTCATCCTCCTTCATTTCGTCTTCTTTCTCTTCCTCCTTTTCTAATTCATGTTTTTTTTTCTTTTAATCTCTTTTCTTTCTTTATGCTATCTCTGATATACATCTCTTTCGTATTCCTTGCCTGTTTGATCAACTTGGTTTGATCCCCAGTTTACTTCAGCCAATTCTCTTTTTATTTTCATCTTAAAGGCCATCTCTAAATCAATGTGTTTTTTGTTCTCTTTTAGTTCTTTAGTAACATCTCCATCTCAATGTTCTCTTGATCTCCTTCGCTATTTTACGGTGTTTATTTAATCCCAGAAACTCCAGGAAGTGGCGTTCCCTCGTAAAGACCAGCTGAAGAAACTGCTCCAGGAGAAATACAACAGGGAACACTCAGAGTACCTCAGGACACAGGTGTGTGAGTTTGTGAGTGTGTGAGTGAGTGGAGAGGGTTGTGTTTGTGTGTGTGTGTGTGTACATATGGGGGGTTGTGGGTGGGTGTGTGGGTGTGATCAAAATCTGAAGGGTGAGATTAGCCTGTGGAATGACTGACTGGTCTATTTCTGTCCCTAATCCGGGAGGGAGAGAGGGAGAGAGGGAGAGAGAGAGGGAGAGAGAGGGAGAGAGAGAGGGAGAGAGAGGGAGAGAGAGAGAGAGAGAGAGAGAGAGAGAGAGAGAGAGAGAGAGAGAGAGAGAGAGAGAGAGAGAGAGAGAGAGAGAGAGAGAGAGAGAGAGTGAGAGAGCGAGAGAGAGAGAGAGAGAGAGAGAGAGAGACCGTGCCCGCCCATGTTCTGGCTGTAGAATGAGGGTTTGTATTTCCGTTCCTGGCGGTCACAGATTTGTGTGTTGGTGTTTATTGTCTGCACATGTCTTATGTGGGTATGTGTATTCTGTATGTTCAAATGCGTGTGTGTCTGTGGGGGGTCTTTTTTTATGGCGTGTATGTGTGTGTCAAGAACCAGGCGCTGGTGGTAGAGGGGTGTGGCCAGCAGCTGCAGCGCCTCACCCTATTGGAGGAGGAGCGACAGCGCCTCACCCTATTGGAGGAGGAGCGACAGCGCGTGGCGACGCTCCGGCGGATGCAAATCGAGTCGGAACAGTTCCGACACTTCGAGGACCAACTCCGTCGACAGGAACTAGCCAATAGGAGAGGGGAGGAGGCGGAACAAAAAGTGCCTGAGGTGACTGACGGCTCGTGCCTGTCTCGACAGCCAATGAGGAACCACGTACGGCCGCAGGCGGACTCCAACAGGAACAGGCCGCCTCCCACTGCCAGCAGGCCGTCCGTCACTCTGGCTGGCGTACACAGTGAGTCACTGCCTCTCTTGGCGTCTCCGTTGCCATGACGTCAGCATCACTAGCTCTAGATCGAGAGTGAGCCCCCCCCCCCCCCTCTTCCGGATTTAAAATATACCTGTGACTAAAGACTAAATAAAATGACCCTGTTCAAAATAATACTTTCTTTGATATGACTAACAGCTATGACTTGGAGAGCGGTCTAACGTGTGTGTGTGTGTGTGTGTGTGTGTGTGTGTGTGTGTGTGTGTGTAGGTCAGCGTGTGGAGGGTCTGAGGCGTGTGGTGATACCCAAAGACTTGACTTACAGATTTCTGCTGCTAGCTGACTCCAGCACTGCCCGAGGCATTGAGACCTGTGGGGTGCTCTGTGGAAAACTGGTGAGATGCTAACAACTAGCCTTAGCTTAGCCTTATCTTGTGGGGTGCTCTGTGGAAAACTGGTGAGACGCTAACAACTAGCCTTAGC
>CM030187.1:16321941-16324441 GCA_017639675.1 Aplochiton taeniatus
GGGGCAGCCTTCTATCTAGCCTTCGATTGAAATGGCCTCGATAGAATGTAGAGTATGTTTAACAATTTAAAATACTAACTTTTCAGTTAAGTTTGCTTTTTCTAGTTTATGTTGCATCCTTTATAGAGAAGCACAGATCAGAACCAGCTGCTGTTACCGAGGAGATAAAGATAGATTTGATTCCCCTGTGTCCTAAGAGACCAAGATCAACTCCATTACCCATCATGCCCATCTCTTTGAAGAGAGGACCCGCGGTGTAGTGTAGGATGTTGTGGATGTGTTTAGATAAATGAGTCATGAATGAAACTATTTCTCTGTTGGTCATTTTAATGTAATTTTTTTTCAAAGATATTTTATTGTTTTACTGTGATTTGACCTGGGTGGCTCTAGAACGTGTTCCATATTCTGTCCTTTAGAGACAAATAACGCAATTTGACTATTAGAAACAACAGCATGTGTGATACAGCAAATATTTGGTACGATTCTGTTTCCGATCTTTTGTACTATAAAATCAGATTGCAGGGATTTGTGAGAATAAGCCTAATCTAACTTGAATGTTGAGGTTAAACCAAAGTATTGACAGACAGACAGACGGACGGACGGACAGACAGACAGACGGACAGCCAGACAGCGTGACAGATAGACACTTGCCCACATATCCACAGAGCTAACCAGCTTGCAGCTAGCCATCATCCACACACCCACATATCCAGAGCTAACCAGCTAGCAGCTAGCAACACACCCACATATTCACAGAGCTAACTAGCTTGCAGCTAGCCATAAACATAACCAGCCATCAACCACACACCCACATATCCACAGAGCTACACAACAAGACATGAACACAACCAGCCAGCCAGCAACCACACACCCGCATAACTACAGACCTACACAGATAGCCATAAACACAACCATCAACCACATATCCACAGAGCTTAGCAGCTAGCCATAAACACAACCAGCCATCAAGCACGCACCCACACAGAGATAGCCAGCCATCAAGCCAGCCAGCCAGCCAGCAAGGCAGTAGAGAACAAAGTGTTCGCCAACAACAAGCGAGTGCCTAACATCTTTGATATCTGAATATTTCAATAGAATCTGTCTTTTAAATCCTTGGTGATAGACTCTGGTCTTACTGACGCCACATATAACAGCCTCAAGAAGCGCCTATGTGCATTGGTTCCCGACCGAACTTCAGCGCTTCAAATCTATGTGAGAACCGAAGCTGTTGTATTATGACACATTGAAGCTTTCCTGCTTCAAATCTGAGTACAAAAAAAATAACAAATATTTTATGAAATACTATCCTTTTTTGTTTTAAAGTTGAAACTTGAAGTTGTACTGTTTAGTTATGTTGGGTTATCCCTGTTAACAGTCCCTGTGGTTATGGCCAATGCGATTGTTCGATACTGATTGTTGTTGATTTGTTTTGATATTTGGTTATGAAAACATCTGACTCAAAGTACTGTAAATACTGCTCATATACAAACCATGAAAAAACACATTTGAAGTATTCTTAAATATTTGAAGGTGACTTTGATTCGTTCGTCCCGGTGGTTATTTCTCTTCACTTCTTGAGGCCGTTGAAGTGTCTGGTGAGTGAAATGAAGCGCGCTTCATGTTGTACACCCCTTTTGAAAACCTGTTTCACCTATATTTTGCCTTGGGCTGGTGTGTGTGTGTGTGTGTGTGTGTGTGCGCGCGTGTGCGTGTGTGTGTTTGAACCTGAGAAGTGAAAGCAGTTGTTTTGTAATGGCAGTGATTGCGTCACTCCTTAGCACTGCCCTTTGTCATAAATAAAAAACGATCTGCTGGAACAACCCTTCCGAGTATTTTGTGGGGGTGGGGTGGGAGGGGTTGAGGTGTGTGGTCTATATTTAGTGTTATATAATTAATTCTGACTGATATTAAGAATTGAGTGTGAAAAGTCCTTGTTCACACACTAGCCGTGGAGCTACACTTGGCAAATTGCACGTTGCTTGCTCCAGGCTTTCTGGTAGCTATGGCGACAAAGCAGGAAGAATGCCACCTGGTAGCTTGGCTATGCGACGCCACTGTGGAACCAACCAATAGGAACGGAGATTTTACTGAGACTAAACTCTCAACGTGTTATATCTGGTAATTCTACATTTCTACAAACCTAAACTTAAAAAACGTAAACAAAATTAAAGAAAATGAATACTTATTTATCGAAAATATAATCAGATTTTTCATTCAAGTAATAACAGGCACAAACAAATCCTTGTATGATATCTTTTATTTTCATTCAGGGAGGGGTTGATAATATTCATACTTTCTTGTATTATCATCTTATCAAACAAAGTCAGAAGCCGACTGTCATCATTCAGACAAACTTAGAGCTGGAGCTACTGACTTTAAGATCTCCGCTTGTAGTTCACCAAAACACCTTCAGGGGGCAGTGGTGAGCTCCTCTCCTCTTTATATCTACCCCTTCATCTGTGTTATACCTTTCCCTTCAAGTTATCCTCCATTTTATAAA
>CM030187.1:16339441-16349441 GCA_017639675.1 Aplochiton taeniatus
TGCTGCAGGAGGGAGAGGCTGACCTAACGGGGCTATCCCCATACTATAGTTCAGTTCTACAGGCGTGGCAGGTCTTTGAGGCCACCCGCATACTGGCTTCAACACCAGGAATGTGGCTGTTTCAGGAGCCACTGTTTTTCAGCAGCTTCATCCAGTCCAGGACTTTGTCCTCTGCCAGTCTGCGGACTAGACTACGTGAGGTTGGGTGTGTTAAGCTGGGCCATCTAATGCAGCTGACTCACTCATCATCCCAGAGGCTGGAGGACATCAACATCAGGTCCTCCAGAGTGCTCCATCGGGTTGTGGAGGAGGTCTGTGCGTCCCTTCCAGGGCCTTGTAGACTGTATGCCGAGAACAGTACTTTTTCTGACCTATGGGAGGAAGACTGTGAGTACAGTTTCCCGGCCCTGAATGTCACCCCTGCTCTGGGGGAGTGGGAGGAAAGGGTGGGGAGTTTCCTTTCTCTTAGAACTCCAGAGCTGGGGGAGTTTGTGACTGTGGGGAAGAAGGCGGCATATTATACTTGTGTAAAGGTGTCGCACGTACGCTCTCTGGAAGGGATGAAGGCGTCAAGGTGGACCGAGTTCTTCGGTCCAGAGGTCTCCCCGAAGGGCTGCTGGCGGTCCCTATATAAGCCTCCTATTGATAAACGGGTGGCTGACCTCCAGTGGAGGATTGTTCATGGGGCGATAGCAACCAACAGACACCTGGTACACCTGGACCCTAGCACAGAGGAGAGCTGCCCTTTCTGTTCTGCATCTGAATCCCTGTCCCATTTATTCATCTGTTGTCCCAGGCTAAATGGGCTATTCAGGCTGCTGAAGGAGTGGTTTGAAGGGCTGGGGGAGGTTTTTTCTTTTGGCTTGTTTATTTTTGGGCCTCGATACACCCTGAGCAGAAAGCCTTTTTTAATTTTGATTAACTTGTTGTCAGGCATATCTAAGCTGGCAATCTGGAAAACACGGAGAAACCAGATCCAGGGGCGGGGCTCAATAGACGTGGTCTTGACAGTGAGGGGGCTGCTGGCTGCTCGATTGAGAATAGAGCATGCTTTTTACAAGTTGACATGCAACCTGGAGGGGTTCATGGGCATTTGGGGTGTTAATGGTGTGCTATGCACACTTGAGGAGGAGGACATTTTGTCACTTGGTTTCTAGTTCTTTCTGTATAGTTTGGAAGGTTTTGTTTTTTTTGGGTTTGTTTTGTGTTGTTTTGCGGTTGGTGTTTGTTCGTTCTCTGGCCTCGTTTTTTGTTTCTAGTTGCACATAGGTTGTCATATGACGTAAATATGTTAATTTAAAGGAGTTGTAAATAAAGGTGTTTTAAAAATCAAATCTCTCTCTCTCTCTCTCTCTCTCTCTCTTTCTCTCTCTCTCTCTCTCTCTCTCTCTCTCTCTCTCTCTCTCTCTCTCTCTCTCTCTCAATTCAAATTCAAATTCAAATTCAAAAGTTGCTTTATTGGCATGAGAAGTATTACGTTCGTATTGCCAAAGCTTGGATAAATACTTCGAGAACGCAACGGAAAGAGAAAAAAAAAAATAAATAAATAAAAAAATAAAAAGATTAAATTAAAAAAAAAAAGATTAATAAATAGATATATAGATGAATTCAAATATACATATATCAAAACCTCTGACATACCTATATCAATACATGAGACGTTCAAAAAGATGGAACATCAGTAATGAACAAAATACAAGAACATAAAATAAATACATAAAAAGTATCCTGAAAAGTGAAATTAAATAAAAGATAGAACATCAACAATGAAGAGAATAGTCAAAAGATGGAACATCAATAATGGGGAAGAAACAATGTTGGGTGTGTGTGTGTGCATGTGTGGAAGTGCATGAGTGCATGTACGTGCGTGTGCGCGTGTGTGGGAGTGTGCATGTGTTTGCGTGCGTGTGTGCTTGTTAGGCTATTAAACAGGGGGATTATTTTACACATTTTGGTAAAGAATTCTGTTCGAATGTGTTTAAATTTGGGGCATTCGGTCAGAAAGTGCAGCTCTGTCTCTATTATATTCTGCTGGCACTGCTGGCACAGTCTTTCCTCTTTAGGCAGCCAGGATTTTCTGTGTCTGCCCGTCTCTATAGCCAGGCGATGATCACTGAGTCTGTACTTCGACAAGGTGTTTCTCTGTTTAGGATCCGTCACTGTGATCAGATAGTCTGCCATGGTGTATGGTCGGTCTAGGGCTAGATAACACTGCATTTTACTCTGTAATTTAGTTTGGCTTTCCCAATATGTGAAGTAGTTTCCTCTAATTGTTTTTTCAATTTGGTTGATTCTAATTAGGCTTGCAGGTTTCTCATGGTCCTGAGTTTTTGTAATGTTGGTGTGTGTTAGTAGTGTGTTAGTGTGTGTTAATGGGGGTGAGGAGCTGTGACTCAGGACCAGTTGGATGAGGGGACCGGTGTCTTTGCTCAACTCTTGGTACTGCAGAGCTTTATAATGATATGAGTGGGGGTCGCTGTTTTTTAAGTGTTTCCAAAATTTGATTGCCCTTTTTTGTATGTTTATAATTAATGGATACCGGCCTAATTCTGCCCTGCATGCATTGTTTGTGGTGTTCCTGTGCACCTTTAAGATGTTCCTACAGAACTCTGCATGCAGGGTCTCAATCGGGTTTTTGTCCCATTTGCTGTGTTCCTGCTTGTTTGGCGGACCCCACACCTCACTGCCTCACACACCTCAAAAGAACAGGTGTACTTTCTTCAACATGAATAAAAACCATGAGGGAGATGCCACTTTAAGAAGAATATTTTTTAGTAACGTTCTGACAGCAGTCAATGAATTATGACACTCCATCTAAAGCCAAGAAACAAGATGGGAAACAGCCGTCTAACGTGTCACAGCAGCTGCTAGCCACATTTATTAAAAAAAACTAAAAACGCTAAAGAAGTGCCGAGGGACAAAATACGAAAATTGTGTTGAGTTTTGAATTATATTAACTGTTTCTGAGATGGTTTCATTTAATTTGCATGGTTTGGCCTAGATCTTTAGGTGGTGTAATGCCAACAACACAAGTTCATCTTTGTAATGCTAACGTCATCTTAAGTTTATCTTTGTAACGTTATGAACACCATCCTAAGTTTTTCTTTGTAACTTTGTAAACACCATCTTAAGTCTATCTTTGAAACTTTATAAACACCATCTTATAAGTCTATCTTTGTAACTTTATAAACACCATCTTATAAGTTTATCTTTGTAACTTTATAAACACCATCTTAAGTTTATCTTTGTAACTTTATAAACACCATCTTATAAGTTTATCTTTGTAACTTTATAAACACCATCTTAAGTTTATCTTTGTAACTTTATAAACACCATCTTATAAGTTTATCTTTGTGACTTTATAAACACCATCTTATAAGTTTATCTTTGTGACTTTATAAACACCATCTTATACGTTTATCTTTGTAACTTTATAAACACCATCTTAAGTCTATCTTTGTAACTTTATAAACACCATCTTAAGTTTATCTTTGTAACTTTATAAAATGAAGAGTTGAACTAACTATTCAGGAGGCAGCAATTGAACATAAGCTTTTAAGTTGAACCAGGTTGATTTTTCTTTTTTTACAGTGTATTTCAAGCTTCGGAGGTTTGATCGGGCTCATCTCTGGTGGGGACCGGGTGCGGTCAGAACAGCTTGGAGGTCAGAAGAGAGGGTTGATTTTAGTTTTTTTGTTGTACTCTAATAGACATATTACAATGGACAGCTCTACACATATTATAATGGACAGTCTTTTTTTTACTTTTTTTATTGTGAATCCCTTTTGTTTTTTACTGTTTTACCTTGAGGCCTGTTATTCTTCAATTAGCCTCCATGTTTCTCTAAACACCTGTATGTGGGTTTGCTGAGCAACAGGTTTGCTTGAGGTTTAGATTTCTATTGGTGAAACAATAGCTTCAGAACAAACAAAAGGCTGGTTGTGTAACATTGAGCTTTCATTTGTCAAAAGTGCTTTGACAGGTTCCAGTCTTTCCAGACAAAATGGGTTATGTTCCGATATGGAGAAAGAAAACATGTAAAACAAACAGGAAGAGAGAGTGAAAGATAGGAGGAAAATCTATTGAAAGCACAGAGAAAAGTGAAAATACAGGGAAGGAGCTAAAGGAGAAAAAGAGAGCGTGAAAAAAAGGGCTTGAGAGAGAGAGAAGAGAGAGAGAAGAGAGAGAGAAGAGAGAGAGAGAAGAGAGAAAGAGAGAGAGAGAGAGAGAAGCACTTAAGCATGAGGACAGCTGTTCTGCAGATGTTGAAGAAGAAGTGCAAGCGTAGAATTAGCAGGTTCTGGCAAGCCGTTTGTGTGACTACCAGTGTGTGTGTGTGTGTGTGTGTGTGTGTGTTTGTAAGTCTGTGTGTGTGTGTGTGTGTGTGTCTGCGTGTGTGTGTGTGTGTGTGTGTGTGTGTGTGTGTGTGTGTGCGTGCGTGCGTGCGTGCGTGCGTGCGTGTGTGTGTGTGTGTGTGTGAATGAAACAAAGAGGAGCCGGAATGAAAAGAAGAGAAACAGACTGCAGTAGAGTGTGGGACGGTTGATTGCAACACTAGTCAGGTCAAGTCAAGTTTATTTCTAAAGCACATTTAAATAACGACTCATGTTAACAAAAGTGTTGTAACCAGTGCAGGAGATATTAAGATTGGCTCCACATTTAAAGTGACACCAGGATACTACTAATATACTTTCGTATATTAGATCACATTTTTGACCATTCATCGCGATTATTCTTTTGTCTTCTCCCAATGTTCTCCATTACTGTTTACTGACATAGGACAGTAGGCAGAGAGGTTGTTTTTGATAACATGAGTATGAAGGAGCTGTTTTGATTGACAGGTTGTTTTTGATAACATGAGTATGAAGGAGCTGTTTTGATTGACAGGTTGTTTTGATAACATGAGTATGAAGGAGCTGTTTTGATTGACAGGATATTTTGATAACATGAGTATGAAGGAGCTGTTTTGATTGACAGGTTGTTTTTGATAACATGAGTATGAAGGAGCTGTTTTGATTGACAGGATATTTTGATAACATGATTATGAAGGAGCTGTTTTGATTGACAGGATATTTTGATAACATGAGTATGAAGGAGCTGTTTGCTCATCCTTCCTGCTGTGTCATTGGGCTCATTATGTTTTGGATGTCAAAACGTCCCCTTAAACTCCGCCAATGCAACCACTCACTCCTCAGGGTTTTATTTGAACAACATTAATCTAAAGCTTTAGAAAGTCTTCCGTCCGCACCTTGACCTGAGTGACCTCATAAGATGTCCTCTTAAAGGACGTTATTATGACCCAATAAGACCTACACCTGTTTCTTCATGAAGGACTTTAATATTACCTAATAAGATCAACATCAATATCTTCACAAAGGACATTATTATGACCCAATAACACCAACATCAATATCTTTATGAAGGACATTATTATGACCCAATAAGACCTAAATTAACATCTTTATAAATGCTTCATTAGGAAATAATAAGGCCTACACCAGTGTCATCATAACGGACTTTATTATGACCTAACAAGACCAACATCGATGTCTTCATAAAGGACTTTAATAGGACCAAATAAGACCAACATCGATGTCTTCATAAAGGACTTTAATAGGACCAAATAAGACCAAAATCGATGTCTTCATAAAGGACTTTAATAGGACCAAATAAGACCAGCATCAATGTCTTTATAAAGGAACTAATGGAGCAAATAAGACCAGCATCGATGTCTTCATAAAGGAATTAATGGAGCAAATAAGACCAACACCGATGTCTTCATAAAGGAACTAATGGAGCAAATAAGACCAGCATCGATGTCTTCATAAAGGAATTAATGGAGCAAATAAGACCAACACCGATGTCTTCATAAAGGACTTTAATAGGACCGAATAAGACCAGCATCGATGTCTTCATAAAGAACTTTAATAGGACCGAATAAGACCAGCATCGATGTCTTCATAAAGGAACTAATGGAGCAAATAAGACCAGCATCGATGTCTTCATAAAGGAATTAATGGAGCAAATAAGACCAACACCGATGTCTTCATAAAGGAACTAATGGAGCAAATAAGACCAGCATCGATGTCTTCATAAAGGAATTAATGGAGCAAATAAGACCAACACCGATGTCTTCATAAAGGAACTAATGGAGCAAATAAGACCAGCATCGATGTCTTCATAAAGGAATTAATGGAGCAAATAAGACCAACACCGATGTCTTCATAAAGGAACTAATGGAGCAAATAAGACCAACACCGATGTCTTCATAAAGGAACTAATGGAGCAAATAAGACCAGCATCGATGTCTTCATAAAGGAATTAATGGAGCAAATAAGACCAACACCGATGTCTTCATAAAGGACTTTAATAGGACCGAATAAGACCAACACCGATGTCTTCATAAAGGAATTAATGGAGCAAATAAGACCAGCATCGATGTCTTCATAAAGGACTTTAATAGGACCGAATAAGACCAGCATCGATGTCTTCATAAAGGAACTAATGGAGCAAATAAGACCAGCATCGATGTCTTCATAAAGGACTTTAATAGGACCGAATAAGACCAGCATCGATTTCTTCATAAAGGAATTAATGGAGCAAATAAGACCAACACCGATGTCTTCATAAAGGAACTAATGGAGCAAATAAGACCAGCATCGATGTCTTCATAAAGGACTTTAATAGGACCGAATAAGACCAGCATCGATGTCTTCGTAAAGGAACTAATGGAGCAAATAAGACCAGCATCGATGTCTTCATAAAGGAATTAATGGAGCAAATAAGACCAGCATCGATGTCTTCATGAAGGACTTTAATAGGACCGAATAAGACCAGCATCGATGTCTTCATAAAGGAACTAATGGAGCATAACCCACTCTCATTGCTCGGCTGAAGGTTTCAATGAAGCGTCGCTCCTCGTGGTAAAGAATAAGCTGAAGCCTGTGTGTGCGTCCCCCCGTGCTCCCTCCCGCTAAGCAAAAATGTCACAGGCTAGGAATAAACAGGTTCAGGCCGGTTGGGAATAATGATTAATACATACGCTGAATTCATCTGTGAGAAAGAATGTTGTCATTTTGCCAAAGAGGAGCCGTGCAGCCTATCACACGACCACGAAATCTGACGACGGTATGAAGCCGTTTTTGTTGGTGAATGATAGCATCATGGATTCTCATGCTTGGGCCTGTGTTATGTTTTCCAACGCATGGCTCAGCAGGAATGGTTTTACATGAGCTCTATTATTTTGCCTGTAGGGTGGAGGGTGTGTTTATGTGCGGGGCTGTGAGGGTGGCCTCCATCACTCAGCCCCCCTACCCCAGTGGCTCCATACCCTTAATTATCATCTGTTAGCATCTTCCCATGCTGATTGTGTTGTAACATGTCTGAAGCACTTAAAGCTGTACGTAACACAGTAAGAACATTGTGTGCTGTTTTTATGTTTTAAATGTGCAACTTGACAAATGTTTCTCTTTCTCTCCTCTCCTCTCCTCCCCTCTCCCCCCTTCTCTGTCCTCTCCTCTCCTCCCCTCTCCCCCCTTCTCTGTCCTCTCCTCTCCACCCCTCCCTTCCCCTCTTTCTTCTGTAAAGTACTGCAGTTCGTACTGTCTCCATTATGTAACACCGGATATGGAGACACTGGGCCCCATGTTGGAGCATGCCCACCATGAATCATCTTAAGACTCATCTTTAACAGGTGATATTAAAGTGATGCCAACGTAGGAAAGGTTCAAAGACTACATACGTTTTTCTATTCTAAACAACATTACCAGTACAACTTTTGCTCCTAAGACACAGGTTTCTATTTGTGTGTGTGTGTGTGTGGGTGTTTTTGAACGTGTGTGTGTGTGTGTATGTGGTGTGTGTGTGTGTGTGTGTGTATGTATGTGTGTGTGTGTGTGTGTGTGTGTGTGTGTGTGTGTGTGCGTGTGTGTTTGAACGTGTGTGTGTGTGTGTATGTGTGTGTGTGTGTGTGTGTGTGTGTATGTGTGTGTTTGAATGTGTGTGTGTGTGTGTGTGTGTGTGTGTGTATGTATGTGTGTGTATCTATATTGCTCCATTCATATGTGTGTGTGTGTGTGTGTGTGTGTGTGTGTGTGTGTGTGTGTGTGTGTGTGTGTGTGTGTATCTATATTGCTCTATTCATATGTGAGTGTGTGTATCTATATGGCTCTATTCATATGTGTGTGTGTGTGTGTGTGTATCGATATTGCTCTATTCATATGTGTGTGTGTGTATCTATATTGCTCTATTCAGATGTGTGTGTGTGTGTATCTATATTGCTCTATTCATATGTGTGTGTGTGTGTGTGTATCTATATTGCTCTATTCATATGTGTGTGTATGTGTGTGTGTGTGTGTGTGTGTGTGTATCTATCTTTATTGCTCTATCCATATGTGTGTGTGTGTGTGTGTATCTATATCGCTCTATTCATATGTGTGTGTGTGTGTATCTATATCGCTCTATTCATATGTGTGTGTGTGTCTGTGTGAGTGTGTCACAGTCCTCGATCTCAAAGCCCTGAACAGTCGACCTCCTATATGTTTGTTTTCAGTTGGTGTGCATTAATCCGGCAACGTTCCAACAACGCTCCGACAACTTTCCGACAGGCCAACATAAACAACCGATAAGGGATCTTTTTCCAACCCTATCTGACTGGATACGTTGTGTCATTCCACCTCTCCAGACGACGTATTAGACCGTATTATTCTAGCTAATCGAACCCACTATGCTCTCCGCTTGGCTCCAAACCACTACTGCTGCTGCTGGTGCTGCTGCTGCTGCTGCTGCTGTGCTTGGTCCTCTCAATCGCTGCTATCAGGGATCTAAGGATCAACACAGGCTAATCAATTTAAATGCAGTCTAGATTAAGGATACTTCTCGTTTTATGTTGACTTACACTTGTGCACACTTAGAGTTGGCTTTGTTGGAGCCTGTTTATTTTACCGTTTATTTTTATGTTCTTCAGGGAAATGAGTTCAACCATGTATTTATTTTTCATATGAATTGAAGGATTTTCTGTTGGGGGGGGGGGGGGGGGGGGCAGACCCAAACAGACATTGCTCAATTGTTACAAGTTGATTCTTTCCTTGAGGACATAGTGTTCCCCTGTGCTCATACATATTATATAACCTAACCCCCATATATCACCCTGGGGGGTGAGTCTGGGATCGCTTGCTTTGGGCTCCCAGAGAACAATGGATGATGGTGTTTCTCTCTGCTCCAGACTCCAATCTGGTTCTGTTTAAACTGGGATTAAGGTTGGATTGGACAGACATGAAAAGTGGTATTAATTCTTCGTACAAGATTCTTCATTTATTTTAATAAGGTGGTATACATGTTCATGACTTGTGTATATTCCAGCTACAAATGAAGTGCGTTGTGCTTTTAAGTGCTTTGTGCCTTAAATTAAATGCATTATTATTATTATTATTAATAATTATACATTAAAAGCAGATTGGGAATTCATAGGGAGCAGGAATCCATGTCTTAACCCCGCAATTTAAATATCAGCAGAATGGAATTGTCTACCACATTTATATAAATCAATTTAGATATATCTTTTTTTTATAAGTAAAGCCTAAAGTAAAAATGTTCAATCGGTTTCTTTTAACACAAATGATTTGTCAAGGACCCCTCAATCATCCTCCACTGAACTTTCAACACACACTTTCTGAAACAACAAGGAGCCAGAGGGGGTTTGGGGTTTAGGTTTTATTCTGACTTGTATCATTATGATTATTGGATCAGTCTTTAGCCAATAGCAACAAACTATGATTTGCCTGAGAACACAATCTAAGCCAACTGCCAATTGGATGCAGGAGTTGTAGAGGCTTGATATCACAGGGGCAGGACAGAGAACAACAGAATTTACAGGCCATTTGAAAAGAACGTCTTGTTAGCAACCAAACAGCTAAACAACCAATTGAAACAGCATGTTTAGGTATCCACTTAGATTTTTAACTTGTTGCTGTGGAGATGTTAACATGAATGATCTCTCAAA
>CM030187.1:16354441-16381941 GCA_017639675.1 Aplochiton taeniatus
CTCAATCTCTCTCTCCTTCCAAAGAATCTTTGCCAACACACTAATGGGTTCAACGCCTCTGTCTGGCGCCTAGCAAAAGGGAGAACAGGAATATCGACACTGCAAACGATGAGTTTCTGCATGCGGTTGTGCCTCATCACTAATAACAAATGCTTCCTAATTACTGTACTGTAATTACCTGTAAGGTTTGTCTGGTCTAGGATGACCTCGCTGGTCGTCTGGGAAACAGGCCATTCCCTAGAATTTCCCTATTTCCCGACATATCAATGAATAGAACACTCACTTCCCACAAAGACCCACGTACACACACACGCACACACACACGCACACACACACACACGCACACGCACACAGACACACATTTGGCTCCTCTCAAACTACATTCTACCATACAAAACGTAAGCACATAATCTTTGTAGACTTTCTCTCATTCACTTCTTGTTATTGTTAAAAGTCGTTTAACAATAACAAGAAAAGGACGTCACCCATATCTCTCTTCAATCTCTCTCTCTCTCTCTCTCTCTCTCTCTCTCTCTTTATATGAATACAGTACTTTGCAAAAGTTTTAAGCAGGTGTGTAAAGTAAGAAGGCTTTCAAAAAATCTTTTTGTTTTTATCAATGAACTAAATGCAAAGTGAATGAACAAATGAACAATCTAAATAAAATCAATATTTGCTGTGACCACTCTTTGCTTTAACATTTTTGCCAGCATTTTTTCACATCTGCCTTAAACTTTTGCCCAGTACTGTATATCCTAGTCCTGTATATCCTTTAAATATAGCCAGCAGACGCTGTGGCTGTACACTCAAGGTCAGTTTTGGGGGTTGAGAACCAGGGTGTGAGCATGAAGCGGGCCTCTTCCCCTCTTAGCACCCACCGTTACACTGACAGGAGGAGAAGGACTTGACGGCAACAACCAACTCTGCTTCCTTTGCCCCTAGCACCATGGGATGGTCCATCACCAGACACGTCGGTGCGTGTAAAGTTCCCTGGTTTTCCCCCTTAGATGTATCAGTGTTCCTGGAGGTCTTCGTGATCTGGCACCCTAAAGGTTTTCAATAGGTTGTTCGAGCGGAAAACCCACTGAATAAAAAAAAAACTTCCAGATTACTGTTAGTGCTGATGACTAAGTGTTATGAAAACATTTTGAGAAACGCATGTGATGTTTATCCACCAGTGCTTTTCATTTTGGACTCGTTGCACACCCCGGGTTAAGAATTGAAGCTTGTTACTTCCCAAGGCAGCTTGGGCACCCGTAACACACCTTCTGTACACCTGAGGTCATGGCTTCAGCATAGTATGTAAGAACGCCTGCCACGCAAACAATTATAATTGACAGGCAGAACACACTTTAAAGCTGGAAATAGCCGTAACCACGGTGATTCATTAGTTGGTCTTATTATTTAGGGAACCAGTTGGAGTGGACATCAAAGGAGATGCCAAGTAAAAGGGATCGCTTCCTGTCTTGGTTCAAGGTCAAGGTTCAACGAAACACTTCCCACTGGTCACCTGACCTGACCCCTTGGAGGGGAATTCTACACCACGCTCATCACATAACTAGCTCTTTCTGAAAGCGACAATTTCCCTTACGGTCATCGAGTTCACCTTAACATAGGTTCCGCGGTCAAAGTGTTCTCTATTGTAGTGCTTATCGAGGTTCAGTCACAGCTATAAAGACAAAGGATTCTTATCTGGTTCTCCACTGTCGGTTGGTATGGTAACGTGTCAGGGGGAACACCGACTGCGTAATTCACTTTTATTTTTTTGGACTGCATGTGATTAACAGCCTACCCACATCACGTCGTAGAGATATACAGTGTGGCCAAAAAGGTGTGGCCATTTAGTCAGTCACTGATTGTGCAAGTTCTCCTACTTAGAAAGATGAGAGAGGTCTGTCATTTTCATCATATGTACACTTCAACTATGAGAGACAAAAATGAGAAAAAAAATCCAGGAAATCACATTGTAGGATTTTTATAGAATTTATTTGTAAATTATGGCGGTATTTGGTATTTGGTATTTGGTATTTGGTCACCCACAAACACGCAAGATTTCTGGCTCTCACAGACCCGTAACTTCTTCTTTAAAAAGCTCTTCTGTCCTCCACTCGTTACCTGTATTAATGGAACCTGTTTGACCTCGTCATCTGTATAAAAGACACCTGTCCATAGCCTCAAACAGTCAGACTCCAAACTCAACCATGGCCAAGACCAAAGAGCTGTCGAAGGACACCAGGAAGAAAATTGTAGACCTGCACCAGGCTGGGAAGAGTTAATCTGCAATAGGCAACCAGGTTGGTGTGAATAGATCAACTGTGGGAGCAATTGTAAGAAAATGGAAGACATACAAGACCATTGATAATCTCCCTCGATCTGGGGACCCACGCAAGATCTCATCCCGTGGGGTCAAAATGATCATGAGAACGGTGAGCAAAAATCCCAGAACTACACGGAGGGACCTGATGAATGACCTGCAGAGAGCTGGGACCAAAGTAACAAAGGCTACCATCAGTAACACACTACGCCGAGAGGGACTCAAATCCTGCACTGCCAGGCGTGTCCCCCTGCTTAAGCCAGTACATGTCCAGGCCCGTCTGAAGTTTGCCAGAGAGCATATGGATGATCCAGTAGAGGATTGGGAGAATATCATGTGGTCAGATGAGACCAAAATAGAACTTTTTGGTAAAAACTCAACTCGTCGTGTTTGGAGGAAGAAGAATGCTGAGTTGCATCCCAAGAACACCATACCTACTGTGAAGCATGGGGGTGGAAACATCATGCTTTGGGGCTGTTTTACTGCAAAGGGGACAGGACGACTGATCCGTGTTAAGGGAAGAATGAACGGGGCCATGTATCGTGAGATTTTAAGCCAAAACCTCCTTCCATCAGTGAGAGCATTGAAGATGGAACGTGGCTGGGTCTTCCAGCATGACAATGATCCCAAACACACCGCTCGGGCAACGAAGGAGTGGCTCCGTAAAAAGCATTTCAAGGTCCTGGAGTGACCTAGCCAGTCTCCAGACCTCAACCCCATAGAAAATATGTGGAGGGAGTTGAAAGTCCGTATTGCCCAGCGACAGCCCCAAAACATGACTGCTCTAGAGGAGATCTGCATGGAGGAATGGGCCAAAATACCAGCTACAGTGTGTGCAAACCTGGTGAAGACTTACAGGAAACGTTTGACCTCTGTCATTGCCAACAAAGGTTATGTTACAAAGTATTGAGTTGAACTTTTGTTATTGACCAAATACTTATTTTCCACCATCATTTACAAATAAATTCTTTAAAAATCCTACAATGTGATTTCCTGGATTTTTTTTCTCATTTTTGTCTCTCATAGTTGAAGTGTTCCTATGATGAAAATTACAGACCTCTCTCATCTTTCTAAGTAGGAGAACTTGCACAATCAGTGCCTGACTAAATACTTTTCGGCCCCACTGTACACACTCTTTATCGCAAGCGGAAACAGACAAGTTTATTCGTTAAAGAGTAACTAAGAGAGCGAGATAAGCGGCATTCCTATAAATGAGGGTGGAGAGGAGGAGAGGAGAGGAGAGGAAGGGGGAGGAGAGGAGAGGAGAGGACAGGAGAGGAGAGGAGAGGAGAGGAGAGTAGAGCCTGAAAAGAAAGGAAAGTACATCGCTCTCGTTTTCCTTGAAATGATTCGTCATGGCAGCATGGCTCGATGTGGGGGCTTTTAGAACACTGTTCTTGAACCACAGGGCTCATGCACTCAATTCTTTTTTTGAGGGAGCAGTTTCCCAACTCCATTTGTAGTATGGAGCTTTAGCTTATATATACATACAGTAATTTAGCTTATATATACATACAGTAATTCTCCAGGTTCGATTTCAAACCATAGTCTCGAACAATTGTGAATGGGTACAATGCCTTTGACGTCAACCCCTCTGTTAATGCATCCACTGATCTACCACTCAGTGGAGCATCCATTCCACCGGCTCCAGGAGTACAAACATCTGGAGAGTGTCCAGCCTGTCCCATCCTCTGCACTCTGGGGGAGGCCCAAGCCCTACCTGAACCAATCCTTCCTCGTCCTTTTCACACAGCGTTCTTTATAAACACGCTGCAATGCACACACAGCCCTACACACAACGCATACTGTCAGTGCTTTAGCTTGGGGTGTAACAAAGCTACCTCCACCCGGTATGTACCCCAACAAGCGGGGTTACAGTGTTGGGATCCCTGCTGGAGTATGTTGAGCCACCGGGCGTCACACCAGCGAGGAGTAACTTAAGAAGTAGAGACTGTGAAGGCAAATCGAAATGGTTACAAAGACTATTCAGGTGTGTGCCTGTTTGTGCCTTAGTGAAACATTATTTGGAGCAATACCCTTCCACTGATCAAAGTCAGATGCAGACTCTCGCTTTGCGATTTAGCGAATAGAAATCAGACTTGCAATATTTACTCCCAAGATGATTACTCTAAAAATGAATTGCTTCCATGTACTCTGAAAGCAATGATAGCTCAAAATAATATAAACAGCACTGTTTATATATCTGTATTGTATGATCTGTTATTTTATTTTTATGTATGCATATTTACATGTGTTCTATTCTTTGCCATCTGTGTACAAAAAACACAATGGTCAAGTGTTAGATATTATATAGACCGTTTCTAGCTTTTTCTAGAAAAGCAGCACAAGGCAGGATGGGGTCATAGCTGGGAATCACCATGGTGATGCAACCCCAGTGACTAATTACTTTCTGACTGACAATCCCCTCCATCTAACCCAAACATCTGGGACATAAGTGATGCTGACAAACACATTATTATATAGACTGTTCACAGCTTTTTCACATCTGGGACATAAGTGATGCTGACAAACAGATTATTATATAGACTGTTCACAGCCTTTTCACATCTGGGACATAAGTGATGCTCGTTTACTGGGTTTCAAAAAGGTTTATAGAACTTACTGGACTCATACTGGGTTTCAAAAAGTTTACCAGTCAAAAAGTTGAGAGATCTGGCTATAACAATTAATGTAAATGTATCTACTTATTACTGCATGGATGGAGGAGGGACGGGTTTATGAATTAAATTAATTATTTTGAAAACTTATACTTGTAATAAAGTTGCAGCCATTATTCCTGTCCACACCTTAAAAATGAATATAAATCGAGGAGAATATGTGAATACACATTGGCATGGCCTGGCCCTTCTGGACCCTTGATTATTCTTTATGGTTTACACCTGTGCCTTGTTTCGGACCTGCCAGCTATTAGTGTCATTGTTATCACCTGTGCCTTTTTGCCAGTGTATTTAAGATCCTAGTTTCCTTTGTTCTTTGTCTGTCTTTATTTGCTGTATGCGTGTTGCTGTGCTTTGTGTCTGAGTAAAGTTCCTGTCTTCTTTTGGAACAGGTTCTGCTCCTGCGTTCTGCCTCCCATGTTCCTTTTGTTTTGTTTTTTTCGGGTTATTAGTTAGCTAGTTTTGTTCTTATCTGCACTTGGGTCGGTCTCTCCTGTAACAGCCCTGACAACACATATATGAATATATATATATATATATATATATATAAATATTTGATGACATACATGAATGCCTATATATATATATATATATTTATATGTACTGTATATAACCTTTCACATATATTCCTTACTACTTCAACTAGTATCTCTCGATAGACCCTACAAAAAAATCGCTAAACAATTCACTACTCCCGTTAAAACACTACACTACATTGAGTAACATGATTGTCTTAAACATGGTATAATTTGTATTTGCATTTTTATTGTTTAAAACCAAAACAAACCATAAAACATGAAATCGCAACACTTGAGATTGCCTGCAACCCTGCACCACCTTAGTGGATTCTGAATTTCTTTTTCATGCCACCTTACATATTGCATTGGGGATTCTTTGGGAATGACGTACTAACATATTTTTATATATTGTTAATCTTACATTGCATCTATAAATGTCATACATTATATTGACATCTGTCTCAGTGTCTCAATTTCATTCAAATAAAATATGGCTATGGATATAAATCACAGATTCCATAGGTGATATGTCTTCATACATAAAAACAAAACATAAAACCGATATTTATAAATAAAATGCTTACATTATAGTAAAAATATGATCACACCTTTAACAGGTAATAAATAAGTCATATTCTTTTTTTATGAAAAAAAAACATTAAGGATAGTATTTACGGTCTTTTATTATAAAAGATATCCAAGCTTGGATGAAAAGTTTCCTGCCAAAAGAAAGTACGGACAACAACACAATTCTTCACACTTATGTGAAGAATGGTACATTTTTAAATATGTGTTCTATCTGGATTAATTAGGTGTTTTCCAACCGTTTTTTTCTCTCTTTCTTTCTCTCTAACATATTCTCTCACTCTCTCTCTTTCTCTCTCTCTCTCATTGGCCTCAAGTGCAACACCATGAAGAAGATCACAAAGAAGACGTCCTTATTGTTTGATTGAAGCACCAATAAATCCATATTCTGTCCATATTCTGTCCATGCTCTGTCCATACTCTGTCCATTCTGTCCATACTCTGTCCATTCTCTGTGTACCAGAGTTTTTTTCCTTTAGTCTGTTGAACGTTGAAACGATGCATGAGACGTAATAGAATTCAGTTTTTGAATCTCTTGGAGCTCATTAAAATGATGAACCTCTCTCTCTCTCTCTCCGTCTCTCTCTCTCTGTCTCTCTCTCTCCGTCTCTCTCTCTCTGTCTCTCTCTTTCCCTTCATCTCCCTCTCCGCTCCTAGCGTTTTTATCTTCATTATTATCATTTCCTCCATTTTCATCTGCTGTCCTCATCATGCGTCAGCAGGGTCCCAAACAGCCGGTCCCAGTGCGTGAAGTAGGGGGCGTAGTTGGACCGGAACCTGAGGTGGTGCAGGTCGTGATGCGGTGCCCCGCCGTACAGTCCGAACGGCACCAGGCGGTGCGTGGCCCAGGGGAAGTCGTAGCCGCAGTGGTCCTCCACAGACAGCCAGATGTTGAGGACGTAGAAGGCCATCTCTGTCAGTGGGTGGCACTGGAGGAGGAGGGGGTTGATGCCGGCGAAGAAGCCCAGGGACAGCGTCTCCCAGGCCCCTGAGTGCTCTGTGGTCAGGGCCGAGGTGGAGGTGTAGGTGTGGTGGACCTTGTGGAAGGTACGGTACAACCAGGGCACCTAGACGTAGAACAGCACAGTCATTTTATATTACAGACATATATTTATCTTTCTGTCAAACTGTAGTTTTTTTCCCACATCATAATATGATTTCGTCTAGATAAATAAATATTCAAGGGAATCTAGGATTAGTACTTTGTGTGTCGACATAATATATATATATATATATATATATATATATATATATATATATATATATATATATATATATATATATATATATGTATATATATAAATATATATATATATATATATGTATAGTTAAAATTATATATATGAATATGCACACAAACAAATACTGTATATATAGCCATATTTAACGTTCACTTATCCATAAAGGCATTTGATGCATGGATCAACAACATGCAAGTGTCTGGTTCAGTATGGATGGTCCAAATTCAGACCTTAGCAAGCAATAATAATCCATATATTAATGGATATATATATATTAATAATAATAATAATAATAATAATAATTACCTTATGATGCAGCAAGTGCCAAACAAAGTACTGGAAGTCGAAGAGGAGCAGGCATCCTAAAACATCCCTGAGGAGAGTGAATATCCCTGGGGCCTCGGGTTGGGCAGTACCCCCTGACCTCCAGTAGCAGTGGAGGATGGTGACCGGGAAGATATAGACCACATGGTTGTAAAGGGCAAGAGCCAGGCAGCTCTTCATGGTCGCCCAGCTGACAGTGCTGTTGTTATGGATCTTGAAGCGTCGGATCCAGGGTACCTTGGAGGAGAGGGTGTCCAGCGCCACAAAGGGCAAGCAGAAGAGAAGGTAGACCGACAGGGAGAAAAACACTGGGAAAAACGGTGATCCTAGGAGAGCGGAATATCCCTGCATCCAGTTCCACAAACTCTGGAGAAGCATTTTGAGTAGTCTTTTCGTTGTCAGTGAGTGTATGAGTGGTGTGTATGTGTGTGTGTGTGTGTGAGAGATGAGTTCAGGTGTGAGTTCTGTGTTCGAGCTCTTCAAGCATGTATGAGCTTTCCTGCCATTCCCCTCCTTTTGACTTCGCCAAAAACTCCCGCCCTCTTTGACTGTAGAAAAAAAATGCTTCCTGTTTCCATATATGGTCAGGGAGAATGATCTATTGTACACTGTAACTGAGTTAGAGAGTCATGAAGTTAAATCTTTAAGTCACTTTAATCACTTTGCAGTTGAAAACATTGTCATTAAAAAAAGCTGGGGGATATTCAATAATGGATAGGCTAACTATTTTTCGGATAGTTATTAGTATTATTATTTTGGATCGTTATTAAGCTTGAGGGTGGACTTATCTGAAGGTGGACATATGGTTGATATTGACAATTAAGATAGATATTCGTGATTATTGGGCCAATAGGCAGGATAGTGATCAGATTATGCAATGTAGGAAAGTGTTCTTATTCACTGTGTTATTTCTAAATTTGACCACTTAACACCCTATACCCCTCACATGCATTTAAAAGGCAAGCGGTAGTTTCTGTTAATTTAGCCGTTGGCTGGGATAGCGCGAGGCAGTAGGGATTTCCTGAGATGTCCGGGTTATTCCCAAAGTTATTTTTACATCATATTGTTTCTTAATGATTCTTAACCGGTAGGCCTATGTTTTGTCTTATTTTAAAAGCTTACGCAATATTTTCTCCCCAAACTTACATAACTTACCTAATTGCCCACGATGACTCTCCAGTCTTTGCTTATCCTGGCAGGCTGCCAAAGCGAGAAGCAGCAATATATAAACCATTTCGTTATCTCTTATTATCAGCCTAAATGCTCCAAATCTTTTTGAACAGAATCACAAAAATGTATGAATGGCTTCCTATCAACATAAATACTTTGTGTGCTACTACCACAAAAAGTAGTAGCCTACAGTTGAAGTTGGCTTTTCGTTGTAAATTTCCAATTCTGTAAGCCTTGAGCTTTGCGCCATCTTTTGGACAAAAAGACTAATCGCAAGATACATATTTTCAATCACTCCTACGGTATTTCTCGCCCACAATGTTTACGTTTCTTATTAAATCTGTCTTTTTATGTAATATTTGTATAACCAGGTTGAGCCTTCGGTTACAGTAAATACGAAGGCTGATCGGTGTATATTAGGCTATATACGTAGACTCACTTCAGTGTCGCGATGTTATACATTGTTGCATATTGTTGCAGATTCCAATTTGAAAGCAAGCACAATCCTTCGCATGATCCGTAATTTAAAGGTCAAATAGAGCTACACCCTTATACATGCAGTTTATGGGCCATGCCATGATGTAGGCCTACGCCAATTAATTCACCTCGATGCAGCGTCCATCGGCGCATCAATTCTGAAGCCCAATGGACGTCTGTTTGACACCTCATGAACAGGAATAACTGCTGGGCGTACGCCTAAACTATATCAACATAATCATCACCGTCGCAGTTTGGGAAAAATCACGTCAAATTCTATTCCCAGGCAGAGTTAAAATATCATCACGACCTGATTATTTTTCTAAAGACTATAGGAGTACAGTAGCTGGAATGTGATAACATAATAAGAATGAAGTCGATCATTTTCGACAAATACAATTTTCACTTTGTAACATTGTTAAGAAAAGTGCCAGCCTATAGCCTATAGAGTAATGTTTTATGTATGTTCTTAATATCATTATTATAAGGAATTATAATAAAACACTTCCACTATACAGTGGAGTCCCTCGCGTTCCGAGAGACTCTAGTTCCCCGTCAGACCTGGACGTCCGGTTGAAGGTTTTTCGCCGTCATTTAACAAGTCCGACATCAGTGGCTCTGTTGTGGGGAAAACCCAGCACTCACATCTGAGTTCTGTCCTACCAGCTTATTTACCAGGCTGCCCATCACTGTTGACCGAAAAGGAGCTTAAATGTTTTGTTGGTGGCCCCTATAACCAATATAATTATTTTGAAGTTAATAATAAATAAAATCCTTTCCATACCCTGATTGCACATGTTTTGCACTTATATTAGTCTCACTATCAACTATAACGCCAAAAATAAATAAATAAAAAAGAGTAAAACTGTATATGTAAAAAGTATTTTAGTCACATTAAATGATAGCTTCAACGTGTTCTCATCTCGTTGCATAACATGCAAAACAGTAGTAGTCAGGAGTAGTCAAAACATAAAGTATGAAATGTCATAGCAAGTCTGTACTGGTCACAGCAGGTTGTAGGCCTGTCTTAAATTGTTCATTAAACAGTGAGGTTAAGGTTATAGATACAATTAGGGATAGGCAATGACATACTTCAATTATTTGTTTATTATTAGTTAGCATGCAATCCGCAATTATATATATATAAATATATATACCCCATGGTGCGTATCAAATGCATGCACTGATGTAATATTATTTTTGTTCTTTCACATTTTATTTTCTTGTTCAGATCATATTTGTTTCCCTGCAATCAAGAAATAATTGCTTGAAAGATTTGTTTATTGGAATGTTTACTACTATATAGCCAAGCAGAATATTGGCTTTGTTGAAAGGACTATCGATTCACCATAGAGGAAGAACGCCGTCTCACAGCAATTAGTATTATCTGAATCTGACGAAATCTTAAAACGCCATTATGCAATGTTCGTTTTAATAATAAGCGAACCGTGATACGTTTTGTCAGTCATTGACAATGATGACTGCACTGTATTTTCAAAACCACTTAGGCCTAATGCTTTATACTTTACCACAGTGCAATGTTCTTCATAACAGACCTTGGCACTCACAGCGGTTTACCTCACAGTTAAGTGGGGAAACCTTTCATTTGTACAAGGACAAAGGTTTTCTTATTCGTTTAGACATGCAGAAACGCCCATTCGTTTAGACATGCAGAAACGCCCATCTCATTTTACCATTAGAAGGAATGAATGGGAGTGGTAAACTCCGATATTGGCAAATAAGTGTTATTGCCGTTTCGGTTTCGTTTCTTTGCCATGATATGCAATGTACTCCAAGTAGCCTCTCCCTGTGCTAGGCGGATGGGTTGGCCAATTCCTACAGTGTGAAACCTTATCAACGTGTTTAATCAGTGCGGGGTCTCACCAAAACCCTCCCAGTCACCTTGCATTGAACGCAGAAAACGGATGAGAACCTTATAACGTCGTCACCATCACCAACTTCATCATCACTGACTACACAATGAGGTAAGGAACAAAGATAGATAGAACGAAAGATATATAAATACATTTCAAAAACGAAAGATTTTTAATTACTACCTTTTGATAACTCACATTTTCTTTTTTCTTTGACCAATGTTTTAATTTTGACACCATCAAATTATTGTTGTTGGGATGTGAAGAAAAAAAAAAAGAAAATATATATATATACACAGTACTGTGTCAAAGTTTTAAGCAGGTGTGTAAAGTTAAAATGCTTTCAAAAATCGAAGTGTTAATAGTTCGTTTTTATCAATTAACTAAATGCAAAGTGAATGAACAAATGAACAATCTAAATCATCATCAATTTGCTGTGACCACTCTTTGCTTAAACATTTTTGCCAGCATTCTTTCACACCTGCCTAAAACTTGTGCACAGTATTGTATATATATATACATATATATATATATATATATATATATATATATATATATATATATATATATATAAAGATAAGATATACTTTATTGTCCAGAAGGAAATTTGTCTTGGACACATCAAAGTCAAAGTCAAAAGTCAAAGTAGCTTTATTGTCAATTTCCTCACATGTCGAGACATACAAAGGAATCGAAAAGACGTTTCCCACACTCTTGCGGTGAACATATAAAGTGCACATTCAAAACACAGATAAGACATATATACTAAAGCTAAAAGAGGGCCAATAAAATTATATATAAAAAATATGCAGAAATGTATAGTCTACAATGTATTGCTAGGGGTAGCAGCATATGTTACTGGTTGTAAGTTTGGTTGTAGTATGTATAAGTTATGTATAAGTTAGGTTAGCAGCATAAGTTGATGTATAAATTATGTTTGTGGTAGTGCAGAACTACCAGTGCAAAACGGCAATATGTTAAAGGCAGCAAAAACATCCAGTATGATGTGTACAGGCAGACAGTGCAAGTAGGACAGTAAGGACAGCCAATTTCCAGTCAGTTTGGCAAATGGCGAACATAATAAAGTGATAAAAGTGATAAAAGTGCAGGATACAGTTTGTTGCAGAGTCCTGAGTGTTTTTGTGTTTGTGGGGGGGGGGGGGGGGGGGTGTGTGGGGGGGGGGGCAGATGGGGATTTCAGCTTCCTGTCAGTCTGGAGGATCTGGCTGTGGGGAGTGATGGGAGAGAATTCAGTTCCCTGACAGCTTGATGTATGAAGCTGTTTCTGAGTCTGGCAGTGCGGCAACGGAGGCTTCTGTATCTTCTTCCAGAGGGCAGGAGGCTGAACAGACTGTGTGCTGGGTGGCTGGTGTCGTTCGCAATTGAGGTAGCTTTCCGGGTGAGGCGGGTGATGTATGTGTCTTGCAGGGAGGGGAGTGGGAGTGGGGCACCAATGATCTTTCCAGCTGTGTTCACAATGCGTTGCAGCGCTTTCCTGCTGTATGCAGTGCAGCTACCTCCCCACACAGTGATGCAGCTGGACAGGATGCTTTCAATGGTGCCCCGGTAGAAAGTGTTCAGAATCGGTCTGGTGACTTTCGCTCTCTTGAGCTTACGGAGGAAGTAGAGGCACCGCTGGGCTTTCTTCGCCAGTGCTGCAGAGTTGGTGGCCCAGGAGAGGTCCTCACTGATGTGCACCCCCAGGAATTTGGTGCTGCTCACTCGCTCCACAGCAGCACCATCGATGGTCAGTGGCGGGTGTTCAGTGTGGCTTTTCCTAAAGTCAACCACAATCTCCTTTGTTTTACTGACATTCAGCAGGAGATTGTTGTCTCTGCACCACGTGGTCAGAAGGTTGACCTCCTTCCTGTAGTGGGTCTCGTCGTTCTTGGTGATGAGACCCACCAGAGTTGTGTCGTCTGCAAACTTCACCATGTGATTGGTGCTGTAGGTTGGTGTGCAGTCGTGAGTCAGCAGGGTGAAGAGCAGGGGACTGAGCACACAACCTTGTGGGGCCCCAGTGCTAAGTTTGATGAGGCTCGAGGTGTTGTTGCCGACTCGTACAGCTTGTGATCTGTCACTGAGGAAGTCCAGTACCCAGTTGCAAAGGGAGGTGTTGAGCCCCAGCTGGTCCAGTTTACAGATAAGTTGTTGTGGGATTATGGTATTGAAAGCTGAACTAAAGTCTATGAAAAGCATTCTCACGTATGAGTCTGCTTTTTCCAGGTGGGTGAGGGCTGGGTGGAGAGCAGAGCAGATTGCATCCTCTGTGGAACGTTTTGCTCTGTATGCAAACTGAAAGGGGTCCAGGGTGGGGGGGAGGATGGACTTGATGTGAGACATGATTAGCCTTTCAAAGCACTTCATAATAATGGGGGTCAGTGCCACAGGGCGATAGTCATTTAAGCAGGATGGAGCCGGTTTCTTTGGTACAGGTATGATGGTGGAGGACTTAAAGTGTGATGGAACAGCAGCTTGACTCAGAGAAGTGTTGAAGATATCCGTGAAGATACCCGTAAGCTCCTCTGCGCAGTCCCTCAGTACACGTCCTGGGATGTTGTCTGGGCCTGTTGCTTTGCGGGGGTTGATGGTGGAGAGTGCCCTCTTCACGCTTTCAGCAGACAGGCACAGAGCCTGGTCGTGGGGGGGGGGGGGGGTTCTGTGGGCTTGTGTTGTTTGTTGCTTCAAATCGTGCAAAGAAGCTGTTGAGGTCATTGAGCAGAGAGATGTTGTCGTCGCAGGTCTGTGATGCAGGCTTGTAATCCGTTATGGCCTGGATGCCCTGCCACAGGCTGCACGTGTCTCTGCTGTCATTAAAGTGGCTGATAATCTTTTTTGAGTAGTCCTGTTTTGCTTTTCTGATACTACGGGACAGGCTGGCTCTTGCTGTTCTCAGGCCAATTCTATCCCCGGCTCTGAAGGCTTTGTCTCTGGCCCTCAGCAGCCGATGGACAGCCCCTGTTAGCCATGGCTTCTTGTTAGCCCAAGTGATGATGTTCTTTGAGTGGGTCACATCATCCGTGCATTTCCGGATGTAGGAGAGAACAGTGTCTGTAAGCTCTTCATTGTCTGTGTGATTGTTGTGTGTAGCTGCTTGCTTGAACATGTCCCAGTCTGTTGTCGCAAGACAGTCCTTGAGAGCAGACCTTGATCCTTCTGGCCACACTTGAATCTCTTTCAGAACTGGTTTTTCCACTTTCATTCTGGGCCTATATGCTGGCATTAGCATAACAGTGATTTGGTTGGAAAGTCCGATGTGGGGGAGGGGGGAGGCCTTGTATGCTCCTTTGTGTGATGTGTAGACCAAGTCCAAGGTGTTTTTCTCCCTTGTTGGGAAATTGACATGTTGATGAAGTTTAGGTAGGACAGTCTTGAGATCAGCATGATTAAAATCTCCAGCGACGATGGTAAATCCGTCTGGGTGTGCTGTCTGTTGTTCGCTGATGGCCTGATACAGTTCACAAAGTGCCGCGTTCCTCTCACTGCTGCTGGAGGTTGGAGGGATATAAACCGCGACTAGCAAAACCGCAGTAAATTCCCTCGGCAGATAGAAAGGACGGCCCTTTATGACCATAAACTCCGCCAGTGGTGAACAATGTCTGCATACTACCACAGCATCCTGGCACCACGTGTCACGTATGTAGACACAGACCCCACAGTATCTGCAGTTCAGAAAATAACAACATGCAGTGCATACATACAGTACATACATACAGTACATACACACAGTGCATACATACAGTACATACACAGACTGTCACCAGTCCACATGTACACACACACAGTACATACAGTACATACACAGACTTTCACCAGTCCACATGTACACACACACACACACACACACACACGCACACACACACAGTACCTAGAGTACATACACAGACTGTCACCAGTCCACATGTACACACACACACACACACACACACACACAGTACATACAGTACATACACAGACTGTCACCAGTCCACATGTACACACACACACACACACACACACACACACACACAGTACCCACAGTATATACACAGACTGTCACCAGTCCACATGTACACACACACACAGTACCTACAGTACATGCACAGACTGTCACCAGTCCACATGTACACACACACACACACACATACACACAGTACATACAGTACATACACAGACTGTCACCAGTCCACATGTACACACACACACACACACACACAGTACCCACAGTACATACACAGACTGTCACCAGTCCACATGTACACACACACACAGTACCTACAGTACATGCACAGACTGTCACCAGTCCACATGTACACACACACACACACACACACACACAGTACATACAGTACATGCACAGACTGTCACCAGTCCACATGTACACACACACACACACACACACACACACACACACACAGTACATACAGTACATACACAGACTGTCACCAGTCCACATGTACACACACACACACACACACACACACACACACACACACACACACACACACACACAGTACATACAGTACATACACAGACTGTCACCAGTCCACATGTACACACACACACAGTACCTACAGTACATGCACAGACTGTCACCAGTCCACATGTACACACACACACACACACACACAGTACATACAGTACATACACAGACTGTCACCAGTCCACATGTACACACACACACACACACACACACACACACACACAGTACATACAGTACATACACAGACTGTCACCAGTCCACATGTACACACACACACACACACACACAGTACATACAGTACATACACAGACTGTCACCAGTCCACATGTACACACACACACACACACACACACACACACACACATACACAGACTGCCATCAACCAACAAATTGCACACTGCCCCGTTGAACAACACACCACAGTCATCATAATAGTGTACATCATATGTGCAGTAAGAGTAAAGCAGCATCATCAACATAGAATCATCATAAAATGTACAAGCAGCAGACCAAATGGACCTCTAATTGTAAGAAAGTCAGTGAAAACGTGTGTGAAATGTTGTCTCCCCATCCTCCTTTTCTCCAGCGCCCGATCAGAAATGGAGGTCCGGCTCAAGGCTCTACACTGTTATTTCACCTGGAACATCTCCTTGCCAGACATCGATGGGCGCGACTCACAAACATTAAATGCCAACCTTTGCCCCACAAGGTAACTTTTGTACGGATCATTCTTTTGAAACGATGAATATATATAATATACTACATCTTAGTGGGAATTACTTCTAACTCAATAACCCTTGTGCTAAACCATCCTTCATATGTTTCCATTGAAACGGTAGGAATTCAAACAGAGGAAAACGTTATTACTCAAAAACAGGATGTAAAAACTTTATTATGTATTTATTTATTTATTATTTTTGACGAGTGTGAAAGACTACAGGGAACATTGAAATAACATCCACAATAGTGAACTATTCCTTCAAGTAAGAAATGTTTGCACTTTTGCCACAGAAGCTGTTTCTACACCAGGCTATAGCAAAACACCTATGGAATTGGTTTTCTCTTTAATTTGATATGTGTTCTTCAATTATTCTGGAACAAACTTGAGTTATTTAGCTATTGTGAATGAGGAACTCTTTTTTAACCTTTATTTAACCAGGCAATGCTCTCAAAATTGCCTGGAAACTGGTAATTCTTCTGAACTCGTCAGTGTATTCTTGTTGTGCCAAATGAAGGCTATTCCATGCGAGAAATTGCCAAGACGCTAAAGATCTCATACAACAGTGTATACTACTCTCTTCACAGAGAAGTGCAAACTGGCTTTAACCAGAATAGAAAGAGAAGTGCCCTGTTGCACAACTGCACAAGAGGACAAGTACATCAGAGTCTCTAGTTTGAGAAACAGACGCCTCACAGGTCCTCCACTGGAAGCTTCATTAAATGGTTCCCACAAAACACCAGTCTGAACGTCAACAGTGAACAGGTGACTCCTGGATGCTGGCCTTCTAGGCATAGTAGCAAAGAGCAAGCCATATCTGAGGCCAATAAAAGGAAAAGATTAAGATGGGGGAAAAGAAAACAGATGTTGGACAGAGGAAGAATAGAAAAAGGTGTTATGGACAGACATGTCTAAGTTTGATGTGTTTGGATCACACAGAAGAACATTTGTGAGATGCAGAGCAAATAAAAAGATGGTGGAGGAGTGCTTGACACCATCTGTCAAGCATGGTAGAGGAAATGTGATGGTCTGGGGGTGCTTTGGTGCTGGTAAATTGGGAGATTTGGATCGGGTAAAAGGGATCTTAAATAGGGAAGGCTATCACTCCATTTTGCAACGCCATGCCATACCCTGTGGACGGCGCTTGATTGGAGCAAATTTCGTCCTAAAACAGGACAATGCCCCAAAGCACAGCTCTAAACTATGCAATAACTTCCTCCTTTAGGGAGGAAGCAGTCAGCTGGTATTCTGTCTATAATGGAGTGGCCAGTGCAGTCCCCAGATCTCAACCCTATTGATCCTGTTGTGGGAGCAGCTTGACCGTATGGTACGTAAGAAGTGCCCATAAAGCAACCAACTTGTGGGAGGTGCTTCAGGAATCATGGGGTGAAATCTCTTCAGATTACCTCAACAAATTGACAGATAGAATTGATAGAATGCCATGGGGTCTGCAAGGCTATAATTGCTGCAAATAGATTTCTTTTGATGAAATCAAAGTTTGAAGGACAAAATTATTATTTCAAGTGAAAATCCTCATTATAGTCAATGTCTTGACTATATTTTCTATACTTTTTGCAACTCATTTGATAAATAAAAGTGTGAATTTTCATGGAAAACATGATATTTTCTGAGTGATCCCACATTTTTGAGCGGTAGTATATACACTATATGGCCAAAAGTATGTGGGCACCCCTCCAAATCATTAAGTTCAGGTGTTTCAGCCACACCCATTGCTAACAGGTGCATAAAATCAAGCACATAGCCATGCAGTCTCCATAAACAAACATTGGCAGTAGAATGGGTCGTACTGAAGAGCTCAGTGACTTTAAACGTGGCACAGTTTGTGAAATTTCTGCCCTGCTAGATCTGCCCCGGCATTAATTCCCACAGACACGCTCCAAAATCTTGTGAAAAGCCTCCCCAGAAGAATGGAGGCTGTTATAGAAGAACTGAGGCTGTTATAGAAGAATGGAGGCTGTTACAGCCGCACCCCACACTTTCTACTTTCCAATCAACAGCCCCAGAAAATCCACAACTTGAAAATCAAGTTCCAACAGTCTGCATCCACAACCAGATACTAGTAATTTCCCCATAATGTCTTGCAATCACAGTTCAGAAACAGGGTTTAAGTTGTACAATTTGTGGAATAATACCACTTATGGTTAAAATTTAGTTGTTGGCCTTATAATGGTATTTTATATAATGTGTATTTAAACAGCTGCAGTTTTAGCAACAGTGGCTGCAAGTAGCTCAGTATAATTTCTATTTAGCTGCCTTTCAGATAATCAATACGAATATATCACTGTTAGATTTAAAATTATTTTACTGTTGCCAGAAATACTGAAGGCCAGAACAGTGCTACCAACTGCAACATAAAGGCGTTTGTGAGCCACCTAGAGGGTGATAACGGTACTGCACTGAAGTTCCTCGGCAAGGCAGAGGAGGCACTTCAAGAGAGGAAGGATGACACAGGCCTACTGGTCACCTATGGTAACAGTACCCTGTACCTGTGTGTGTGTGTGTGTGTGTGTGTGTGTGTGTTCTTAATTGTTGGCACACATGCCACATATTTGGGACCCCTTATGCTGTACTGTACGGATTACACTGCAGTTTTCTTAACGGTGAACATCCCGACCCACAACCCCAATAAAGATGTATATGTAAACATTAATAGTGCACCCCCCAGGTAACTATGCATGGGTGCACTACCACAGTGACAACCTGGAGGAGGTGGAAATCTACCTGAAGAAGGTGGAGATCACCAAGACCCTCCCCCAGAGGGACATCCTGCCACTCATACACGGAGAGAAAGGTACCAGTGTGCTTGTAGTTCATTAAACTTAATGATTTAATGACTAATAACTTAATGACGTTATTAACACACACACACACACACACACACACACACACACACACACACACACACACACCGCTCCTGCCTCTCACCACCACCACTGGTTGTTTTGTCTCTAAGGCTGGACGTTATTAATACACACACTCACATACACACACACACACTCACACACACACACACACACACACACACACACACACACCGTCCCTGTCTCACCACCAGGATGTGTGTTTTGTCTCTAAGGCTGGACGTTCCTGAGACTGGGGGCGTCGCTGTATGAGCGCTCCAGGGAGAGTTTTGAGAAGGCTCTAGAGGGAGAACCGGAGAACGTGTCCCACAATGTTGGCTACGCCGTGGTTCTCTACAGACTGGAGGCCTTAAACAAGTACAAATACAAGGATCATAACCTAAGTCTTATTCATATTTCTCTTTTCGTATCTTTTGACATTACAAGGTTTAGTAACAGTTTATTATTTTTCAACACATTAACATACTTGTCTTGTTCCACACACATGAAACAATACAATTTTCAAACGTGGTGTCTTTGTTATTTCTTTGGTCAGAGAACCATCTGTGTCTTGGAGAAGGGCCACCATCCGGCAGCTTGAGAAGGCCTTGGACCTGGAGCGTAACAACGCTGAGGTGAGCAGACATCTTGATGATCTCAGCGATCGATGGTCCTTGTCTACCGACCTGTCCGTATCGGCTCGTTACGTATCGGAACGGTTATTTCACGTTTCCCTTGTTCCATTCCATTCCAAGTTGGGGATTGTACGGAAAATAACTGCTCTGTTCCGTCCTGGTTTTCACTCCCCTTCTGTTGAGGTTCCTGGCAGACTGAACCTTCTGTTGAGATTCCTGGCAGACTGAACCTTCTGTTGAGGTTCCTGGCAGACTGAACCTTCTGTTGAGGTTCCTGGCAGACTGAACCTTCTGTTGAGGTTCCTGGTAGACTGAACCTTCTGTTGAGGTTCCTGGCAGACTGAACCTTCTGTTGAGGTTCCTAGCACGCTGAACCTTCTGTTGAGGTTCCTGGCAGACTGAACCTTCTGTTGAGGTTCCTGGCAGACTGAACCTTCTGTTGAGGTTCCTAGCACGCTGAACCTTCTGTTGAGGTTCCTGGCAGACTGAACCTTCTGTTGAGGTTCCTGGCAGACTGAACCTTCTGCTGAGGTTCCTAGCACACTGAACCTTCTGTTGAGGTTCCTAACACACTGAACCTTCTGTTGAGGTTCCTAGCAGACTGAACCGGTATGGAAAGGTGGAGCTAACACAGGGCGGACCGCTGATTGGTCAACAGAATCAACACTTTTTGCACGACAAAGGACTCACAAACAAACATGCCATTTTTAAATGTCTGATTGATTACGACGGAGACTAAACGAATCTAAAAGCACCTCACCACGAAGCCATTTTCTTTTTTATACTATGCAAAATATATCAGTGCGCATAACAAGAAGAAAGAAGGCAAAACATTTGATATCATCCATCATTTTTCATGTGTTTACCTGGGGGTGACCAATGTGTTAGCACCTATTTTAGGAGTCTCTCTCTCTGTCCCTCTCTCTCTCTCTCTGGATTGGTTTTTATCGGTCCGATAATTGACTGACAGATTCATTTGTCGAGTTATTTATCAATGGATTGCTTTTATTTCCGCTTTGATTCATATTATTATAACACAATACTAATACTAATACAATACCAATACTAACACAATATTATAACACCTCTATCTTTCTGTACCTTAAACCCCTCTCTCTCTCTCTCTCTCTCTCTCTCTCTCTCTCTCTCTCTCTCTCTCTCTCTCTCTCTCTCTCTCTCTCAATTCTCCTCCTTTTTCTCTCCCTCCAGTTGATGGTCCTTCTCGCCCTGAAGCTCCAGTCAGAGAAGCGAGACAGAAAGTGGGCCCTAAAGCTGATCACACAGGCTCTGGAGATCGCTCCTGAGTCACCGCACATCACACGTTACGTCGGCAGGTACCTGAGGTAACTTCCTCCTCTGACTGATGAGGGAGTGGGAGAATATTAAAAATGATAAAGATAGAGTGAATAAGTGAGTTATCGAGTAAGAAAGAAAATGACTTAAATAAAATAAATTAGACAAATGAATACATTTAGAAATAATCCGATCCTTCCTTACAAATCTACGAGAGGCTGTGCCTTTGCTGTTTTTGCTGCCACTCTGGAAGGGTCTCCTTCCACTTATAAAAGGAGCTGGTTGCAGGCTGGTTTTAAGAAGCTTTTATAACAACTAATTTAAATCCTAAGCAGTTTGTTTTGTGATATAATGTTTATCTATATTTTTAAACTAAGTTTTAAGTTGACATTAAATTACAGATTACATGTCAATTCTCCCAGCATTCCTAGGTGGGAGTGGATTGGCTGGTCGACTATAGCTCTCTCCCCATTCCATTCCTCCATCTCTCCCTCTCTATTCCCTCTCTCCCTACCTCCCCCTTAAAATTCCTCCTCCCTTCGTACCCAGAATGGAGGAATGTTTGGTGAGGGCTCTGGAGGTGCTGCATAATGCTTTGGAGGAAGCGCCCAACGCCTCCGTCCTTTACCACCAGATTGGCCTCTGCTATAGGGACCTGGTCATCAAACTGGAGCAGTGGAGATCCCCCTCTGAGTTCGTCATAACCCTGGTAACGAGGGAGGGAGGTTTAGACTAAAATGGACGGTTGGATCAAATATCTCAAATAAAGACATTGAAGGAATAAAACGTTTTCTTAAATATTGTTCTACTCTACTCTGTCTCTCTGTCTCTCTCTCTCTATCTCTCTCCCTGTCTCTATTTTACCTTTCTCCCTCTCTCTCTCTCTCTCTCTCTCTCTCTCTCTCTCTCTCTCTCTCTCCCTGTCTCTATTTTACCTTTCTCCCTCTCTCTCTCTCTCTCTCTCTCTCTCTCTCTCTCTCTCTCTCTCTCTCTCACCTTTCACCCCCTCTCTCTGTCTCCCCTCTCTAATAAACTTTCCCCCTCTCTCAATCTTACCGTTCTCTCTCTACGTTCCACCTTTCTCCCTCCCTCTCTTCTTCTCAGGCTGAGGAATGCATACATTACTTCTCCAAGGCTGCGGTGTTGAAGCCGTCTAACACCTATGCCATAGTGAACCTGGCTGAGTCCTATGCTTATGTTAAGGAGGAGGAGACAGCGGAGAGGATCTTTGAGGAGCTGCTGATGAACGACAAAGTGAAACCAACTGACCTGCAACACATTCTGGTCTGTATGGAAGTCAGCTAGCCAATCTGCCTTCGTTATTATAATAATAATAATAATAATAATAATAGGCCTACCTTTATTTGTATGGCACTTTTCAATAACAATGTTCCAAAGTGCTGTAACAACAAAACTTTTTGGATTATTAAAATGTTTTAATAAAATGTAAATAGTACCTCAGTCTTCCAAAACGTAATCTATAGCAGGTTAGTGTTAAAAAGAAGGAAAAAAAAGTTGGTACATACAAAAATAATAGAAATAACTATTGATCATAATCTATTAATAATTAATAATAATCTATTGGTCTATTAATTTATTTGAACTCCGGAAGTGAGGTCATGGAGATTGCATGTCCTTCCTTAGGTGTGCTACGGCAGATACTATATGTACACGAAGCAGGATGATTCCGCCGCAGCGGCAAGGTTCCAAACAGCATATCGGATACCGATCCAAAGTCGGGAACGACAGAGCGCAGGAAAGAAGCTGCGTAGGGTGGCTGAAATCATGGATCAGAAACAGAAATACAAGGAAAGCAAGGAGATTCGGGATTTCCTCAGGTTTGAGGACGAGCAGATGGCCGCCTCTTCCGGGATCAAGGTGGTCGCTGGTGATGCTGATGACCTGGCATGGGGCAACTTCAATGATTCGATCAATTAATGAAGCTTCATTCCCAAAAAATGAAATAATAAAAAAATATATATTTATGGTTTGTCTGTTGATTAATTCAACGTTTATTTGCATAATTTATTTTTAATAATATTTAAATAGGATGAATTATCAGAGGATATACATCTTTTTATTTGTGCTATGAGCAATTTCTATTGCTGTCATTCGAACACATGCATAGTTAAACATAGCTTATCATTGTAAAAGAGCCTTTATTCATGTGAGAAATGTAGACCTATCTATTGGAAATCCATCCATTTGAGTTAACAAAAAGCTACAGTACTGTGCAAAAGTTTTAGGCAGGTGTGAAAGAATGCTGGCAAAAACTTGACAGTAAAGAGTGGTCACAGCAAATATTGATTTAATTTAGATTTTCATTTGTTCATTTACTTTGCATTTAGTTAATTAATAAAAACAAACAATTAACACTTCGATTTTTGAAAGCATTCATACTTTTCACACCTGCCTAAAACTTCTGCACAGTACTGTATATGTTCAAGAAATAATCGTGTGTGTACATGTCCACGAACGGTGTTAAGTTAACCATTTCTAATTTAATTTCAAGTAATTTTTTAAAAATATGTAGATCTTGTAGGCCTATGTAAATTCCTGTTAAGGCAGACTTAGACTTAATTATAGATTTTCTCAATGATGTGTCTAAATACATTTTGACCATCGAACAATAAAGAACGGAAGATGCATTGCCTGTTCCGTGGTGATTTGACCAGCCTACCATGTTGAGTTTCGTTTTCCCTTCTGCTTGCCAAGCGTCGGCATCTACGTGTCAGTGAATGTATAGTTTGATACATCGGGATGTATGGTCGGCATGTTGACTCTTGATTAATATTTAAAGCAGTTGACAGCTAGTCTACAGGACAACAGTTCGACGAAAGAATGAGGTAGAAATTCAACCACTACTTTTGTGTGTAATTCCTTTAATTTATTCAATTTCCTTTTAGAGAAACGAAGCGAAATAGCCGTGGTCTAATTGTTTGGCAACTGTTAAACTCTTGCCACCAACGAAGAAGTTAATTACAAAGATGATGACAGCACGCCTTTCACTTGCCTCTCACATTTGTTTATCAGTGCCTCGTCTGACACAGAGGCCAAGCTGAAGACTCTCAAGTGTCATTTTATCTGGAACATAGACAAGTCAGACATCAGCGGAAGTGTTGATGAAAATCGCATCAAGTCATGGCCCTGCAGGTGAATCGATGCAGGCTTTGATCTGTCATCACGGCTTTTACATTCATTTAGAAACATATTATGGTCCAAGTCATTACCACATCATTTCCTGTTATGTGTTGGATTGTATATTTTATTATGTTTCATAATAGACGTTAAGTTTTGGTTCGCACAGTTAGAATGTAAATTGAAGCTGTAGGAGTTCGATGAAGTTGGTTTGACATTCGATAATCAGATTTGAAATGTCAATAGCTTCGTAACGTAAAGTCACAAGATCGTTTAAATCATCTAATTTTAATCAGGGGACTATGACAAATAGTGGACAGACCTCATTTATCGAAATCGATAGCGTTTGAAAAAAGTGAAATTACATTGGGATGAATTGGTCTAAATCGCGTCCGTGGCCAAAGAGACCGCCTTAAAAGTGGCAGCGCAATAGTTATTGTTGGTATGATTACCAAACTCCATATACATTTAGAATTTTATTTTAGAAGATGAGAACAAGAGTTAATTTTAAGAAATTATACGATATTGTATATTGTATTTTCCATGTCTGTACACCTCATAGTGAGGAAGCTATTGACATTTAATCCGTTTTTTTTGTTAGGGAAAATATTGTTTAAAAAATCTGCAGTGTTATTTCATAAAAATAACGCCCGTACACAAGACAAGGGAGGTTGAATGGTGCATGACAGGAATTTCATGTTTGTACACCCCATAGTGAGGAAGATATTGACATTTAATCTGTTTTCTCATAGGAAAATATTGATTAAAAATCAGCAAAGTGTTATTTCATTATCTGTACACTGTTTGTCATCATCCCCTGATTCAAATGAGACCGTTGCAACATCTTGAGACTTGACGTTACGAAGCTATTGACGTTTCAAATCTGAAAATCGAATGTCGAACCAACTTCCCAGAGCTTATTGTCGGTTGGTTTTGAAAAGCGAACTTCAAGGTAATCAAGTTTTCATGATCAGGCCCAAGTCCCAACAATACCTCAACTAATGGCAAAACACAAAGATACTTTGGTCCACGTGACCCTTGAAGTGTTAGTGACAAGTGTTTTTGCCTAACAGTCCATATTGGAGACCAGGCTGTCTTAGAGTCAAATGTATTTGTAGGCTATAGCACATTTCATACTCATACAGTATATATAGGCCCAGGGAATTCAATGTGCTTTACATAAGGCAAACAGAAACGTACTAGGAAGAAACAAAAGACAACTGTAAGAAGAGTGAATAGCCTTCTTTAATAATAATGTAACCCGATCACACTTTACCATTGTTTCTCAATGGGATATAGTATGTATGGTAACAAATTACACCGAAATACATATTTGAGGTAGGCCTACCCGTTTTGCGTCAAGGCAAGGCTGTGCAGCAGTTGCCTACCCCGCACTTAACTCCTCATGGTTGACTATTTCACAAAATCCCTCCCACACGGAACTTTTCTGCCCTTCTTTTATATATTTTTTTTATTATCATTTTTTTTATTTTTTCTCGGATCTGTTTTGCCTCCATTGCTGTAAGACAAATAAAGCAATGAGATAGTCTACTAATTCGTGCATGACGAAATATTAAGCGTATTATATGTTCACATTTTAGATATTGTAATGAATATTTTGCTCATTGCTTATATATTATTTCACCCACCCACAACCCATCCGCACAACTATAAACAAGTTTTGTGTCTCCAACAGGTACCATGCGATCTCCTTCAATATAATGGCGTTTGTGAGCCACCTACAGGGTGATAATGGTACTGCATTGGGATACCTCATTGAGGCAGAGGAGAGACAGAAAGATAGGGAGGATGACACAGAGCTACTGGTCACCTATGGTAACAATACCGTGTGTGTGTGTGTGTGTGTGTGTGTGTGTGGACGTACCTTGAGGGTGTGTATACTGTGTAGACTGGAAATCATAAAACCATGATGAATATGTATTGATTATGAATATCTGAGATAGTGGTTCTAAAGAGTGTGTGTGTGTGCGTAAATGACACCTTGTACCTTGCAGATTAAGTAAGTATGTAATGGTTAACAGTTGTACATACTCCAATAAAGATGTATATGTAAACATTAATTGTGCCCCCCCCCCCCCCCCCACACACACACACACACACACACACACCAGGTAACTATGCCTGGGTGCACTACCACAGTGACAACCTGGAGGAGGTGGAAGTCTACTTGAAGAAGGTGGAGGAGATCACCAAGACCCTCCCCCAGAAGGACATCCTGCCAATCATACACGGAGTGAAAGGTACCAGTGTACTGTAGTTCATTAAACTTCTGTTAGGGCTGCACAAAATAAAAACACTCACACACACACACACACACACACACACACACAAACATACACACACCACACACACACACACACACACACTCACACACACTCACACACACCGTCCCTGTCTCACCACCACCACTGGTTGTTTTGTCTCTAAGGCTGGACGTTATTAATACACACACACATACACACACACACACCGTCCCTGTCTCACCACCAGGATGTGTGTTTTGTCTCTAAGGCTGGACGTTCCTGAGACTGGAGCTGTATGAGCGCTCCAGGGAGAGTTTTGAGAAGGCTCTAGAGGGAGAACCGGAGAACGTGTCCCACAATGTTGGCTACGCCGTGGTTCTCTACAGACTGGAGGGAATTAAAAGGTATTAAAACAAGGATCCTTTTTTGTATTATTGATTTTTTTGTTTTTGTGAAAGTATATTTGACCATTTATTACACAATATATCTTAGGACAGTTTTTAAGTACAAATACAAGGATTCTCTCAGCTCTTATTCCTAGTCGTTGATTTATTGATCAATTATTAATAGCATATTACATTTAAACAACTTACAATATTTTTCTCCCCACTTATGTCACAGAAAATAATTTTATAAGACTGGATTTTGCATTGCATTTCCACCGTGTATTTGTATTTCTCTGTCAGAGTGCAGAGCGGGAACAGCAAGGCCACCATTCAGCTTGAGAAGGCCTTGAAACTGGAGCCTGAAAACACAGAGGTTGACAAACCAAGGATGATTAACCAATTGATTGATTTGTTGAGTGGTTGATCAACTGAGTAAATGGTTGACTAGTTGATTGCTTTTAATACTTTTAATCAGGAATTTTTTTAATGGCTATTGCCAAGTCCAACCTTCTCTATGTTGCTCTTTTGTTACCTGCGTTTCTCTGTCTGTATGTGTATTTCC
>CM030187.1:16386941-16411941 GCA_017639675.1 Aplochiton taeniatus
TTAAATAAAGGCGAGCACAAACATACAAGGGACGGATGAGTTGATGAAATGATTAACCAAACGAACAAATTCATTATTTACTGGAGTTTCTTTCTTTCTTTCTCCTTGCCTTTTTTTTCCCGCCCAGGCGAACGAGTGTATCCGTTACTTCTCCAGGGCTGTGGAGCTGCAGCCGTCTAACTCCTCTGCCAGAGTGGACCTGGCCGAGGCCTACGTGATGGCCCAGCTGGAGGATGAAGCAGAGAGGCTCTTTAAGGAGCTGCTGAGAGACCAGAATGTGAACGGGACTGACCTGCAGAAATGTCGGGTCTGTACGGAAGGTTGCTTCCTGACTGGAATTCGCTACCAAGTCTACTATGGTTCTGCTGGCCTGGCAGACAGTTATTTAACCATTTATTTTGCTGAAAGGTTTAAAAGTACTCGTTTTTAAAAGACACGGGTCAAATTATTTGATTATTTGATTCATCGTTGACACGGTGTGGACACCGGTGGACTTTCATGGTGAAAGGTTTTTTATTTAAAAAAAAAACTGAACAAAACAACCCAGCTAATTCCAGAGACCCAAAGCTAATTGGATGCTAATGAGGTTGCAATATGTGATGCTCGTGATGACAAACTTGTATAACATTTTATTTAAAATAACACATTTATTATAGCATTAATAAATATAATAGAATTAAGAAAGTGTATATGTTAGGAGTTAGTTCATTTACTTCAAATAGGAGAGCAGGCCTAGAGGTCATGTTTCCAAACACATTTTCTTAGCCATTAATGACATAAAGAAAAAAAAATCCCTCTTTGGAACTATTTAATCTGACAGTTATTCCAGGACTGAGTTATAAAGAGTGTCTGTCTATCTATAAAATATGAACGAGGGGGAACTATTGAACCTGACAGTTATTCTTGGACTGATTCATAAAGAGTGCCTGTCTTCCCCAGGTGTGCTATAGCTGCTTGAGATTAGATAACTGATTCATAAAGAGTGCCTGTCTTCCCCAGGTGTGCTATGGCTGCTTCCTCATGTACCAAAGGAGGAACGATGTGAGGGCCGTGGAACAGTTCCGATTGGCCTATCAGATGCCAAACAAGACCTCAGACAGAGACAAGGCGGGAAAGAAACTGCGTCAGCTGGCGGAGAGGATGGCGGAGAGAGGTAGAGGGATGGATGAATGGGAGATAATGGATTTCCTAAAGCGTGCGGACAAGCAACAGAGGAAGAACTCAGCTGAAGATGCAGCTAGATGCAAGATGGCTGCCACTGCAGGGTCCAAGATGGCTGCCACTGCAGGGTCCAAGATGGCTGCCCCTGCAGGGTCCAAGATGGCTACCACTGCAGGGTCCAAGATGGCTTCCTCTGCAGGGTCCAAGATGGCTGCCACTGCAGGGTCTAAGATGGCCGCTGGTGATGCTGATGACCTGGCAAACTCCTTTGACAAAGGAATGACACTTAAATAAGTCTAATGAGTCAATAAGGCATTTTTATTTTCTAGCTTTCAGTTGTTAAAAAAATCTTGTACATTTAGCATTTTAAATAACCCTAAACCAATTTGTTGATAAAGTGGAATAAATACATTGCCAATAAAGTTGGTTATTCTTACAATACTGTTTAATGTTTTGGAAACACAAGTGTAAGAAATCAATAATATTAGGCCTAGAGTTAATTGGTAGGCTAATATTGGTCTGTTGGCGTTGCAGTCTGCTGAGCAGTTTCAAATAATTATTTACACCCGCATGTTGAACAAGTTGCATTTCATTTTACTGTAATGAACTCATCTTAACATAAGTTCATTATATTGAGTTAACTATTTGTGTTTGGTGTGTGATTGTGTTAGCTTAATGTGTGTGATTGAAGGAAAAGATATATTTGCTAGCTCGCACACAAATGAATCCAGTTAATTTGAGAGAGAAGGCTGGTCACATCCAGGGGAGCACATCCAGGAGAGCACAATAGGTGAGGATTCTGCGCAAATAGGCCATACTACACTTTGGTAGCCGAATAGTACCCGACCCAAACACCAGGAGAAGGGTCAAACGAACGATCCAAAAGATGATGGACTCTGATTGTCTTAACATCCCAGTAGGGCTATTTCGTGTGTATACATTGCAAGGTCTTATAATTGCTAGTCAAGAGAGTGGTAAATTGACTCACTCTGTGGATCATACCTGCTCTTGGTCTGAGCATGATGATCAAAGAGGCATTACAATGCGAGAAATATTCACAATATGACTGAGCAGAAGAGAGAAAGTGCAACAAAAAAGACATGCAAACGGTTAATTGCAGAAGTTACTTAGGCGATCACGAAAGCTGATCTTTTTCACTTTCGATTTCTGCGTTTTAGGATTTATGTTGGCTGTCGCTAAGGCGTTTACACGTCTAATCTCTAGGCTACAGTGATATCATTGTAACCGTTTAGGACTTATGGCCTAGTCCTAGGCCAATATTGACTTGCAGGTATGACGTGGCACAGTTTCAGTTTCGTTTCCTCTGCGAGGCGAACAGGCTGGACAAAGCTAACGGTTTCATACATAGTAGGCGTGTGACCGATAGACTCTCAAAACAACTCGACTGACGGACGTAAAGACCAGGTTCAGAGCACCCTCAGTACCCTTATCACTGACTCGTACACTGACTACCTAGAATGAGGTAAGAAACTATACTCACTAAAACATAGGGGTCTATATTTTTTGGAATACCATCTTTGGTTTTCTTTTGTAGCTAAATGCAATAGGCCTATGAGTTATATCTATAAACGTAAAACCTACATGGATGGTGCAGGTAGAATAAGGGAAGAAATTAGGTAAGAACGATGCGCTGATTTTTAACAGTATCAGCCTAAATGCTTAACAGCATAACAATTTTCGGCAGTGAACATCAATTGAACTGCTCTTACCCGATTCACACTATCCCAATCTTTGTCCATAGTGCCTCAAAAGACATGGAGTCTAAGCTAAAGGCTGTACAGTGCCATTTCACCTGGGACCTTGACCGGTGTGACATTGACGATCGGCAGGGTATTTCAGAAAAACTCCCCAACCGCATCAAATTCTGTCCTTCCAGGTAGTAATACTAAATGGAATTGGATTTTGTGACACCCACTCCTTGAGTATGACGGATCTTTATAAAATGTATTCCACCGCAAACTAATGCTAGGTGTGAGACTGAGAAATGTGGGCTGTACCCACCGTCCGTGTGAAAGTTCATCTATAACGAGTTGTGTCTTCAACAGGTACCATGCACTCTACTTCAACATACTGGCGTTTGTGAGCCACCTAGAGGGTGATAACGGTACTGCACTGGGCTTCCTTAGCGAGGCAGAGGAGAGACTGAAAGGGAGGAAGGATGACACAGAGCTACTGGTCACCTATGGTAACAATACCCTGTGTGTGTGTGTGTGTGTGTGTGTGTGTGTGTGTGTGTGTGTGTGTGTGTGTGTGTGTGTGTGTGTGTGTGTAAATGACACCTTGTACCTTGCAGATAACAGTTGTACATTTAACATACTCCAATAAAGATTAATTTGTAAACATTAATAGTATCTAGGAGGCACTTCAAGAGAGGAAGGATGACACAGTGCTACTGGTTACCTATGGTAACAGTACCCTGTACTTGTAAAAATAGTACCCTCCAGAATTGTTGGCACCCTTTCTAAAGATGATTGAAAAGGCTGATAAAAAAAATCTCTATAGCAATAGTCAATCGTAATGTTAAAATAAAAAACATCTTACCTTCATTTGAGGCTTGTTCAGTCTGAGAATAAAGCAACTATTTGCAAAAATGTACGTTTAAAACAACACTCCTATTAAATAAGGGTGCCACCAATGTGGAGGGCACTGTATATATGGCGTGAATTATGAATTGGAAATCAATAGTTGGGATAATTATTGTTATTATTATAAAATTCCACAAACAGTGTTTTTACCATTCCAGATAACTCTGAACTCTAAAATATTGGTAATACCTGTAATGTAATATGGCTAATAAAAAATGTATTGGTAATAAATATCCTATACCACATGTATTATGTATTGGTAATCAATAACAAGGACTGTCAACCCAATCAGGTAACTATGCATGGGTGCACTACCACAGTGACAACCTGGAGGAGGTGGAAGTCTACCTGAAGAAGGTGGAGGAGATCACCAAGACCCTCCCCCAGAAGGACATCCTGCCAATCATACATGGCCAGAAAGGTACCAGTGTACTTGTAGTTCATTAAAACAGTCATGATTGTAGTCCTGAAGAACGTGCACTCTTACTTTAAATACAACACTATGTGAATGGCAACATTTTAACGCCTTCTAAAAATCTTTAAATGTTAAAAAGATAGCTAGATATCTATCCATTTCAGCCTATGCATGTAGACTAGTCTACAAAGCGTTGTGATATAATGTAAGAATAGCCTTAAAGCAATGCTATTTATTTGTGAATGAGAAACAGTTTTGCATTTCAACAATTCTATTAATATCATATCAGACACATAGCTATAATACAGTGATTATTAATATCATATCAGACACATAGCTCTCATACAGTGATTATTAATATCATATCAGACACATAGCTCTCATACAGTGATTATTAATATCATATTAGGCACATAGCTCTCATACAGTGATTATTAATATCATATCAGACACATAGCTCTCATACAGTGATTATTAATATAATATCAGACACATAGCTCTCATACAGTGATTATTAATATGATATCAGACACATAGCTCTCATACAGTGATTATTAATATGATATCAGACACATAGCTCTCATACAGTGATTATTAATATCATATCGGACACATAGCTTTCATACAGTGATTATTGATATCATATCAGACACATAGCTCTCATACAGGGCGGCGCGGTGGCTCAGTGGTTAGCACTGTTGCCTCACAGCAAGAAGGTTCTGGGTTCCAACCCCACCTGACCTAAGGGCCTTTCTGTGTGGAGTTTGCATGTTCTCCCTGTGCCGGCGTGGGTTTCCTCCGGGTACTCCGGTTTCCTCCCACAGTCCAAAAACCATGCAAGTTAATTGGTGACTCTAAATTGCCCATAGGGTGTGAATGTGAATGTGAGTGTGAGTGGTTGTCTGTCCCTATATGTGCCCTGTGATAGACTGGCATCCTGTCCAGGGTGTACCCTGCCTTACGCCCTGTGTTGGCTGGGATAGGCTCCAGCCCCCCCGCGACCCTGTAATACAGGATAAGCGGTAGAAGATGAGAGAGAGAGAGAGAGCTCTCATACAGTGATTATTAATATCATATCAGACACATAGCTCTCATACAGTGATTATTAATATCATATCAGGCACATAGCTCTCATACAGTGATTATTAATATCATATCAGACACATAGCTCTCATACAGTGATTATTAATATAATATCAGACACATAGCTCTCATACAGTGATTATTAATATAATATCAGACACATAGCTCTCATACAGTGATTATTAATATAATATCAGACACATAGCCCTCATACAGTGATTATTAATATCATATCAGACACATAGCTCTCATACAGTGATAATTAATATCATATCAGACACATAGCTCTCATACAGTGATTATTAATATAATATCAGACACATAGCTCTCATACAGTGATTATTAATATCATATCAGACACATAGCTCTCATACAGTGATTATTAATATCATATCAGACACATAGCTCTCGTAGAGTGATGCCAAACTGAGGCGTTTTTTTTTATCCGAGGTGGCAATGCCATCTTTTATCCACCTCGTTGTGCCGGTCCTGACACACACACACACACACACACACACACACACACACACACACACACACACACACACACACACACACAAACACTCACACACACAAACACACACACACACACTCTCTCACACACACACACACACACACACACACACACACCGTCCCTGTCTCTCACCACCACCACTGGTTGTTTTGTCTCTAAGGCTGGACGTTATTAATACACACAGACACACACACATACACACACACACACACACCGTCCCTGTCTCACCACCACCACTGGTTGTTTTGTCTCTAAGGCTGGACGTTCCTGAGACTGGGGGCGTCGCTGTATGAGCGCTCCAGGGAGAGTTTTGAGAAGGCTCTAGAGGGAGAACCGGAGAACGTGTCCCACAACGCTGGCTACGCCGTGGTTCTCTACAGATTGGAGGGAATGGAAAAGTTAGTCCTTGATTATAATTTTTTTCTACTTGTTCTAAAGTGTTTTATATTCTTTTAAAACAACTTGAATAATTGGTTTCCTGAGAAAAAATGTATCATATACAACATACCATGTTATACTCTGGTGTAACAAAAAAAAATATTCTCACATAGTATTCTAATAGCAATAAGCTTCTTTTTCGCACTATGCTCTGGTCGCTTTCCACGTCTTTTAAGATTATAACCTTCTGTTTCTCTGTTTGTGTGTCAGACAGTTTAGAGTGTTTAGAGGGGAGAGCAGCAGGGCTACCATCCAGCTGGAGAAGGCTTTGAACCTGGAGCCTGACAACACTGAGGTGAGCAGACAGACAGACACTGATGGATTCATTGTTTGATAGATTGCTGATTTGATCTGTTTGTTTAATTATTGAATGGTCGGGTGCCATGGCAAACATCAAAACTATGTCCACAATGTTATGGATGGTCAAGTAGCACCAAAGAGCCATTTCAAATCCAAAGTTATTTCTAGCTATGGATATGTGTCATACCTCTCTCTCTCTCTCTCTCTCTCTCTCTCTCTCTCTCTCTCTCTCTCTCTCTCTCTCTCTCTCTCTAGGTGATGGTGCTTCTCGCCCTGAAGCTCCAGTCAGAGAAGCGAGACAGAGCGCGGGCCCTGAGGCTGGTCACACAGGCTCTGGAAATGTCCTCTGACGTACCGCAGATCACACGTTACGTCGCTAAGTACTTCCGGTAATCCCCACCTCGACAGACTGACAAGGGAGCGAGAGAGAGAGAGTGAGTGAGTGAGTGAGTGAGTGAGTGAGTGAGTGAGTGTGTGTGTGTGTGTGTGTGTGTGTGTGTGTGTGTGTGTGTGTGTGCGTGCGTGCGTGCATGCATGCGTGCGTGTAAAACAAGAGCAAATAAAGGCACAAAAAAGTACGTTGAGGGAGTGTAAGAGAAAATAGATAGACAGAAGAAGGATGATTGTTTTAAATATATATACTGTATATATATATAAGTATATACACTTTCAAAGGACTAAACCTCTCTCCCTCTTTCCTCCCTGTCATCGTAAACCCTGTGTTTTATCCTCAGGATGGAGGGAGATGAGCGCAAGTCTCTGGAGGTGTTAGAAAAAGCCTTGGATAAGATTCCCACCTCTTCCTTCCTGCATCACCAGATCGGGCTCTGCCACAAACATCGGCTGATTCTACTACACCAGAGGAGTGCCTCCGCGATGGAGATCAGGGCCCAGGTAGAGAGAGCAGGGCCCAGGTAGAGAGAGCAGGGCCCAGGTAGAGAGATCAAGGCCCAGGTAGAGAGATCAGGGCCCAGGTAGAGAGAGCAGGGCCCAGGTAGAGAGATCAGGGCCAAGGTAGAGACAGCAGGGCCCAGGTAGAGAGAGCAGGGCCCAGGTAGAGAGATCAGGGCCCAGGTAGAGATGTGCAAATGAAAGATAGGATGGATGATCAATCTTTCATTTCTTTGTTAGTATCAGAATCAGAATCCTTTTATTTGCCAAGTATATTTTCACATACAGGGAAGAAGGCATAGAAGGCTATGAAGGGGGTATGGGGCATCGCACAATATAATTTAGAATAACATGATAAATATAGCTATATGTGTGTGTGTGTGTGTGTGTGTGTGTGTGTGTGTGTGTGTGTGTGTGTGTGTGTGTGTGTGTGTGTGTGCCTTGTATTGTTCCTTAGTATTGTTGTTTCTCTCCTCCCCCTCCCAGGCAGAGGAGTGTATCATTCACTTCTCCAAGGCTGTGGACTTGAAGCCGTCCAACACCTATGCCAGAGTGAACCTGGCTGAGTCCTTTGCCGACGCTCAACACCAGAGGGAGGCAGAGAGAATCTTTAACGAGCTTTTGAGAGACAAGAAGGTGAAAGAGGCTGATGTACAGCACTGTCAGGTCAGTATGGGTTGTTACCGTAGAGATAGATAGCACGATTGCATCACATGTCAGGTCAGTATGGGTTGTTACCATAGAGATAGATAGATAGTACTATTGCATCACATGTCCGGTCAGTATGGGTTGTTACCATAGATAGATAGATAGATAGATAGATAGATAGATAGATAGATAGATAGATAGATAGACAGACAGACAGACAGACAGACAGACAGACAGACAGACAGACAGACAGACAGACAGACAGACAGACAGACAGACAGACAGACAGACAGACAGACAGACAGACAGACAGACAGACAGACAGATAGATAGATAGTATTGCATCACATGTCAGGTCATTATGGGTTGTTGCTCTCCAATCTGCTTTGAGGGAGGATTTATTTATTTATTTATTCAAATAAATTTAACCAAGTAAATTGACTGAGAACAAGTTCTCTTCTACTGCAACGACCTAAATTACAATACATCAAAAAGGAAAAAATGTATATGTTACAAGTAATTAACAACAAACAACAATTTGAACGATTAGACTTAAGACAGTTAAGGCAATGTAATCAACAGAAACAAGAACACTCAGTTACAAATATGGTTTATATTTTTCTCTCGAAAAGAGAGATGGAAATGAATTAGTCAAGCTTCGATGTTTGTTGCAGCTTGTTCCATTACAAGTGACTCTCTTTAATAAGGGGAATCAAATAAGGAATTTGACTTACCATAAGTAGAAGCTAGATCAAGAGACCTAAAGCTGATTGGGAAACGATTGACACTTGTATAATAAAATATACATATTCGCCTACATGCATTTTACAATCAGGAGTAACGTTTGTTTTTGCATGTTTATGCCCAGGTGGCCTTCGGCTTATTTCTCATGTACAAGAAGAAGAACATTTATGCTGCTACTGAACAGTTTAAGGCGGCCTATAAGGTCCCGATTGAAAGCTCGGATAGAGTAAAGGCGGGAAAAAAGTTGGAACAGCTGGCTCAGATGATGAGGAATAGAGGCAAAGGCAATGAGAGCAGGGAAATCGTGGAATTTCTGAAGATTGCCAACAAGCAGACAAAGGAGTCAGGCACATCTAAGATGGCCACCTCTGCAAGGTTCAAGATGGCTGCTGGTGCTGCTGATGACCTGGCAGACACCTTTGGCAAAGGAATGAAACTCAAATGATTCCATCAATCAATGAAATCAAAAATGTAAGGTCATGTTTTTTAAATGGATTTATTGTGATCCAATATTTTAGAGAAAGTTTGTCAATGAAATGTTTGTCATAGGTGTTTAGTAACGCGTTGATTATTCATGGTACAAACATTTTAAAGAATGCTAGGAAATATGTTTCAAAGACATTACTGTTATGGTACTGGATAAAAAAGTATTTACGCTCTAATTACTGGGGCAAATTATTCTTGACTTCAAGACTATCAAGACAAATCTACAACATGCAATTTAAAAACCACACCGTACAGTTCCAACTTGATAAATGTGCTTGTTTCAGGCTACATCTGATTTAATAGGTTTTGAGATATACCTTTCTATAACACAGACTGAGCCCAAACATGGTCTTAGGTGTGGATGCAGGCTACAACTTCACTATCTGGACCGTGATGATGATAGTTTAATGGTCAGACCCTGTTTTTCTCCCCCTCCCACTATGAAAAAACTGCACAGGACAACTTCAATAGTGTAATAAAATACTACATCGAAAATTATACAACTTTATAATCTGGACTGTGATGATGATAGTTTGATAGTCAGCGTCTGGCTTGGACTCTGAATACCATTGATATAGTGCAGCCCTTTACTGTCATTTTCTATCAATGATGCCCTGTTTCTCTCCCTCTATGAAATGACTGCACATGACAGTAGTGTAATAAAACACTATTGAAAATGATATACAAAAAGTAGATATTTAAAGGTGAGGCGCAATACTCTCAGTTATGCCCCTGTAGATTAAGTACTTAGTTGGCTGGAACACTTATTTTAATTTTTATTATCTTATTATTATTCCTACTCGTTCAGCCAGGTCAAGCTGCTTGCCTCCCCCTGGAAGGAATATGGTCTAACCCAGTGGTTCTCAAACTGTGGGGCATGGGAGATTGATGATTTATTATAATATTTTTTTTTTCATTCAACATCACTGATTAGCATTAATAGAATGGGGATCGCATTATGATGAGGGGGGCCCGAAACATTTAGTCGTTTTAAAGGGGGGCCTGACCCAAAAAGTTTGAGGACCACTGGTCTAACCCCATGGTCCAACATCAGCTTTTCATTTACAGCATTGTCTCTCGTCGCAAGAAAGAGACCAGCCTCCTCTTGCCCCTCTGGAAACTGCGTGGAGAACACTACCGGTTTGATGTTGAACATCTTTCTGGAGTGGTTCATCCTCCTTCCAAAGGTATCCTTGTCAGGATGACAAGGACAAGGGCACACTTCGAAGTCTTTCAAAAAGAAGTCAATGAAAGTTCCAGGTTTGTGCAGTTTACGAAACTGTTCAGGAACTTACAATATTAGCTAACTACCCGCCAAAATGTTTTTACATTAACCTAGCACACAGGTCAAGTTAGCTCCCTTTCCAGAATGTGATAGCAAACTGCAGCTTTTTTAGTTATGATACCCATTCCAACCAAGTCAACCAAATAAAAATGTATTCCTAGTGACGTGCGTGCCTGGTTAAAAAAGCAGGTCCAGCGTGCGTGATGGCCTGCTGGGAGTGCAAACTGGCACTGCTGTGTTATATTTGCCGCGACTTGGGACTGTTATAGTTTAGTTGTTTTATCGAACAGCGATCACAATTTAGATGTTGTGTCAATGTTACTTTCATGACCGGAGAGAGGAAAAGAGGAGTGAGAGAGAAGGATGGTGACTGCAGCAGATGAGAGCAGATGATGGAGAGAGACAACAGGGGTAAGCTATACAACACTGCATTAGCTGTGCTTATATTTTATTGATTTAATCAGGCAGAAGAGTCATAGGAATATCTGCAGATGGATCTGTTGTGCAGTTACAAAAGTAACATATCAAACCTCAATCTGCTTATTGAAATACAAGTACAATTAAACTTCTATCAAAGACAAAATGACCATGTATGAGAGTTTTCATGGTTTTGTCTCCACCACCAAGAGGTCAGTAGCAGATGGTTGATATTATATACAGAACGTATTATCTTATTATTTGTATCTCCTAAACAGATCTAAACATTCAATATAAAATCAAAAGTGCACCAGATTGATGTATTTGGTTGTCAAAATGTAAAAAGAAATCCTCCAGTGGGGCATGCCCCCGGACCCCTTGAGTGGCAGTGACTCTGGGCTGAAGCCCCCAATGTCCTCAAGGCCTAGAACCGCCCCTGGCACCCCATACTTTTAACTGAACTTTTATACTTTTATTTTAAATTTTTTAATACCATGACTCCTGCTCAGAGGAAGACAATTCATTTCTGTGGGATTTGTCAGTCAGAGCTTTGAGGTTGGAGTAATTCAAGCTTATTTCATCAATTAGCTCATTTACCTTGCAATCCTGGAGAAACTCAATTCCTGGGATGTTCTGGAGTAAACCTATCATGCTCTCTAGGACAGCCATAAGAGCATTGAACTGGATGAATTTCCTAGTATGTACCTCTGCTACCTTTGCTTGCCCTGCTAGAGTGGTAAGCAAATTAACAGCCCCCCGTAACTTATGTTGGAAATCAGATATTGAAACACATTGTTTTTTTATACACTCAATAGATCGCTCAACTTGTTTAATCTTGTCCTTAGTTGAATTAATAGCACCAGTTTTAACTTCAATGCTTATCTTGTGTTCTTGAATCTTCTCTTCCAGTTTTTTTACATCATCTTCAAGTTCTGCAACCTTCTTTAGAGCTTGGTTACATGTATCTACAGCATTATTATAATCGGTCAGACCAACTCCAGCCATGATGCCTCCTGTAAAGTATTTATAGATAGCCTACATTATTTATGTATTAACGTTGAAAAAACAGCAAAAAAGGAAGCTGGATATCTGCATATGCTAGATATTGAGACCGCAAACAATCTAAATGTTCATCAGCCTACTAATATCAATAAGCAGAAGAGATCACTTGCCTGCAATCCATCCAACAATCGGTATCACGAGAAGCCCAACCCCCACACCTGCCACGATTTCAGCTCGGTCCATTTTTTCCTTTTCATTCCTTGCTTGCTCCTCCGCAACTGTAACACGTTGTTGGTAATCTGGCAAAAGTTCCTTATTCTTCACTAACATGGATTCATTTGACTTTAACTCAATATCTAGGTTTTTTAAATCCGCGATTTCTTTTTTTTGCCGCTCTTCTAGATCTCTTTTGACGCAAAGGAGGTTTTCGTAATCGTCATCAACTGATAGAAGAGCACCCCTTGCTAATTCGGCTGTCCGGTCAAAGTGTTTCTTGGCATCTAAAACGTAATTACGTACGGCAGAAACACCAACAGCTGTGGAGATTTGATTAATAGCTGCAATTCCATGTTTCAAACCTGTATACATTTCCTTGGTGGACGTAGAAATGGTACTGTTGGTAATCATGGCCAAAGTTTCTGTGGAAAGGGCAGAGAATAGGGAAATGTCAATGAGTTGTGGGTCTGGCATCATGCATATACAAATACAGGGTGTGAGGGGAAAAGCACTCCAAGGTGCAAAGAGGAATCGGGACAAGACCCATCTGTTGGTTGTTTGATTATATGTTTGGTTGTTTAAGACGGTTCAATACGTGGGCTGCCTGTCCCATTTCCACGACAAATAATGCAACAAAGCACTGCAAGAGTTTACATACTGGGCTACCGGTATATTCAAAACACACAAACTCTAGGCCCACAAAACAAAACATAAATACCTTGCCCTCGCAATGTTTGTAAAAAATTTAAAAAAAAAGCTGTTTGTCTTAGGCTGGTTTTTCACAGGTAAAGTGCATAATGCCTACAGTTCCACTAACATCAGGTTATCGCGTATTTGATGTTTGAAAATGTTTTTGGGATTGGCAAAAGAAAAATACATTTTATGCAAGTATTATAGCTCTACAGAAAGTTATACAACGCTGTAAATTGCAAATACAACTCTGCAGATTCCCTTTCAAGTTTACAACACGATGTACAACTTTCAAAACCTATACAACTCTGCAAATTCTCTTACAATGCCCTGTACATATTTATACATCCAGCACACAAGTCTGCCGAGATTTGACATGGATATATCCCAATAACAATCTCTAATCAATTTGATCTGACTTCACTGCTAAAGAACTTTGCCTACCTATAACTGTAGGCTATGCGAAGATTCGTGGTCGTGCAGCGTCCTCAAAGAATCGAGGTTATGTCGTTCGGAACCTGTGTCGAATAGCCTACTACTTACTAACCAGGCCCCTCCTCTTCATCACGTAAATCTGTGGAATGAGCTGGAAACGCAGCGTTACATTGGAAATCAATCGATCTTCCGCCGTAACACAATGCACCGATGCATGCGATGTCGCGTCAATGTTTATCAGTGCTGGATAACTACTGGTTAATTTGACCCAGCATGGTAAGGTTGGACTCATAACCCAACAGGCGGGGTTGGAAGATCGACCAAACTGCTGGGTCACATATGACCATATTGCTGGATAAATATAACCCAGTGTGATGATTATATCAAACTGGGTATAGCCTATGGGGGGATATAGCCTATACACCCCTAATATTCATTAATTTAAGTTATTTACAACACTAATTGAACACTTTATTAAAAAAAAACACTGCATTGAAAAAAAAATCACAATCGTCACATATATCACGTTAATCAAATATGAATGTAGGCTATTGGTAACCTACAACAGTTGATATAACTACACATTATTTTGCAAGCAACACAGGTCTTTTCCGCTATGAATTTGCAATGGTGAAGAAATCGGTAGTATCTGAGTATACCGCTACCTTAGAGCCAACAACAGCTCTAACTCACACTGACTAATTCCTGTAAACCGTTAGACCAATTCCTGTAAACCCAATACCTCCCCCCGCCCAACACTCGGTTGGTCAACTGTAGCCTTTAAATCTAAAAAAGGGTCTGGTATGACTAAGAACGAAACCGAAAGTAAGCTACGCCGTGGTCTATATAATGCAGGATCTGAACTACAATAAATCAAACCTTGAGGAACCCTGCTTGGCTCAAAAACCCTCGCGTACATAAGGTAGGCCTATCATTGCAACATATTTACGTTGTGTGTAATAATAGTAGGCCTAGTGAAATAATTGCCTAAAACCGACTTTCCCATGTGTCGATTGCGAATGTGCGTATCTTATCGCTGTCACTGCTTGTGTGTTTATAAATGGACCATTTTGTTTTTGTGCCAGTTTATCTACATGTGCGTTTGTCTGTCTTGTACGTGCAGTCATGCACACTTGCATGTGTGTGTGTAGTCTGTAGGGTTGTGGTGCTATTGAATTCGTTTTTCAATTTTTTTTTGCAAACACACGTTTCTATAATCTTTGGCTAATTTTCTCAAAAATTAAAACCACAAACACTACATGAAAAACTCTACAATCGCAAACGAGCGTAAAGCTTTAGCTTTTGAGTTGTGTCCCTCTAGCGCCCTGCTGGCAAAGATATATCATTATCATTGTCGCATTGTGTTTGAGATAGATAACACAACCAAAAAAAGCTATTTTCGAAAACAACATAACATTAGATATCTTTAAATACATAAATGATATACAAAAATGAGCCAAAAATCTATGGAATGATATGATATAGTATGAGAGAGATGTGACACATTTTAAGCTTTGAGCAGTGTGCCCCCCTCTGTGCTGCCCTCCTAACTATGACAAAGTGGATGTAACTTATCTTGTATCTTTATTTATTATTATAAAAAGTAGGCTGTATTGAGTACAGTACTGAGGTATTCATTCTTGCTCTTTCAGTTATGTTAAGACAATGAATTACGTAAAATATGAACAACAAAAAAACTAAACCCTGTAGTTGTATGTGTGTGACCTTTTCAACTCTTTTTATTGATCTTTCAGGAGAGAAGATATGGACCAACAAATAGCTAAAGTTTCTCAGAGCCTGTGCACAGCAGAGAACATGAGAAATGACACCAAACTTCTTATGCAACCTCATGCAAACTGGGAGGAGTACCTAACACCCGCCCCTCTCTCCATTGCTATCATGGCAGAGTTAGTATTTATATCCTCAAACACTGATTTTTCAATCAACAAAAATCCCCCAAAAGGTGGATATAAATTCATCAGATATCCAGATTCATTTCGTGCTTCTCTGATGCAAGTTTGTAACTCTGGTTGGCATGCCTTTAATGAGGCCCACACCAGCATGGACCAGATCCGCCTGCACACCCTGGTCATTCCAGACTACATGAAAGAAGTGGTGAAGATTCTATTCCAAGATAACGACCAGATTGTGAAGACTCTGCTGCCGTGCCAACTGGAAAGAATCAGTGACATCTCTGAAGAGTGCAGTGAATTGTCTGCATCGACAGAAAAGAAGTTTACTGAAGTCATCAATCTGATTCAGGAGCTCCTGGAGGCATGTGTAAACTCCAAGCATTGCTACGGAGAGGAAATGGAGGAAATAAAGACAAAAATTGAGGAAAGCAAACTAAGAGAGCAGGCGGCAACTGAATCCAAGAAAAGGGCAGAAAAGGCAGCTGGGAACCTTTCAAAGCAACTAGATGACACTCAAAACAACTTCAATAAAGCAATGAATTCCATACCTTCGGGATGGGAACGTGTGGGGCTAGAGGTGACTGGTGCACTTTTAGAGGGTGTCACAACCATAGTGAATGCGATAACATTTAAGAACCTCATGCAGAACGTTAAAGACCTCTCGGGGACCGTTAAAGAAGTATTGAAGAAAAAGAGTAATAGGTCCAAAGACCAGGGTGATCCATTTGCAGCAATGAAAATTCTCTCAATGTCAAAACAACTTCTGACGCTCACAGAGAATATGAGGAGCTGGGTCAATGGAAAGGAGATTCAGTGGGCAACCCTTTATGACCAGAGGTCTGACATAAAGACAACAGACAAGTACCTCACATTTTTTCAGGGAATATCTGACTCTGTGAGGGGTGAGGCTGAGTGTATCCCCAAAGAGAAAGCTTTGTGCATTTGTGACAAAGGTGAAAGGATTTGTTCCCTCCTCGGCCAATTTGTCATACAAAGACAATGTGACATCAGCACCACCAAGAGGGTGATTGAGGACATCACACACCTGCATGTGTTGGCTTTGAAGTTTGACGCTCAAAGCAAGGCCGCTACAAACACTCCGGCCTTTACCTCAAATGGACCCTGCTACGCAAAACAGGCACAGAAAAGTGCAGGCACTTCCTTGGGAAGTCGGGTGGCAGATGATGCACGATTCAAAGTTGAACAAACCAGAATCCAAATGGAAAAGACAAGGGAGCTGTATGAAAAAAGTGTGGAAAATATGGAAAAGAATGAGAAAGAACTGACAGAAATCTTGGTGACTTTAAACAGCTGCAACATTAAAGAAATTGACTTCAACACCACCATACAAATGCTGGTTAAAGGCATGGATGCCATGGGAAGAGTTAAAGAGCAGTGGGAAAAAATGGTTCGCTTTTTTCAAATGGTGTCAAACCTCATCAAAACCAGCCTCTGCTCGCGTCTGACTGATTTTGTGAAACAGTCTGAGGCAGTACAGAAACTAGATTATAACGGCAAGCAATTCTCAAGAGATATGTTATATACTCTGGTCTTCAAAGCCTCTGATGTTGCCAGCCTGGTACACATGATCTCTGGAGCCTACACGGAAGTCTCCACCAAGTACCTGATGGATAGAGTCAGCAGCCTGGGTAAACTCATGGCCATGGACCCCACTAAACCAGAGTTTGAAAAGGAAAGAATTCTTCTTCAAGAAAACTGCCAAGCTGCGCAGAAAGGAATCCTTAATATTGTGCGGAAGAACAAGAGAGATTTTGAACGCAACACAATGCAGAGACTGGAGAACATCGAAAGCTCCCTCAATGCCATTCTTCCTCCAGCTACCCCACAGAGTACCAAGATGATTCAAAGTGCATTGATGGAGGGATGTGAGGAAGAAGACATGAGTGCTTATATTTAAGAATAGAGGATCCTCAATTTGAATGAGCAGGGCGAAGAGGAATAGAATAAGACAGAAAGATGTAAAGTAATAATGATAATCTTTATTTGTAAGCCATATTTCAGATGGAGAATGGAGAATAAAACAAAACTATGATTAAAAGTTGGAAAATAACAACATATTTGTAAAATAATAAAAATAACCATCTGAGGCCTTCTGAAGATATCTCCACTGCCCTCTGTCTGAAGATATCGCCACTGGCCTCATTCTGAAGATATCTCCACAGTCCTCATTCTGAAGATATCTCCACTGCCCTCTGTCTGAAGATATCTCCACTGTCCTCGTTCTGAAGATATCTCCACGTTCGGAAACATCAATTGGAGTGATTTAATTCTGAATAAAAAAAGGTGTGCATGTAAACATATAGCTAGTGTTAACATCCTGAAACCCTATTTTTGCCCCCATTTGACCCTCTTTTGAGAGTAAGTAGATTACCTTTGACTTAAAGTAACCTATTCCGTAAATAAATGGTTGTTTTAGTAGAAATGAAAACACAAAGGGACCAATGACTCATCACGTTATATTGAGTTAAATCAGGGTTTTTCTGTGTTTATGTTTTTAGCTGTAACTTTTCGCAAGAAGCATTGGTGTTCTGGGAGTAGCCTGACTGAAGTATAAACGCTTGTGCAAACATACTACTGCTAGGGTTTAATACCCACATTTTGTTTGAAGTTTAATATTAGTGACAGTGTTTCTGTTTGCAATTGGTTTGATTGATGGATGATGATGCATTTCCTGTTTGTGTAGTCGACACAATTGACATCATTTCGGACTGATTATGTGTCAACTTGATTTTTTTCTGCAATTATACTAAATAATTACATACTATACTAGAGAACAATATAGTTTTAGTTCTCATTGTTTTTGTTTTATATAATCAAATAAAAACAAAACCAATAACTCTTAGTAAAGCCTAATGTTTTATTTCTATAAATGTATTTTTCCAAGGTAATTATCATTATTATTTAGGCCATGGCTACTCTATCAAATTGTAAAAAAATTATAAGAATATAAGACTTTTAGATGTAACTGGTTTGAAACAGGAATTCATATTTCTCCTGCTTCCCATATCGCACAGAAATGTTTAGACTACAATAAACATGCTATAATTTGCATGCATATTATGAGTTTAGGAGTTTTTCTTAGAATCCAACCAAGAGCATGTTCAATGTCTTTGGCTAATATTCAATGCTAATATTATAAGGTATAAAAAATGAAAATAAAAAGTTAGGGGTAGAGAGGAGTAGAGCTGGGGTAGAGAGGAGTAGAGCTGGGGTAGAGAGGAGTAGAACTGGGGTAGAGAGGAGTAGAACTGGGTTAGAGAGGAGTAGAACTGGGGTAGAGAGGAGTAGAGCTGGGGTAGAGAGGAGTAGAACTGGGGTAGAGAGGAGTAGAGCTGGGGTAGAGAGGAGTAGAGCTGGGGTAGAGAGGAGTAGAGCTGGGGTAGAGAGGAGTAGAGCTGGGGTAGAGAGGAGTAGAGCTGGGTTAGAGAGGAGTAGAGCTGGGGTAGAGAGGAGTAGAGCTGGGGTAGAGAGGAGTAGATCTGGGGTAGAGAGGAGTAGAACTGGGGTTGTAGTTGAACTGTTGGAGTCGAACCCCAGTCTGAATCAGAAGGGCCACCACCAGGGTCAAAGGTCGTTCCACCATCAATATACAGCTCACAGCAAATCTAATTTATTCGCAAAGGATTATAAACACCACACATCAACAACTTGATATAAATATGTAATACAACAATGGTTGTAATTAGATTCAAATTGCAATACAACAGGTTGAGTATGAAGCTATCCTTTCACTGCTTGACTGTTCTTAGTCTGACCTCTCTAGACCTGCCAAAGATCCATGGATCACTAAGGTACACAAGCCCCCTTACCTGGACAGGGAGCCATCTCACATAGCCCTCTCACCTGGACAGGGAGCCCTCTCCCATAGCCCTATCACCTGGACAGGAAGCCCCATAGCCCTCTCACCTGGACAGGTAGCCCTCTCCCATAGCTCAATCACCTGGACAGTTAGCCCTGTCGCATAGTCCTCTCACCTGGACAGGTAGCCCTGTCTCATCAAGCCAATATACAGTGGGGCCAAAAAGTATTAAGTCAGCCACTGATTGTGCAAGTTCTCCTACTTAGAAAGATGAGAGAGGTCTGTAATTTGCAGCATAGGTACACTTCAACTATGAGAGACAAAAATGAGAAAATAAATCCAGGAAATCACTTTGTAGGATTTTTAAAGAATTTATTTGTAAATTATGGTGGAAAATAAGTATTTGGTCACCCACAAACAAGCAAGATTTCTGGCTCTCTAAGACCTGGAACTTCTTCTTTAAGAAGCTCTTCTGTCCTCCACTCGTTACCTGTATTAATGGAACCTGTTTGACCTCGTCATCTGTATAAAAGACACCTGTCCACAGCCTCAAACAGTCAGACTCCAAACTCAACCATGGCTAAGACCAAAGAGCTGTCGAAGGACACCAGGAAGAAAATTGTAGACCTGCACCAGGCTGGGAAGAGTGAATCTGCAATAGGCAAGCAGGTTGGTGTGAATAGATCAACTGTGGGAGCAATTGTAAGAAAATGGAAGACATACAAGACCATTGATAATCTCCCTCGATCTGGGGCCCCACGCAAGATCTCATCCCGTGGGGTCAAAATGATCATGAGAACGGTGAGCAAAAATCCCAGAACTATACGGAGGGACCTGATGAATGACCTGCAGAGAGCTGGGACCAAAGTAACAAAGGCTACCATCAGTAACACACTATGCCGAGAGGGACTCAAATCCTGCAGTGCCAGGCGTGTCCCCCTGCTTAAGCCAGTACATGTCCAGGCCCATCTGAAGTTTGCCAGAGAGCATATGGATGATCCAGAAGAGGATTGGGAAAATATCATGTGGTCAGAGGAAACCAAAATAGAACTTTTTGGTAAAAACTCAACTCGTCGTGTTTGGAGGAAGAAGAATGCTGAGTTGCATCCCAAGAACACCATACCTACTGTGAAGCATGGGGGTGGAAACATCATGCTTTGGGGCTGTTTTACTGCAAAGGGGACAGGACGACTGATCCGTGTTAAGGGAAGAATGAACGGGGCCATGTATCGTGAGATTTTAAGCCAAAACCTCCTTCCATCAGTGAGAGCATTGAAGATGGAACGTGGCTGGGTCTTCCAGCATGACAATGATCCCAAACACACCGCTCGGGCAACGAAGGAGTGGCTCGGTAAAAAGCATTTCAAGGTCCTGGAGTGGCCTAGCCAGTCTCCAGACCTCAACCCCATAGAAAATTTGTGGAGGGAGTTGAAAGTCCGTGTTGCCCAGCGACAGCCCCAAAACATGACTGCTCTAGAGGAGATCTGCATGGAGGAATGGGCCAAAATACCAGCTACAGTGTGTGCAAACCTGGTGAAGACTTACAGGAAACGTTTGACCTCTGTCATTGCCAACAAAGGTTATGTTACAAAGTATTGAGTTGAACTTTTGTTATTGACCAAATACTTATTTTCCACCATAATTTACAAATAAATTCTTTAAAAATCCTACAATGTGATTTCCTGGATTTCTTTTCTCATTTTTGTCTCTCATAGTGGAAGTGTACCTATGATGAAAATTACAGACCTCTCTCATCTTTCTAAGTAGGAGAACTTGCACAATCAGTGGCTGACTAAATACTTTTTGGCCCCACTGTATCTAATATTTCTTAATATAAGACACATTTTCTTCCTAAGAATTGTGGATGTTGGGTAATTTCACTTATTTCAAGACATACTTAACAAGGAATTTGTTTGTTGTATTGGTAGATAATTGTGCTCGTTTTTTTGCATTTGTCTCTTAAATTCCATGCGTTGTTTTCAATTTTTTGTGAGGCATTTTTTGCAGTGAAAAAAGTCAGAGAGAAAAGAGTGGGTTTGGCCCCACTAGAGGGCGCTGACGTATTGAACAAGACCTTGTGTTTACTCAGTCCCCTGGTGAATCATAAACTACCTAGGTAAGAACGAGACAGGAACACACACACACACACACACAATTAGTTGATGGGAGCCATGACCATGACAAATGAATAATTTTGCAGGTCAGGAAATATTCAATTCATCCAGTAATTTCCTCCAATGTTGACTAGTTTAAACACTTTTATCCAGTATTTTATTTATTCATTCAGCATATAGGACTTGGTTTCCCTGTTGGCCATGCTTTTTGAATTGGTGTCTCATTGACCCATGCATTTCAACCTTTCAGAACATTGCTATAAGTATAGTTTACATTTTCTGAAGAGATGTTTTTTTATTCTGATGTGAACTAGCTAGAGCCATGAAGTCTTGTATGACTTGTGATCTGTCCCACAGAATGACATTCAGACTACTGCACATGCTCATTCTAGTAGCCATCAGAGACAGTAGGCAGATGGTGTCTGGCCTGTCTTAACTTAAACAGGAATTCCAGAATGTTGAGGTTGCCGTTGACAACATGCTCATTTAACAATCAGTCAGCCATCTTGGGTGTTCCCAGGGTCCGATCTTAGGGCAGACTGAATTGCCAATGAAGTAGCTTCCTCACTGACTTTTGTTTATCACTCTCAAATGTTTTTTCACCCTTTATTTTCCTCCATTTGTTGTCATCTTTTTTAATCTCTTATTTTTGTTGTGTGGGACCTATGGTGGAATTGAAGTTATTTTTTTCTTTCCTATAAACCAGCCTTACATTAGAGACTAAGTTATTATACTCATCATACTGTATGATCTTCATTTCATTAATTTCCAAAGACCGCTAAAAAAATCTTTGTTCATATTCATTTGTTTCTATTACAAAGGAGGCAAACTGTCTTAATTCCATAAAATATTAGATTAGATATCTATTCTCACTCTTGTTTCCATGGAGGCTATCCCTTCCCTTCTAAAGTCTCATCAAATTCTAAGAAGCCTTCAGAAATGCAGCCTTGTTCTCTGAGTTTCTCTGACAGCATGCTACTGCCTCTTTGTTTGGGGGTATAAAGAGGGCCTTTCACCACTTACACTGTTAGCCTTGGTCTATGCCAACTGTGTGTGTGTTTGTGTGTGTGTGTGTGTGTGTGTGTGTGTCTGTGTGTGTGTGTGTGTGTGTGTGTCTGTGTGTGTGTGTGTGTGTGTGTGTTTGTGAAGACCCAGGCACAAAGTCTTTCTTTTCCCTGGCTTGCAGTCCAGCTCAGAGGGCAAACAGCTTGGAAAGAAAGAGAGAGAAAGGGAGGGAGAGACAGTGAGAGAAAGAGGGAGAGGGAGAGAGAGAGAGAGAGAGAGAGGGGGCTGTACAGATCTAAATGTTATTCCGTGTCACATTTACAGGGACAAGACTGGTTGGTTCTCATTCAATAAAATAAAAATGATTTCTAGGGTTAGTCTAGGGGTTCTGGTTCGGTTTCTTAATTCCAGTAAGCTTGCCACTTCAAGACGTGGCCAAGCATCTACACCCAGACGGTTTAATTATTTACAGCCTGCTATGATTGTCTTTCTCTCAATTAAAATGAAACAAATTAAAATCAAATCCTCTCTTTGTCCAAATAAGTATGAAGTCAACAAAACTGACATGGATATATGTGAGGTTATACTTCTTCTGGAGGTGCAACTCATTGGCCAATGACCAATGACCGTCAGGAGGTTCTGAGTGATGACGTAACTTAATCGTGACGGGCCCGGGTCCACAAAAAAATCACCAACCCTTATTTCCCTTTCGTTGCCTATATAATATCAATAAATTAATGAATACAAGTTTTAAATAATTTTGTTAGAAAGGATGTTGATCGCTAAGCATTGTAACAGCAGAGCAAAACCTAAGGGTACATTTGAAGCTGGTAATACATACATTATATGTTATATTACATACACTACATTCAGCATGGACAGCGATCAGTAATACACCCGTAGCCTATTAGTTGATCAGCACCACGGAAAGCACAAAGTTATCACAAAGCACCCTATTTTATCTGCTAATTTTAGGCAATCGACTGTTATGTAGAGGCACCAAAAAAACATTTTGCTGCTTAAACCATGAGCTAGATCATATGTCACATAGCCCACTTTAAATTCTGAAATTTGTAGACGAATGTGATGCATTCACGTCCACGTTCAATACCTGTGCATGATGTCATGGCTAGAAATCTTGATCAGCCCGTGATCAGGGGGCCGGTGATCAGGGGGCCGGTGATCAGGGGGCCGGTGATCAGGGGGGCGGTGATCCGGGGGCCGGTGATCAGGGGACCCGCCTGCCGATCTTTAGCCCCCCCGTCGCGGGGCCCCTGCATGACGCGGCCCGGGTCCAACCGCAGCGCAGGCAGCTACGCGCCTGGTTCCTTTAACGTTCCTATCTGTACCCCTCACTGAAGCCCTGCTGAGGTTATCCTCCTATCTGAACACACTGTCCTGTCCTACCAGTCACCCCCATTCCAGACAGACGATTTACAGCAATGGCGCATTCCGGCGGGAACTCAATAGTTACACCCCCCGCCCACCCACCCACCCATGTGGTGTGGTCCGAACCAAACGTTCCAGCCCGTGTCTGATGTTGCCTTTTAATAGGCGGCCCCAGCGGCCCGGGGCTGCGGGGGGTAACCCAGTAAGCCGCGAGGGGGGGGGGGGGGGGGGGGGGGGGGCAGGTTTCCTCTGTATAGGCCCCGGCTTCTGAATGATGAGGGCAGGAGCGCACAACTCAGATTAATCAAGGGTGCCGAGGACAGGTTTAAACGTTGCTGAGAGACCTGATCTTTCAATTGAGATAAATCCCTGTCAAAACTCTGGGGACTTGTGTTTGTGTGGTCTGTCAAAGAAAAAGAAATGTGCAGCAGTTAGAACAGAACTCTACAGGAACATCTACAACTCTGTGAATCGTTACACAACTCTACAAATCTGCTTTTTATGTTTATAATGAGTTTACAGATCTACACGTCCAGCGCACAAGTCCATAGAGTTTTATATGGGATTTTCATACCTTTCACTCTATACTCTAGACTCAGTGTGTGTGTGTGTGTGTATACTCTAGACTCAGTGTGTGTGTGTGTGTGTGTGTGTGCGCGTGTGTGCTCTGTACTAGTGACATATTGCAATATTTTCGATTCTAGGTCATATTCTGAAGTTACCCAGAATCCTTCTCTCCTTAGGTTTTCTGTCTGTTTTCAGCAACGACTGAACTGAAGTTATTCCTGAACGTTTTTGAATCTCGTGTTTTTGGTGGAAAATAGAGAGAGGGAAATAAGGAAGAGGTGGCAGCTTGTTAGAGTGAGTTAAACGCCAGAGACGGTATTGAGTTTCAAACCAATCGGAGAAAACCACAGGTCCTGTGTATCACTCAACATCTCTCTCTCCATTTCAGTCTCTCCCCTCTTCCCCCACTCTCTCTGTGCATCGCTCTTCATCTCTCTCTCCATCCCTGCCTCTACCCTCCTCCCCCTCTGCCCTGTCTTTCTCTCTCTCTCTGTGTATCTCTCCATCCCTGCCTCTACCCTCCTCCCCCTCTGCCCTGTCTTTCTCTCTCTCTCTGTGTATCTCTCCATCCCTGTCTCTACACCCTCTTGCCCCCGTCTTTCTCTCTGTTAAACAGACTTATATACCACGCAGTGCACAGCCTTGGCTACCCTCTCTCTCTCTCTCTCTCTTTCTCTCTCTCTCTGTCTGTCTCTCTGTGTTATACAGTCATATACACCATACACCACAGAGCCTTGGCTTCCCTCTCCCTCTCCCTGTCTGTCTCTCTGTGTTAAACAGACATATATGAATATATTAATTAATTATGCATAAATGTAGTTCATTTCTAATTTGTACTTCCGGGTTTAGTACCGCCCACTT
>CM030187.1:16419441-16421941 GCA_017639675.1 Aplochiton taeniatus
AGAATGTAAAGACTCATCAAAGAAACAGGACATTTTGTGTGTGTGTGTGTGTGTGTGTGTGTGTGTGTGTGTGTGTGTGTGTGTGTGTGTGTGTGTGTGTGTGTGAAAGCACTCACAGGTGTGCAGACATTCGGTGACAGTGGTGGGTTTGATTAGGTAGCCTTTACACACAGAACAGGTGATGGAGCAGTTGAAGTCCCTCACCAGATGGAAGGTGGGGGGTGTCATTGCCAGGTCAGGGGTCAAGGGTCAAAGACTTCCTGTTTTGAGAGAACATCATGTTGGAGTTCTGAGACTGTGTGTGTGTGTGTGTGTGTGTGTGTGTGTGTGTGTGTGTGTGTGTGTGTGTGTGTGTGTGTGTGTGTGTGTGTGCTTAGATTGATCATGAAATGTTTTTTGGTAGGTCCAACTGATAAATATGGTGTTGCGTTAATATCATGCCACACATCTACTCTACAGCATTCACCTCACCTTTGTAGGGTTAGGTTGTCATAGGAATAGTGGTTCAAAGTTCACCAGCAAGGCGTCACCCATCTGGAACAGGCTCCTTCTCCTCAGTGACCTCATCTCATGGCCGGCCTTTGACCTACGACTCCAAGGTCATGCGGTAAACTGCATCCTGGGTAATCAGTGTGTCAGCTACTGGAGGAGGGTTTAGAGGGGACAGAGAGAACAACATTCACACTACAGGGTTAACCTGGGCCAAACAAGTCCAAGCAGGGCTAACCCGGGCCAAACAGGGCCAAGCAGGGCCAAACTGGGCTAACCAGGGTTAACCCGGGCCGAACAGGGCTAACCAGGGCCGAGCAAGTCCAAGCAGCGCCAACAAGGGCTAACCAGGGTTAACCTGGCCCAAGCAGGGCTAACCCGGGCCGAACAGGGCCAAGCAGGGCCGACATGGGCTAACCAGGGTTAACCTGGCCCAAACAGGGCTAACCTGGCCCAAACAGGGTTAACCTGGCCCAAACAGGGCTAACCTGGCCCAAACAGGGTTAACCTGGATCAAACAGGGTTAACGTGGGCTAAACAGGGCTAACCTGGGTCAAACAGGGTTAACCTGGACAAAACAGGGTTAACCTGGACCAAACAGGGCTAACCTAGCCCAAACAGGGTTAACTTGGACCAAACAGGGTTAACCTGGGCCAAACAGGGCTAACCTGGCCCAAACAGGGCTAACATGGGCCAATGAGTCTGAGCAGGGCCAACCTGGGCTGTCCTTAACCATTTGGGCTTACTAAGGCCAAGGTCAACAGGGTATGCATGGCAGGACTTTAAAGTAACAACAAGGTAATCCATGTACTGAACAAAGCTGCATGCAAAGAAATATAATGAATACAATGGAATTTAATGTTTCTGATGATATTGCAACAGAAATACTACAGGGGTTGGCCATAAAAAACGCCATCTATTTTAACAAGCTTATTGAACCATAATTGTTCTGTTGTCAGCTCGACAGTTGTTCATCTTAAGTGCAGGTGCCTGACTCACGCACGCACACACACCACGCACGCGCGCGCACACACACACACACACACACACACACACACACACACACACACATACACACACACACACACACACACACACACACACACACACACACACACACACACACATTCCAAGACTCACTAATGCTTTTTCCAATGTAACTTTTTTGGAGCAATCCCTCCAATGTAATCGGGATGCATTCTTGGTGCAAGGATGAATGAATGAGATCTGGTCAATGGGCCTATCATTAAATGTGAATTACAGTATTTCAAGTGGCTGGTCTTATGTAGAAATTGGCGAACGAACAAATCGCTCAACACAAATTGCAAGTGTGCATTTGTGTGTGTTTGTCCATACGTGTGTGCCTTTCACTACTTGCTGCTATCTGTGCCATATGGAAAAGAGTGATCGCGCGAAGCTACGACTTTCGAGAATATAGGTTACTACAGACTCTGTACATTACGGGGCCGAGCACAAAAACATGCGTAAACGCGCGCACACAGTCGGCTATGACCAAATCCACATGCCCAGTATGAACTTGATCGCCTAAATGTGGGCTGTGAAACATGTCCGCATCGTATTTCTATCCCGGTCCAAAACTTTATTATCATATCCACTAAGGAAGAAAAACGATAGTGTAGTCATCGTTAAGCTACTAATAGAAACCCCTTACCGTTAGATTATCGTCCCATATGCAAAACTGTGAATGTTCAAATCGCTCTACAATGCATGGCGCTGTATGATTCCTGTATCTGACGTTACGACAGAAGAGGGAGGAACTGGTAAAGAGCGGAGAGAGAGAGAGAGAGAGAGAGAGAGAGAGAGAGAGAGAGAGAGGAGAGAGAGAGAGAGAGAGAGAGAGAGAGAGAGAGAGAGAGAGAGAGAGAGAGAGAGAGAGAGAGAGAGAGAGAGAGAGAGAGCGAGAGAGAGAGAGAGAGAGAGAGAGTGAGAGAGAGAGAGAGAGAGAGAGAGAGAGGCGGAAGAGGATCCAAAGACCATGTTTACGCATTGC
>CM030187.1:16426941-16434441 GCA_017639675.1 Aplochiton taeniatus
TGGATCCCACACATGTAAATATAACACTCACTAACAACACGCAATCAACATGGGGTTTTTTTTCTTTGTTTTTTTTGGTATTCAACATTTTAGCATATACAAAGTAGGTAAAAGAGCACAAAATTATTTGAAGCGGGAGGGCAGAAAGCAGAGCTTATAAGAGATAGCCCTTCCGTAACTTAAACAATTACAATGTTTAGTGCTGTGTTAACTGCTTTGGGTGTCTGAAAAGCGCTATATAAATTAAATTAATTATTATTATTATTAATGTTTGTAGTCTACAGACTACAAAATTATGATAAATACATTTGAAAACATATGATGAATTGCTACCATGCATGAGGATGATATTATTCTACATATTTACCAAATACTTTATTTAGAACTCGTGCAGGTGTGTTATAGGAGTTATGGGTTGGTTATATTGGCATGTCAAAATATGGAATTATTTGGATGCTATACACAATACACCTGGCTCATCTATATATGTGTGTGTATAAACGGAAACGTCTCTAGTCATTAAGTATCTATAGATAGATTCTATACTGTATTGGTCATAATGGTTGGTCATGACAGGTTGATCAGGTCAGATTGACTTTTCTTTGAATTATCGTTGGGCGAGAGAGAAAGAGAGAGAGAGAGAGAGAGAGAGAGAGAGAGAGAGACAGAGAGAGAGAGAGAGAGAGAGAGAGAGAGAGAGGGAGAGAGAGAGAGAGAGAGGGAGGTGATCGTGCCTTTGAGGATGTACTGTACTGAATGTTCCGTCACCAATACTACTGTGGATGGGCGCACTACTGAACTAAGAGGAGGACACACTCCTGCCTGTACAGGAAATCATTCTGAACTAAGAGGAGGACACACTCCTGCCTGTACAGGAAATCATTCTGAACTAAGAGGAGGACACACTCTGCCTGTACAGGAACTCATTCTGAACTAAGAGGAGGACACACTCCTGCCTGTACAGGAAATCATTCTGAACTAAGAGGAGGACACACTCCTGCCTGTACAGGAAATCATTCTGAACTAAGAGGAGGACAAACTCCTGCCTGTACAGGAAATCATTCTGAACTAAGAGGAGGACAAACTCCTGCCTGTACAGGAAATCATTCTGAACTAAGAGGAGGACACACTCCTGCCTGTACAGGAAATCATTCTGAACTAAGAGGAGGACAACACTCCTGCCTGTACAGGAAATCATTCTGAACTAAGAGGAGGACAAACTCCTGCCTGTACAGGAAATCATTCTGAACTAAGAGGAGGACAAACTCCTGCCTGTACAGGAAATCATTCTGAACTAAGAGGAGGACACACTCCTGCCTGTACAGGAAATCATTCTGAACTAAGAGGAGGACACACTCCTGCCTGTACAGGAAATCATTCTGAACTAAGAGGAGGACAAACTCCTGCCTGTACAGGAAATCATTTCTGAACTAAGAGGAGGACACACTCCTGCCTGTACAGGAAATCATTCTGAACTAAGAGGAGGACAAACTCCTGCCTGTACAGGAAATCATTCTGAACTAAGAGGAGGACAAACTCCTGCCTGTACAGGAAATCATTCTGAACTTAGAGGAGGACACACTCCTGCCTGTACAGGAAATCATTCTGAACTAAGAGGAGGACACACTCCTGCCTGTACAGGAAATCATTCTGAACTAAGAGGAGGACACACTCCTGCCTGTACAGGAAATCATTCTGAACTAAGAGGAGGACACACTCCTGCCTGTACAGGAAATCATTCTGAACTAAGAGGAGGACACACTCCTGCCTGTACAGGAAATCATTCTGAACTAAGAGGAGGACACACTCCTGCCTGTACAGGAAATCATTCTGTCAGGTAAACCGCGCTTTTGTGCACGCTGGCTGCAAAACACAGATACATCCGTAGTGGAACAGATCTGAAACTTTGTCTCAATCTTTGTTCGCATTATGAATTTAAATGCACAAAGAGTGGTAATGACCACACACACACAGGTAATACAAACACACACACACACACACACACACACACACACACACACACACACACACATAGTCAGAGGAATGCCTGTCTGTGGTCTAGCGTCGGTTGAGCACACACATCGAATGGGTGTCAGTCTCTGTGACAAGATACTGTATAAACAAGGGTTTTAATTTTACATCTTCATTAAGAGAGAGGAGCAGGAGAGAGGGATAGAGAAATTCAAGAAAGAGAGAAGAGGAGGAAGAGAGAGGGATAGAGAAATACTAGAGAGAGAGAAGAGGAGGAGGAGAGAGGGATATAGAAAAATCAGAGAAAGAGAGAGAGAGAAGAGGAAAAGCCGGAGAGAGAGATTGAGAAATAAAGAGAGAGAGAAGAGGAGGAGGAAGAGAGAGGAGGAGAGAGGGATAGAGGAAGAATCCAGCGAGCGAGAGAGGAGTAGAGGGAGAGAAGGCTAAAAGATGAAGGGGAAGAAGGGATAGAGGGATGACATAGAGAGGGAGAAATAATGGAGGGATTGTGGGGGGGAAAAAGACGGTAGCAGAAAGAGAAAGAGGTAACGACTAGGAATCATGTCCCGAGCGTTTATGAAGCTGCAGCTCCTAATAATCTTTACAAGCTTGACACCTTCCTGCCCACTAAACTATACTTAGAGAGAACTGGAGAACGGTGAGGTGGAACCGCTGAATCCAATCAGAGAGCAGAGGAAGGGAGACTCAGACATTTGAGGCTACGCCTGTGGTTGAAAGTTTTTTTGTTTTAAAGCAAAAACATTTTGAAGAGGAAGTATAATATTTTTTTTTTAAATAAAAAATATATTTAAAAAAATGTAAGAAACTGTTGATTCTTAAAAAAGAAAGCTAACACTTGCAGTAAACAAAACAGCTTCCAATCTCCTCTTAAAATGTTTCTACGGGTTGAAAAGAAGTCAGAGTCGTCCACATTGTGGAACCCTCATATCATGAGCTAATAAACTAGACTCTCTCTCTCTCTCTCTCTCTCTCTCTCTCTCTCTCTCTCTCTCTCTCTCTCTCTCTCTCTCTCTCTCTCTCTCTCTCTCTCTCTCTCTCTCTCTCTCTCTCTCTCTCTCTCTCTCTCTCTCTCTCTCCTCTCTCTATCTCTCTCTCCTCTCTCTCTCTCTCTCTCTCTCTCTCTACTCTCCTCTCTCTCTCTCTCTCTCTGCTATCCATGGCTAGATGCCTGAGGGGCTGTTAAGCAGCTGACATCAGCCCCCCCATGTTCGTGAACGCGTTTCCATTTAGCAAGTGTTGATTTACCCCCAGCTCAGTCGAAGCTCTGGATCAGGTCCTTGTGGTTCTTTTTGATTGACTTACAGTATGTTAACCATGCAGGCCAGAGGGAGGGAATAGGAGAGGATGAAAACAGCCTTGTAAAATACAACTCCTGTCCTCTTGATCGAGACACCCCCCCCCCCCCCCCCCACCCCAACTTTGGCCTCAAAACAACCCCACTCAACCCTGTCCTCTACTGCCAGACCCCCCTCTTGGCTCCAAACAACCCCACTCAATCATTCTGGCCGATGGCTCATTACATAGGTTGTGACGTCCTCATCTACCCTTTGATAACCTATTAGATCCAGAGATAGAAAGAGGGGGAGAGAGAGAATGTGTGTGTGTGTGTGTGTGTGTGCGGTGTGTGTGTGTGTGTTGTGTGTGTGTGTTTCTATTAATCCACTTATATAGACGTACTTTTCAAAGTAATGCCGGCGTGTGTGGTTGTGTGTGTGTGTGTGTGTGCGTGTGTGTGTGGTTGTGTGAGTGTGTATGAGTGTGTGTGTGTGTGGGTGTGTGTGTGTAGGAAGTGTTGAAGTGATAATGTTCACAGCATGTCAGCCTCCTGAAGTCACTCTGTCAGTCTCTCATCTTACATTCGCATTCCTCAGGGGGAGACAGAGAGGAGACGGGGGGGGGGGACGGGGACGGGGGGGGGTGGGGTGGGGTGGGGGGGGGTTGGGGGGGGGGGGGGGTGACAAGGCTGATGGAGGGAGTGATTGAAGAGAGAGACAGAGGGGGACTGAGGAGGGGGGGGGGATACGGGAGGATGGGGGGATGATGGATGGTAAAAGATGAGCTCTTACACGTGGGTGATGGGGCGGGCGGGGGGGGGGGGGGGGGGGGCGAGGACAAGCCAGGTGATGTACATATTGGTGAGGGAGGGGAGGGGTGAGGAGGGGGGAGGGAGGGGGGAGGGTGAGGCAGGTGATGAACGCTATGGTGAGTCAGGAGCAGGGAGTGACGAGAGCAACAACAGGCCCCCCCCCCCCCCACACACACACACACCCACGCCCCCCCCCCCCCCCCATCCCCCTCCAAACCCCAACCCACCCACCCCATGTCCACCAAACATCCTTTAACCCCAAGACATCTCTGATAAAATGGACCCTCCGCACCCTGCATGTTTCATCACAGAGGACAGCCAGCAGTGCACCTGACTGAAAGGTCTGGAAAGGTTTGAGCTGTAGGGCTGCAGTAGAGCCAGTGAGTTTTAACAAGGCATCTAGTAAAGAGAGAGAGGCACTTTGTCACATCCGAAGAGACAGACACTCCATTTGAGTTGAAGGACACAAGAGACGTCAGACAGTTAAAGAGCTGGTGGGTCTGTTTTCTTTAGTTAGCCATTGCTTTTGAATAATTAGAATTCTTATTTTGAATAATTAGTCAGTTTTTATTTTTTTTACAGTTGAAGAACTTGTGTGTTGGGGTTTCATAATTTACTTTTTAATACTAGAAGTAGGACACCCGATCTATGCCTGTTTGGGTTAAATATACAAAGTTCAACTATTATTAGTGTTTTTTGAATTTAATGCTGTATATTATTAACGTTTTTTTCAATTTAATTCTTTATATTATTTATGTTTTTCAAATTCATTCTGTATGTGATTCATGTTTTTTAATAGAATTTTGCATATTATTATTATATGATTCATGTTTTTGAATTGAATTTTGCATATTATTATTATATGATTCATGTTTTTTAATTGAATTCTGCATATTATTATATATGATTCATGTTGCTTAATTGAATTCCTGCATATTATTATTATTATATTCATGTTTTTTTATTGAATTCTGAATATTATTATTATATGATTCATGTTTTTTTATTGAATTGAGTTATTCTTTCGCCCTTTCCTCCTGCTCCTTCTAGATGGGGGGGCGGAGAAGGGCTGGGGTGGCATCCGACGGAGAGGACCGTTTCCCAGAGAAGGGTTTTATGACGTCTGGGTATGGAGAGAGCCAGGAGGACCTGAGGTCTGTGGAGGTCAACATCGTCAAATCTGAAGTGCCGTTTCTTCGAAACGTGAGTCGTTACGGCCGGCGTTTTGGGAGCGATACTGTTTTCTCTTCAACACACAATTTCTCATTCGAGCTAGAGGGAACACAATCTGACCTTCCTCTGGTTTGATCTGATTGAAATGAACAGTTTATGGATTATTTATATTGATTATTTAACTGAACAAGTATTCGTCAATAGGCAAAACTTGACCTGGGATGACATTTCACTTCACAAATATATGACTGCTATATTTTAATTTAGTTGGATTGACCAAATAAAACAATCCTAAGTCAGTTGTGCTTGTTGTTTCCAGTCTGACAAGACGACCCACGTGAGACAGGAGACAGTGAGCGATGGCCAGCTGACCAAGAGGAGGAAAGAGAAGGGCCCCCAGCCTCCACCTCCTCCGGAGCCTGTTGTAAGACCAGAGGCTCTTCACAAAGTCAGCGACGGATGAACAGTTTTTGTGTTTGTGTGTGTGTGTACATGTGTGAGAGAAAGAGAGAGAGAGAGAGAGTAGAGTTGAATGAATGAATGAATGAATGAACGAACAAATGATAAACTTGTGTATTATTTTAGCATTCAACACAGTTAAAAATGTATGTTCTCGTGCACATCAAACCTGTTTCTCTGCCTCTCTCTCGTCTCAGCGCAACCACGCAGACGAGAAGGACACTTCCTGTTCTTGTCTAAGTGAGCGTTGTTTCCCCCTCTCTCCTCGCAGCCGTACTACGTGGACGAGACAGACTTCTTCAAAGCCTGTGAGGACAACAAGATGGCTTTGATAGAGCGATACCTCACAACAGAAGGAGACCCCAATGCTGTTGACACGGTGAGTCCCAGTGTGTGTGTGTGTGTGTGTGTGTGTGTGTGTTAAAAAGAGAGAAAGAGACAGAAAAATACCTTTCAACTGCCTATAGTTACAGGGCACAGCGCTCCACAAAGCCAGTTGTGTGTGTGTGTGTGTGTGTGTGTGTGTGTGTGTGTGTGTGTGTGTGGTGATACGTCCAGTTTGTAATGATGTGTCTCTGTGCTGCCCCCCTGTGGTAGTTCAAGCGCACTGCGCTCCACAGAGCCTGCACCAAAGGACACGTTAAGGTGGTGGAGAGACTCCTGGAGGCCGGTGCAGCCATCGAAAACAAAGACAAGGTAGTCCAGCACACACACTGCTTACACACACTGCTTACACACACTGCTTACACACACTGCTTACACACACTGCTTACACACTGCTTACACAGAGCCTCAGAGCAAGGTAGTCCAGCTCACACACTGCTTACACAGAGTCTCAGAGCAAGGTAGTCCAGCACACAGCACACTGCTTACACAGAGCCTCAGAGCAAGGTAGTCCAGCACACACACACAGCACACTGCTTACACAGAGCCTCAGAGCAAGGTAGTCCAGCACACACACACAGCACACTGCTTACACAGAGTCTCAGAGCAAGGTAGTCCAGCTCACACACTGCTTACACAGAGCCTCAGAGCAAGGTAGTCCAGCACACACACTGCTTACACAGTCTCAGAGCAAGGTAGTCCAGCTCACACACTGCTTACACAGAGCCTCAGAGCAAGGTAGTCCAGCTCACACACTGCTTACACAGTCTCAGAGCAAGGTAGTCCAGCACACACACTGCTTACACAGTCTCAGAGCAAGGTAGTCCAGCTCACACACTGCTTACACAGTCTCAGAGCAAGGTAGTCCAGCTCACACACACAGCTTACACAGAGTCTCAGAGCAAGGTAGTCCAGCTCACACACTGCTTACACAGAGCCTCAGAGCAAGGTAGTCCAGCACACACACTGCTTACACAGAGCCTCAGAGCAAGGTAGTCCAGCACACACACTGCTTACACAGAGCCTCAGAGCAAGGTAGTCCAGCACACACACTGCTTACACAGTCTCAGAGCAAGGTAGTCCAGCACACACACTGCTTACACAGAGTCTCAGAGCAAGGTAGTCCAGCACACACACTGCTTACACAGAGTCTCAGAGCAAGGTAGTCCAGCACACACACAGCACACTGCTTACACAGAGCCTCAGAGCAAGGTAGTCCAGCACACACACTGCTTACACAGAGTCTCAGAGCAAGGTAGTCCAGCTCACACACTGCTTACACAGAGCCTCAGAGCAAGGTAGTCCAGCACACACACTGCTTACACAGTCTCAGAGCAAGGTAGTCCAGCTCACACACTGCTTACACAGAGCCTCAGAGCAAGGTAGTCCAGCTCACACACTGCTTA
>CM030187.1:16439441-16479441 GCA_017639675.1 Aplochiton taeniatus
CGTGTGTGTGTGTGTGTTACTCACTCCCAGGACTGTGTGACCATTGAAGGGCCAGACTCAGTGATATTGAAGGCTCCTAGGTGGTCTCTGTCTGCCAGGCTGAGTGAAAGACCCCTCACACATACCGCACAGAGGTTCCATTTCACACAGGTAAGACACACACACACACACACACACAAACACACACACACACACACTAACCTTCCCCCACACTTAGCCCTCACTCTCGCCACAGAGGTTTAATGAAACACTACTTTACTAAAGATGACATTAGTATTATAAACAGGGGTCTAAATGAAGTCACAGCTAATTACTAAGATGGTTGTGTTCTCTTGGTTGTGTATCTTTAGGGTCAGGGTTAACTACTAAGGTGGTTGTGTTCTCTTGGTTGTGTATCTTTAGGGTTAGGGTTAACTACTAAGATGGTTGTGTTCTTTTGGTTGTGTATCTTTAGGGTTAGGGTTAACTACTAAGATGGTTGTGTTCTCTTGGTTGTGTATCTTTAGGGTCAGGGTTAACTACTACAGTGGTTGTGTTCTTTTTGACGTGTACCTTCAGGGTTAGGGTTAACCCCTAAGGTGGTTGTGTATCTTTGGGGTTAGGCTTAACCCCTAAGGTGATTGTGTATCTTTAGGGTTAGGCTTAACTCCTAAGGTGGTTGTGTTCTTTTTGACGTGTACCTTCAGGTTTATGGACCAGAGACCAGCCAGAGACAAATGTTTGAAGGCACGGTGAGACGCCTGGTCAGAGATGTTCTGACAGGAAACAACTCTCTGGTCTTCACCTACGGCGTGACCAACGCAGGGAAGAGGGAGCACACACACACACACACACACACACCACAAAGGGAAGACCTTCACCTTCCTAGGTGAGCACACACACGCACACACACACACACACACACCAACGCAGGGAAGACCTTCACCTTCCTAGGTGAGCACACACACGCACACACACACACACACACACCAACGCAGGGAAGATCTTCACCTTCCTAGGTGAGCACACACACGCACACACACACACACACACACACCAACGCAGGGAAGACCTTCACCTTCCTAGGTGAGCACACACACGCACACACAGGGAAGACCTTCACCTTCCTAGGTAAGCACACACACACACACCACACACACACAACACCAACGCAGGGAAGACCTTCACCTTCCTAGGTGAGCGCACACACACACGCACACACACCAACGCAGGAAAGACCTTCACCTTCCTAGGTGAGCACACACACACACACACCTCAACACAGGGAATATTTGTTCTCCGTCTCCCTCCCCTCCCAGGCCCTGAGAGTGATGGAGGTCTGCTGCCCAGGTCTCTAGCGTAATATTCAAAGCATTGAGGGCCGTGTGTACACCAACAACAACCTCCGTCCCCACCGCTGCAGAGACTTCACCAGACTGCCAAAGAACAGCAGGACGAGGAGAGCACCAGCAAGAGAAACCTGCTACGACTCTTTAAAGAGGTCAGACGTCAAACTTGAATCAAAGAATTGCCTGCTACGCCTCATCAATGAGGTCAGAGGTCAAAGTTTATTTAAATAATAACCTGCTATGCCTCATCAATGACGTCAGAGGTCAAAGTTTAATAAAATAATAATCTGCTACGCCTCCTCAAAGAGGGTAAAGGGCATAGTTTTAATATAATTCTAACCTATAATATAATAATAATATATCTATATTCTGTCTGTCTGTCTGTCTTCTGTCTGTCTGTCTGTCTGTCTGTCTGTCTGTCTGTCTGTCTGTCTCTTTCTTCAGAGTGACTCAGAGGAGCACCTCCAGTCTGAGCTCCACCAGCAGGTCACCTTCCTGGAAGGTAAAAACCACACACACACACACAGGGATTAACATACTCTCTCGCCAACCTGAGCTTCATGTGATCATATGACCACATGGCCTTTTTACTAAACGTGAATATATTTCCGCTTTGCTTTTCAAACAGCTAAGGTAACATTTGTAATGCTTTATTGTAAACTGTCTGCAAAACTAGTAAAAAGTAATTCTGCCCTTTTTTTTGAGGCTATTACACATCGTACTGCTTTGTTGTGAAAACAGAACAGCTTTAACTCTAGAATTAATTCATTGCAGTGCACAGTGCACTTGAAAAAAGACATGTTTAAACAAATCACCGTGTGTGTGTGTGTGCGTGCGTGCGTGCGTGCGTGCGTGCGTGCGTGCGTGTGTCCAGGCTCGTCTTTGAGTGACTGCAGCGACAGCACAGCAGCAGGAGAAGGAGACAGTTTCTCTCCTGGATGTGGACTCAAACACAAAGTACTCTGTGTGGGTGTCCTTCTGCGAGATCTACAATGAGAACCTCCACGACCTTCTGGAGCACGTTCCCAACGGCAACCAGCGTAGAACCGTCCTGAGGCTGTCCCAGGACGTCAAGGGCAACTCCTTCGTCAAAGGTAAGGGACGGTAACCATGGCGATCTTAAAAGCCAAATGGAAACCACCCCTTTGTTTTTTTTTCATTCATAATTCATGTTTTAAAATCCCACCTTTATTCTATACTCTGGCTCAATCGTTTTTGTGGTGATTGGCGTTTCCTAAATTGAACCTACACGTATTGTTTTTATAAGAAGAATATTTTTAAACGTTACTTTCTATGAATAGTCATGGATACTTTCTTGATATCTTAGTGATTTTATATTCATAGCTGTAGCTATATGTGGTAATGATAAATCTGTGTGCGTGTGTGTGTGCGTGTGTGTAGACCTGCGCTGGGTGCATGTAAACAGCTCAGAGGAGGCCTACAGAGTGATGAAGATTGGTAAGAAGAACCAAAGCTTCTCAGCGACAAAACTCAACCACCTCTCCAGCCGCAGGTAAGACAGTGCCCAATCACCATCCAGCAGGAAGTAGGGTCAGCCAATCAAACTTGAGAACATATCAAGCTAGCCAATCACCAGCTATTAGGAAGCAAGCTAACAGCCACTCTCAACCTTTTAGAATTTCTGCAAATATATGTCTTTCTATATATTGGTCACAGAAAATATTAATTGCAAATTCTTAAAGTGTGTGTTGATGTTACCCATAAATATTTAAAGTGTGTGTTGATGGTAACCATAACCAGTTAAAGTGTGTGTTGGTGGTAACCATAACCAGTTAAAGTGTGTGTTGATGGTAACCCTAACCAGTTAAAGTGTGTGTTGATGGTAACCCTAACCAGTTAAAGTGTGTGTTGATGGTAACCATAACCAGTTAAAGTGTGTGTTGGTGGTAACCCTAACCAGTTAAAGTGTGTGTTGATGGTAACCATAACCAGTTAAAGTGTGTGTTGATGGTAACCATAACCAGTTAAAGTGTGTGTTGATGGTAACCATAACCAGTTAAAGTGTGTGTTGGTGGTAACCCTAACCAGTTAAAGTGTGTGTTGGTGGTAACCCTAACCAGTTAAAGTGTGTGTTGATGGTAACCATAACCAGTTAAAGTGTGTGTTGATGGTAACCATAACCAGTTCAAGTGTGTGTTGTTGTACCCAGTGTATTCATTAACAGGGCTGTAACACTTGTATTAACGACGTTCCTGTGTGTTCCCATTGCTTTGCAGTCACAGTATTTTCTCCATCCGGATCCTGAGGATTGAAGATGTGGGCGTTCCCAGAGTCCACACCATCAGCGAGTGAGAGACAGTTCATATCACTAAAACTGTGTGTGTGTGTGTGTGTGTGTGTGTGTGTGTGTGGGTGTGTTTTGTGTGTGTGTGTGTGGGTTTTTGTGTGTGTGTTTGTGTGTGTGTGTGTGTGTGTGTGTGTGTGTTGTTTGGGGTGTGTGTTGTGTGTGTGTGTGGGGTGGTGTGTGTCCGTGTCCGTTAGTAACCTTTGGCTTGCGTCTCGTCCCAGGGTGTGTGTGTGTGTGTGTGTGTGTGTGTGTGTGTGTGTGTGTGTGTCTGTGTCTCTCTGTTATTGACCTTTGACCTTTGACCTGTCTCCCTCCAGGCTGTCTCTGTGTGACCTGGCAGGGTCAGAGCGCTGTGCTAAGACTCAGAACCGAGGAGAGCGCCTGAAAGAGGCGGGAAACATCAACACCTGTCTGCTCACCCTGGGGAAGTGTATGAATGCACTACGCCTCAACCAGCAGGCCAAGTGAGCACACACTACACACACACACACACACACATACAGAAGAGAGAGAAAGAGGAGTTACTTTCAACTCCTCTCTCTGCCTTCTCTTTCTCTCTATCCCAGTGTCTTTCAGTCTATCTTTCTTTCTCTCTCCATCCATGTCTCTCTCTAACAGTACGCTCCTGTGTGTGTGTGTGTGTGTGTGTAGGTTCCAGCAGCACGTGCCCTTCAGGGAGAGTAAGTTGACCCACTACCTGCAGGGCTTCTTCTGTGGCCGGGGCAGAGCCTGCATGATCGTCAACATCAACCAGTGTGCCTCCATGTACGACGAGACCCTCAACGTCCTCAAGTTCTCCGCCCTCGCTCAGAAGGTACACACACACACACACACACACACACACACACACACACTCATATTTTTGATGGCCAAATAAAGCTGGTGAAAGTGAGGCATTGTCCCTGTGTTGTTGACCTTGCATCCTTGGATGTTTCTTTTGCAGTCAAATCTTTGGTGAGTTGAAATGCCCTCCCTCCCTGTCTAGGTGGTGGTAGTAAACATCAAGCCGGTGCTCAGCGTGGCCCCCCAGAGGTCAGCCAGGGAAGTGTCCATGATCATCAACAACGCCGAGAACAACAACAACAACAGCGACCTGTGGGGGCGGGGTCGCAAGAGCTCCATGGTCGCCTGGGAAACCACGCTGGAAGACGTGCAGGAGGACGGAGATGAAGAGGAGAGGAGGAGGAGGGGAGTGAGATGGAGGAGAGCGGGGGGGGGAGACGGTGCTGGAAGCAGGGGAGGAGGAAGAGGAGGGTGAAGGAGACACCACTGCCATGGAGGAAGACATAAGAGATGTAAGGGGTGGCTAAACATGGTTTTAGCTGGATACTGATACAGGATACCTTTTTACTGTAGACATATCCCAAATCCTTATTTTGAATGGAGTATATTTATACTTACTTATTTGAAATAGCACAATTCTATGTCTAATCATTTCAATTTAAATCATTTCAATTTAAATCAAATTATGAAACATTCCATTATTGATTTCACCATTTCGTGTATAGTCCGTGTGTAAATGTACGTGGGCCACAGTGCTGTTGTGTGTGTGTGTGTGTGTGTGTGTGTGTGTGGTGTGTGTGTGTGTGTGTGTGTGTGTGTGTGTGTGTGTGTGTGTGTGTGTGTGTGTGTGTGTGTGTGTGTGTGTGTGTGTGTGTGTGTTCCCTCTAGCCGATGGCGAGGTTGGCTCTAGAAGCTCGTATTCGAGAGGAAGTCAGCAGTGAGTTCATGGAGCTCTTCACCCAAATGGAGAGAGACTACAGGTACCTAACCCTAACCCTAACCCTCTTTACCCAAATGGAGAGAGACTACAGGTACCTAACCCTAACCCTCTTCACCCAAATGGAGAGAGACTACAGGTACCTAACCCTAACCCTAACCCTCTTTACCCAAATGGAGAGAGACTACAGGTACGTCTCAAAGCCCCAAACACACTGCACATCACGTTCTCTCAAAGCTCCAAACACACTGCACATCACGTTCTCTCAAAGCTCCAAACACACTGCACATCACGTTCTCTCAAAGCTCCGAACACACTGCACATCACGTTCTCTCAAAGCTCCAAACACACTGCACATCACGTTCTCTCAAAGCTCCAAACACACTGCACATCACGTTCTCTCAAAGCTCCAAACACACTGCACATCACGTTCTCTCAAAGCTCCAAACACACTCTCATATTCTCTCAAACTCAAATGGAGCTTTGGAGACTTTCAGATACAAATCTTCTCTCTTAGCCTTCGAATTTCGCGTTTCATTGACAGTCAGAAACGTCACTCAGTCTTTGGCGAATGTGTTAATGTGTGTGCGTGTGTGTGTGCGTGTGCGTGCGTGTGTGTGTGTGTGTCTTCCTCAGTGAGCGTCTGGTGAAGGAGAGAGAGATCATGGAGGAGAGAGCTGACAAGAGGCTGGAGATCCTGAAGAACCTCGTCAACAAGAGTGTGACAGAGTGCACCAACGTTAGCACTGACCAGGACACCAGCAAGGTAACGGCTGTGTGTGTGTGTGTGTGTGTGTGTGTGTGTGTGTGTGTGTGTGTGTGTGTGTGTGTGTGTGTGTGTGTGCGTGCGTGCGTGCGTGCGTGCGTGAGTGTCTGTGCTGTTTAGTAAAGTCTGGGTTTTGAACTGAGTCTGTGCTGTTTTCCAGGAGGACAAGGTGTCTCTCCTGGAGGGTATCGTCGTGGCGATGCGTGAGGACCTGCTGAGGATCCGGAGAGACGCCGAGGCGGCACACACCTGCCTGACGGAGTTACCTGAGACCCCAGGTGACCTGGAGGGCCTCCGCACACAGGTGGACAGCCTATCAGAACAGCTGCTGCTTGCACGGCAACAGACGCAGAGACAGGCCGATGGTGAGCGCGCTCACACTGATTAGACTGTACACACACACACACACACACACACACTGACGTAACGGATTAGAGTGTACACACACACACACACTGACGTAACGGATTAGACTACACACACACACTGACGTAACAGATTAGACTACACACACACACACTGACGTAACGGATTAGACTGTACACACACACACACACACACACACACTGACGTAACGGATTAGACTGCACACACACACACTGACGTAACGGATTAGACTGTACACACACACACACACTGACGTAACGGATTAGACTGTACACACACACACACACACACACACACACACACACACACACACACACTGGTGTTACGATTAGACTGTACACACACAATAACACACATACACACACACACTGGTGTAACAAATAGACTGTAAACACACACACACACACACACACACACACACACACACACACACACTGGTGCATGCTAACGTTGACATGACACATCTGCCGTACCATTTTCAGAGCTGGAGGCGTTGCGATTGGATAAGCAGCAGTCACATGTCCAGCTGGAGGAAACGCGATTGGACAAGCAACAGTCACATGAGCAGCTGGAGGCAATGCGATTGGCAAATCAAAGATTACAAGATCAGCTGGAGGAGATGCGATTGGACAACCAGCAGTCACATGACCAGCTGGAGGCAATGCGATTGGAGAAGCAGCAGTCACATGACCAGCTGGAGGCAATGCTATTGGAGAAACAACGGTTACAAGACAGGCTGGGGGCGAATCAATTGGTCATTGAAGATGAGAAAAAGGTTTGTTCAATGTTCCTACAATATATATGTCAATAAAAAGAAATAAAAGATTATAAAAAATGAAATTTGTATTGTTTTGTATTATTGACAGTGTTTTCTGTTTTAGGAGTTCTCACTCTGCTTGGCGAGTGAGAAGCTGAAGTCCTCTGGGCTGTTGACAGTCTGTCAGGAGAAAGACCAGATGATCACCAAGCTACAGGCTACCATGGAAACCACCTGTGAGAACGCCACCAGAGACGTGAGGACTCAACCAATAGACATCAGCATCTACATGAACATAATATACACCTCTCTTTGCTTTGTACTGACCTGTCGTGTGTGTGTGTGTGGTGGGTGTGTGGGTGTGTGTGTGTGTGTGTGTGTGTGTGTGTGTGTGCCTGTGCCTGTGCCTGTGCCTGTGCGTGCGTGTGTGTGTGTGTACAGAAAGCCCTGGTAGAATCCATCAAGCAGGAGATCCTAGAGATGCAGGTGAATTGCAGCTGTATGAGGAAGAGGAAGAGGAGTGAAGATGGACAGATGACCGAGGAGGAGAGCCGTGATCAACCAGCAGATGAACCGACCCAAAAAGAGGTGAAGAGGGAGAGGGGGGAGGGATGGAGAGGAAGAGATGAATTGAGTCATAAACAACTGGATCAATGAAATAGGATCAATCTATTTGTAAAACCAGAACATGATCCCCTATAGAAACACAACAATGCAATTCTTCTTTCTCTCTGCCTCTTTAACCCTTCTCTTTTCTTCTTTTCTTTCTCCCTCCCTCCATCTCTCAACCCCTTTAGCAGCTCTGGAGGAGGAGAAGGAAAAGATGGAGGGAGTGATGAAGAAGAGAGAGGAGGAGGCTGAGGCATTGAAGAAGATGGTTGATGATTTAACAGGTAGGAACAGAAACCTTCTTTAATGGACGCTTACCTCCACCCTCCCTCTCTCTCTCTCTCTCTCTCTGTCTCTCTCTCCCTATCCCCCTCCTCTCTCTTTCTCTCTCTCCCTATACCCTCTCTCTCTCTGTCTCTCTCTCTCCCTATCCCCCTCTCTCTCTCTTTCTCTCACTCCCTATCCCCCTCTCTCTCTCTTTCTCTCTCTCCCTATCCCTCTACCCTTCCTTTCTCTCAATCCGTCGCCTATCTCTCTATCACTCCCCTATCCTTTCCCTCTTTCTAGAGGCATTGCAGTTTCTAGTCCAGCGGCAACCTAACTCTCTCCGTCTCTCCCTCCCTCCCTTAATCCCTTGTCCTTTCTCTCCCTCCCTCCCTTTGTCCTTTCTCTCCCTCCCTCCCTCCTCCCCCCAGCGGAGCTGGACTCTCAGGCAGAGGAGTATGACTCCCGGCTGGCCTCTTTGGATAAGGAGCGTCGTGACACGGCTAGGCTGACCAAGGAGAACAAGGCCTTGGTCAACGGCATCTTCCAGCTCCAAACCACCTCCCAGTCCCAGGGGTCAGAGGTCACCGCCTTAAAGACCCAGCTCCAGCAGCAGACGGACAGGGCCGACAGCCTATCGGAACAGCTGGACGCCACCAAGGCCCGCCTCGATAGCCTTCAGAGCCAATCGGAGGAGACCATCAAGAGACTCGAGAGCCGTAACCAGGAAGTGGAGAGCCTGAGGCGGGACGCCAGGGTTTCCGTGACGACGGTTGAGAGCGACGCGGGCTGTTTCCGCGCTACGATGGAGGCGCTGAGGAAGGAGGGCACGGCAGCCGTGGAGAGGTCGACTCAGCAGCGTCACCACGCCGACGGCCTTCAGAGAGAGGTCACGGAGTTGAAAGGTCAACTCTGCCAGAGGTAAGGAGAATAACACTTTGCAGCTAGTATCAACATATAGATTGAGCAGAGCTAGCATCTCCTCTCCTGTCCTCTCCTCTCCTCAGTGAGGAGGTGTGTAGCCAGTCGAGAGAGAAGCTGGACTCCCTCCGAGCCGAGGCCTCCAAGCACCTTCAGAGCTGCCAGGCAGAGAAGGGCCTACTGGCGCAGCAGATAGAGGGCCTGGAGGCGCAGCTGAGGGCCTCACGGACGAGCTCCGCCAAGGGGACTGAGCTGGAGAAGCAGCTGTCTGAGAGGGAGGCCCAGTGCACAGCTCTGCGACAGAGACTAGAGGAGGTCAAGGCAAAGACGGACAGAGCGAAGCAGGAGAGGAAGAAAGAGGAGGAGGAGAGGAAGAAAAAGGAGGAGGAGGAAAGGAAGAAAGATGGTAAGGCATGGAGAAAGGACTGAAACGGCTTCACATAAAGAAACTAACACGCTTCTATGGTATCTGCTAGCGATGCTAAATGGACTAGGACTCTATGTAGCGTTGTCCTAGTGTTGGATAACAACCTGCTTCAACCCCTTTTAGTCCACTACAACCTGTAATTAAAAGTTTGTGTGTGTGTGTGTGTGTGTGTGTGTGTGTGTGTGTGTGTGTGTGTGTCCGTCCGTCCGTCCGTCCGTCCGTCCGTCTCCCAGAGCGTGTGATAGCTGACCTGCGTTTGGCACTGTCGGAGCAGGAGGAGACCCAGGCTCAGCAAGAGGACCTGATTGAGAGCAGGGCGGCTGAGATCCGGACGCTGTCTGAAGGTTTGGGTCTTCATTCTGTCGTCACGTATAGAATTGGAGTGATCCTTTGTCTAATATTAAAAACTAGTCTTCAGCCTTTATGGGGACATAACACACTGTATGTCTACTCATCATTCTGCTGTCTAGGTTATTGTACATGAAGATCTTATTTGTGTCTATTAGTATTTGATGTGTGTGTGTGTGTGTGTTTCAGAGCTGGCCCACTTAAAGAACAGTCATCTCCAATGCAAAAACCCAGAGGAGCAAGGAGATGGAGAAAAGATGAAGAGCAAAAAGGAGGAGGAGGAGGAAGAGGAGGAGGAGTCTGTGGTGGAGGCTCTTAAAAAGGAGATGCAGAGGCTCCAGGAGAGAAAGGAAAGGAGCAATGAGGAGCAGAGGAGAGCGGGAGAGGAGGAGGTGCTAAGGAAGGAGCAGAGACTCCAGGAGCAACACCACTCCCAGCCTCTAGAGGTCAGTAGAGACACAGATATAGACTATAGACTGAAGCTAACCCACTCCCAGCCTCTAGAGGTCAGTAGAGACACAGATATAGACTATAGACTGAAGCTAACCCACTCCCAGCCTCTAGAGGTCAGTAGAGACACAGATATAGACTATAGACTGAAGCTAACCCACTCCCAGCCTCTAGAGGTCAGTAAAGACACAGATATAGACTAAATAGACTCTGAAGCTAACCCACTCCCAGCCTCTAGAGGTCAGTAGAGACACAGATATAGACTAAATAGACTCTGAAGCTAACCCACTCCCAGCCTCTAGAGGTCAGTAGAGACACAGATATAGACTAAATAGACTCTGAAGCTAACCCACTCCCAGCCTCTAGAGTCAGTAGAGACACAGATATAGACTAAATAGACTCTGAAGCTAACCCACTCCCAGCCTCTAGAGGTCAGTAGAGACACAGGTATAGACTAAATAGACTCTGAAGCTAACCCACTCCCAGCCTCTAGAGGTCAGTAGAGACACAGATATAGACTAAATAGACTCTGAAGCTAACCCACTCCCAGCCTCTAGAGGTCAGTAGAGACACACAGATACAGACTATGACCATTCCCCTCAGATATAGAATATGAAGCTAGAGACCGTGGCCAGTGACTGGTTACTGGTTAGACAGGACACATTCATAACTCCTAGTTTGCCTGGTACTCTTTGTCAGAGCTGTCTTAGTACATTATAAGTACACTAAATCCTAGATGTTTTCTAGACAGTCTAAAGTCCCTGCAGCATGGGGACTCTGAGAGTCTCCCTTCACTTCTTAGACTAGACTTAACATTGAAATGGTTTAACAGGTTTTTATGTCTTGGTTTTGTGTTGATTTGAGTTCAACTATGCAGCCTAATTGGAAGAAATATACATACAAAAAAAAACGTGTGTGTGTGTGTGTGTGTGGGGGGTAGGTCCTGGACACGTCGGATGGTCGTTTCCCTCACCCCGAGGTAGAGATAGAGTTCTCTCCTCTGCAGCCACACAGACTGAACCTGAAGAGGCAGGGTGACAAGGACTCTGTCACCCTCAAGATCCCACGCACCAACCGCAAGAGGAACAGCAACCACCTGGACAAGGTACCCACTCAGAGGGGGGTGGGGGTGTGTGTGTGGGGGTGTTTTCTTAGCGTGAGTGTGAGTAAGTGAGTGTGTGTGGTTGTGTGCGGTTGTGGTGTGTGTGTGTGTGTGTGTGTGTGTGTGTGTGTGTGTATGTGTGTGTGTGTGTGTCTGACTGATGGGGTTGACAGCTGCTTGGAGGTGTGTAACACGGTTATGTCAGCACTCTATATTTACAATCATCTGAGAATAATTGGAAAAAAAGACTGTGCAAGCATTTCAGATTTTTCTGTCCCTTTCTTTCTGTATTGTGTGCTAACTCTGTGTGTGTGTGTGTCTGTGTGTGTGTGTGTGTGTGTGTGTGTGTGTGTGTCCGCCCGTCCGCCCGCCCTGCAGCAGCCAGTGGAGAGTGAGAACAGGAAGAACAGGAGGTTGAGGGGAAATGTCAAAGCCGACCTTCAGGTGAGAACCCACACACTGTACTCTTCCCTTTTTATTAACAACAACAACGTCAAGATAAATGCAGTCTCCTGTACCTGTACCTGTACCCAGACCTGTACCTGTACCCAGACCTGTACCTGTACCTGTACCCAGACCTGTACCTGTACCCAGACCTGTAGCCGTACCCGTACCTGTACCTGTACCCAGACCTGTACCTGTACCTGTACCCAGACCTGTACCTGTACCCAGACCTGTACCTGTACCCAGACCTGTAGCCGTACCCGTACCTGTACCTGCTAGTGCTAACGAAGGCAATGTTTTTGGCGGCCTGTTTTCCGTGCGCTATAGGTCATGGAAATTCAGCTTTTTAGTCAGGGTCTTTTACTTTTGACTTTGACTCATTTGACTCAGAAGGTGACATGTTAGTTTCTTAACTCTCTCTCTCCCCCCTCCTGTTTTCTCTCTCCCCCTCTCTCTCTCCTCCAGTCTCCCTCTATCTTGGGGCTAAAGTCGTCTCAGAAACAGCAGTTGTCTCCTGCCAGTCTGAAAGGGAGGAAGGACGGAACCCTCCAGAAGATCGGAGACTTCATCCAGAGTTCCCCTACTCTCCTGGGCAGCAAAGGTGTGTGTGTGTGTGTGTGTGTGTGTGTGTGTGTGTGTGTGGCAGGGGGGTCTGTGGTGTGTGTTCTTTGAGAGGTTGTTTTAGTGGTTAATCATGTCAATGAAAACACCAAAGCCCTTAATGAACATGTATATTATTGCACTATTCTGCTTGGTCCAGTCATATGTCCTGTTGTCTCTGTTCTCTCTCTCTCTCTCTCTCTCTCTCTCTCTCTCTCTCTCTCTCTCTCTCTCTCTCTCTCTCTCTCTCTCTCTCTCTCTTCTGTTTCTCTCTCTCTGTCTCTCTCTCTCTCTATCTCTCTTTCTTCTCTCTCTCCTCTTCTCTCTTTCTGTCTTCTCTTTCTTTCTCTCTCTCTCTCTCTCTCTCTCTCTCTCTCTCTCTTTCTTCTCTCTCTCTCTCTCTCTCTTCTTTTCTCTTTCTATCTCTCTCTCTCTCTCTCTCTCTCTCTCTTTCTATTCTCCCTCTTCTCTCTCTCTCTTTGTCTCTCTTTCTATCTCTCTCTCTCTCTCTCTCTCTTTCTATTCTCCCTCTCTCTCTCTCTCTCTCTCTCTCTCTTCTTCTCTCTTTCTTTCTCTCTCTATTTTTCTCTCTCTCTCTCTCTCTCTCCCTCTCTCTCTTTCTTCTTCTATTCTCCCTCTCTCTCTCTCTCTCTCTCTCTCTCTCCAGCTAAAACCATCATGGGGATGGTCGTGAGCGGGCGGTCGATGGAGAAACAGAGGGTTGCCACGGTGACCAAACCCAAGAAGAGCAGGAGGAAGCTCTACAAGACGGACATCTCCTCTCCTATGGACATTCCCTTAAACCCGGTCAGCTGTCTGTCTGTCTGTCTGTCTGTCTGTCTGTCTGTCTGTCTGTCTGTCTGTCTGTCTGTCTGTCTGTCTGTCTGTCTGTCTGTCTGTCTGTCTGTCTGTCTGTCTGTCTGTCTGTCTGTACCTCCAGTCCTTACTCCTCCGTGTGTTGTTTTAGATGCTGGGGGCCGAGGAGGAGGAGGAAAAGGAGAGCGATCACTTCATCATCAAGCGGCAGCTCAGGTCCAGGACAACCAGGAAGTAGAGCTGCAAATAGGAAGTGACCTCATCATCAGGGGACAGCTCCGGGGCTGTAGACACCCTCAGACTACTTTGAGCAGCACCTCAGGCTGAAGCAGATAATAATGTATTTACTATAGAATAGTGGCTATGCTGAGACTTAAAACATTTCAAACAAAATAAGCTTTAGCTGGATTAGTAGTTATGTTTTTATTTTATTTTTACAAAAACTTGAAAATATAATGCCTTTTGAGATGTACTGTCGTGATGTAAATATGTGATTCGTTGTATTTTTCGTAATTGTTTTTTTCTTTTTGTTTCATCAAGTGAGATTTTGTATTTAAAAAAAACAAAAAAACAATCGTGTTGCCACCACCTCAAGGTTTACGTGTGTGAGGTGTCCATCGCTACGCTGTCCTAGATATGTGTCAAACTTCGTGAGGAATATCAATCGACATAAAAGAATACTTCACTGAACGTTGGTGTGAATAAGTGTCGACTTTGGCTTTATTGGCTCTCCTGTCTTTATCTCAACATGAACTGGTAGAAGATAGTCGTCAAGGTAACCTTCAATCTCATACGGTGAGCATTGATGTCAACCAATGATTCCCTGTCTTTTGGAATTGTGTTCCTTGAGCGTCTTTGTTTTTTTTACTAATAAAACCACTTTGTTTCCCAAGCTAACGTCTGTCTGGCAGTTTGATGGTGCCGTTCTAAGTGTCAGTCAGAGATGGCGGAGGGTGGAAGGGGGTTGTCCATCACGGACTCAGCATCAGCCTCTAAAAGCTTCACTCTGCTAGAGACTGAAGACATTCCCCCTTGGTTTTGTCGCTAAAACTGCGCGGAAACAATTTCGGAGTTAAAAAGAAACCTGCATAGCAGAACCAATCCAAAGTGTTCAGGGCGGTCCTTCATAGTGGGGCGGTGACATGTAGAAGGCGTGTGCGTGTGAACGGTGGAGCAGCGTTTCCAGTAACACACATCATTGAAGACGTCGACCAATAACATGTAAGGGCCGTGTTTGTTGCCGGGCGTTTTTCGCCGGGCTTCAAACGACCCTCTTGCCTTTAGAAGTGCCCAGACTTTCTCAGTGGAGGCCGATCTCCACTAAAGCCTGGCTTTGTGAGACTCTTCTGGCTCCATCTTAAGTGGACCATCGTCACTACTGACATTTTACCTCAACAATTTCTCTTGAATCAAGTCCTAACCACCCCCTACAACCATAGTCAGTATGAGATTAAGATGTAAATACTTGTTAGTGTTAAATAGACTCATTAGTCCTAACCACCCCTACAACCATAGTCACTATGAGAATAAGATGTAAATACATGTTAGTGTTAAATAGACTGTCATTCAGTCGTGCCATGTCAGTCGCTTTTAGAATGAGGTATGATGTTAGTGTTAAATAGACAGCCATTAGTCAGTCGCTTTTAGAATGAGGTATGATGTTAGTGTTAAATAGACGGCCATTAGTCAGTCACTTTTTAAGTTGAGTTCATTGTTCATTGTTCCCAACTTTGAGGCGTTGATTCTGCTGCGTCGATCGGTGTGTGTGTGTGGGTTGCTGGGTGTGTGTGGAGGGAGGGGGTCGTGTGTGTGTGTGTGTGTGTGTGTGTGTGTGTGTGTGTCATTAATCAGTTCTTTCTCTTATCACTGTCACCTGTCACAGCAGTGTGTGAGTGATGCGTCCACTTACTGCCACCCGCCCCCCCACACACACACACACACACACACACACACACAAACCTTGTGGCTGTGTATAGGGCATATCCTACTACTCATACTGAAATGCCATAGGCGCGTTGAATGTTATAGTTTCTAACTTCGGCTACCATGAGGAGATAAGGACCTCAGGGGCTCCCCATCCTGCATTCAGGAGTTATGAAGCGCACCTTAACTAAGTATTACTGCAGTATTAGCGGCAGGCCATTCTGAATGTAACCATGAAGTAAACCACTTCACACTTCCTAACATGTTGTTTGAGAAGTGGTACACACTCATTCAAAACACACACGCAGTGACACACATCTAGCCCCTTACACACACACACACACACACAGACACACATCTAGCCCCTCACACACACACACACACACACAGCCCTTACAATCCATCCGATCTCTTTCATTGTGAGCTCTTGGCAGCTCACAGATCTAACCTATCACAACTACTCTCAGGTGGCCTATTAGGGTGTCATTGGCCGATGTCTGTCACTGTCTTTTGTGTGTGTGTGTGTGTGTGTGTGTGTGTGTGTCCAGGTGTGCGTGCTGGTGCGTGTCATTGTCTGTGAGTGAGTGTGTGTGTGTGTGTGTGTGTGTGTGTGTGTGTATGTGTGTGATAGAGAGAGAGAGAGTTAGTGTATGGTGAGTGGTGTGTGTGTGTGTGTGTGTGTGTGTGTGTGTGGGAACCCACCCAAAATGACTTGTATTAATGGAACCCACCCAAAATGGCTTCTATCAATAGAACCTACCCAAAATGGCTTCTATTAATGGAACCTACCCAAAATGGCTTCTATCAATAGAACCCACCCCAAATGACTTTTATTAATGGAACCCACCCAAAATGGCTTCTATCAATAGAGCCTACCCAAAATGGCTTCTATCAATAGAACTCACCCAAAATGACTTTATCAATAGAACCCACCCAAAAGGACTTCCATCCTGGGCACCAATAGACCCCATAAACAGTACAGATCAGCAGTGCTGTTTGGTCCAACAATGTTGATATTATATTACATTTGATCTTTTGATCGACTTTGGATTATAAAATAATTGGACTTGCTCTTTTGGCTTTGTCTGGCTTTGTTTCCTCCTGAGTTTGCTTCGAGGCTGGGAATAGATTGCCCCAGAACATCTCAAATCCATATTTTTTTCCTACCATTTGTAATTACTGTTTTTCAATCTCCTTTGAAATACCTTAGGGCTCTTTCGCTGCTGAGCAAGTTATATAGTCTTGAAAAATGTGAAGGTGACCATATTTTTCTGAAGTGGTTCTTGTGAAAATACAAGGGCTTCATCCAATACCAGCAAAACCAATATAGACTGCAAAATATCTAAAGAAACAAAATATATTTGAAAATATAATAAAAAAAAAGACATGCTCTTATTGCTTCAATCTAGAGGTGTCACATAAAATTGGATTAGGAATGTCGATATTGGATTAGGAATGTGTCATATATATATATATATATATATATATATATATATATATATATATATATACAGTATATATATATACTGTATATATGACACATTATTTACAGATCTTTTGAAGAGAATAGTAAGTGTACATTCTTTACTTTGTGCCTGGCCTGGTTTTAAATGAGGAGTTGGGAGGCCATTTTGTTTTATGGTCTCCGTATGGCTGTTGTGATGCTGATAGTGAACGGGTCACCTTGTTAGTTGACGTGGGGTTAATGAGAACCCATTAGCAACGAGCAGCACGCTGTTCATCCAAAAGGGCGAGGGGGAAAAGGAAAAGAAAACACTAAGAAGAGGAGGAGGGTTTTATCTTCAAACCTCTCGTTCTTTCTCTTTATCCCGTCCCTGTCTCTCTACTTTTCTGTCTCTTTCTCTCTCTCTCTTCTCTCTCTTCTCTCTCTTCTCTCTCTCTCTCTCTCTCTCTTCTCTCTCTCTTCCCTCTCTCTCTCTCTCTTCCCTCTCTCTCTCTCTCTCTTTCTCTCTCTCTCTCTCTCTCTCTCTCTCTCTCTCTCTCTCTCTCTCTCTTCCCCTGTCGCACACCCTTTCTCTCTCTCTCTCTCTCTCTCTCTCTCTCTCTCTCTCTCTTCCCCTGTCGCACACCCTTTCTCTCTCTCTCTCTCTTTCTCTCTTCCCTCTCTCTCTCTCTCTCTCTCTCTCTCTCTCTAAAGGGTAACTGATGGTAGCAGCATTCGTTAATAACACCAAGTGGACAAAGGCCTTTTGTGCCTTTCATATGTGTAGTGTGTAACTTCACAAAGACATTGAAGCATGTGTGCATGTGTGCGTGTGTGTGCGCGCGTGTGGGAGTGATGGATTGATTTAGGGTAGGCTTGTGATATATATATTCATCAAGCTGCTCTGTGGGCAGGAGGGGAAAAGTTGCAGAGAGTTACAGAGAGACCACCTTGAACACACACACACACACACATAGAGGTCTGACAGACTGTACGTTTTTATTATGACTGACATTCACACACACACTCAGACACACACATTGACTTTCTTTTTCTCTCTATCTCTCATTCTCCATGAATCTCCCACACTCACACACACTGCTTTCAAAGACATTGCATAAAATAAGTTAATTCGTCAAATCAAACAGACACACACACACACACACACACACTAACACGTGCCTATTTGCACAGGTACAGACACGGGTCTACACACACTACAGTAAAACAGTTTCTCAGACTTCAGAGGTGAAGAGTTCAAGCTCTCCCTTCCTGTTGTTTCAAGGACTTTTCTCCGCCGTCGTCGTTGTTGTTGTTGTTTTTAACACAATACGACCAGGCTGGCATCGCCACGGTAACAAGGCCGGGCTGATGAGATCCTTTTTTCCTTTGTGAACTAGAGGAGAGGTTTCTCTGTGGGTCGGAGGCTGCAGGCCACTTTGCACTCCACGCTGTTCCCAGGAGCCCTCTGTTTTAGGGTTAGGCTGCCAAGGAGCTCCCACCGCTCTCCTCTGCACACGGTACAATCCATGGCCAAACAAGAATAATAATAGGAGGTTTCATTTGAATTTAAAAGTGGCCTTGGTGGAGGTGTGAGTGGAATAGTTTTAACAGTGGGAAAGATAACCTTCATCTCCACCTGGCTTGAGGACAAAGAGGGGCCTGAAATAGAACAATGTTTAGTTTATCGGATACAGAAAAAACATCCCAGTTATTGTTTCATATCTAGGTTCTCTACGTCTAGCTGAATATTCTTAGTAATAATTATCATCCTTTCTGTTGTTCTTTTTTCTTTTCTTTTTGTGACCAAATGTTTTTGTTTATTTTAGAAGAGATGGGTGAGGCAAAAAGAGTACATTACTAATTAATCAACAACAACAACAACAGAAACATAAAAAACACAGCATTACACCGTTCTTAAGTCTGTTGTATTTTAACCTTTCCCTCTCTTTCCCTCCCTCTTCTTCTCTCTCTTCCTCTCTCTCTCTCTCTCTCTCTCGCTCTCTCTCTGTCTCTCGCTCTCCCTCTCTCTCTCTCTTTCCCTCTCACTCCCTCTCTCTCGCTCTCTCTCTCTCTCTTTCCCTCTCACTCCCTCTCACTCTCTCTCTCTCTCTTTCCCTCTCACTCCCTCTCTCTCTTGATCTCCTACATAACGTACAGTGAGCACAATAACATTATTGTTATTAGTAACGGTCATATTTCTTTACTTTCGCAGACACTACAAATACACAGAGTAAAACAATTGGAAATACAAAAATCCTTAATTGCTTTTAGATATATACTGTAGTTTTTATATATACTGAGTGGCTTTCTTTTTACACTTCCTAGAATTTGATAAAAAAAACTCAACACACTTGATGTGATTAAAATGTTTGTCAGTCTTTTATGGTATAAGCTACAATATGCTTTAACAAATGGCACATAATGTACATCAGTAGGATTAATTCTATGGTACATATTAAGTTGTAGAAAGTATGTTTTGGTCTACTCTGTAATGGTAAGTAGAAAATAAATTACAGATTTCATAACAAATTGTATGGTTTCATAGGTTTTATACCTTTTTTGTTTCAATTTGTGCATTCTTGCACTGAAATAAAAATGTTACATGTGTCAGAAATGTATTAAGTCATAGAGTTCAAGAAATCTAGTCAGATGCTAAATTGTCCTGAGATTTATTTGAACAAAAAAAACAAGCACTGAAGCTTCCACCCCTCATCACCTGGGTCTGCACCAATCGCCTCACATTGTTCTTTCAGACAATACTTTGAAAAGCCTGTCATCTGGTTTTTACTCTGCCTCTTTATTGCCTTTATCTTGCATTCAGAGTGTCTCCTTTGGGTGCGTTTATCTCACATTCAGAGAGCGCTCAACAAGCAACCTTGCAGTTTAACCTTCGACATATTTCTCCCTGGCGTTGTGCTCCCTCTCAGAGAGGTTTCGGACGGTCTGAAAGCCACATAGCAGAGGTTTACTGCTCTGTGACGTGTTCATGTTTGAAAAAGTCTTTTCGCTTTCCTTCTCCGTGCATCGTAGTTTCTTGTTCTGAGGTTATTATTGCAGATTTCATCTACGCAACAGAAACACAGGCTCTAGGAGTTATGTCATGTCAGATGGATCGGTTTAAATGGATCTGCTGTGCTGGTGTTTGCCTGGGCTTTACTTTATGAACGTAACATTTTTATTGTGTTAATGGGTCTGTTGTCTGTGTTTTATTTGGGACTCCACGTTGTTATACCTATTGTCATGTGTGTGTGTGTGTCCATGTGTGTGTGTGTGTGTGTGTATTGTGTAATGTGTCCGTGTGTGTGTGTGTGTGTGTGTGTGTGTGTGTGTGTGTGTGTGTGTGTGTGTGTGTGCTCCATCTGAAAGTGACGTGCCGTGTAACTAAAGGTGATTTTGAAGCCAGTCAGGAGTCCGAACAGTGACGGCTGTGGAGGAGTTAGGCTCTACAGCTCATCAGACACACTCCACACCCAGGCCACCACTCGTAATGCAAGAGAAGGTCTACAGGAGCTAATGGAAACCCAGAAATAACAGGCTGCTGCCTCAGCTGTGTGTGTGTGTGTGTGTGTGTGTGTGTGTGTGTGTGTGTGTGTGTGCGTGAATGCGTGCGTGAATGCGTGCGTGAATGCGTGCGTGCGTGCGTGCAAGCGTGCGTGCGTGCGTGCGTGCATGTGAGCGAGAGAGAGAGAGAGAGGGAGGGGGAGGAGAGAGAGAGAGAGAGAGAGAGAGAGAGAGAGAGAGAGAGAGAGAGAGAGAGAGAGAGAGAGAGAGAGAGAGAGAAGAGAGAGAGAGAAAGAGAAAGAGAAAGAGAAAGAGAAAGAGAAAGAGAAAGAGAAAGAGAGAGAGAGAGAGAGAAGGGTGGTAAGAGAAAAAGAAATAGAGGGCGGAAAGAAGAGAGAAATGTCTGGGGGGAATGTAGAAGGAGGAAAGAGAGAAGAGAGGCAGAGAGAGAGAAAGAGAAAGAGAAGGGGAATCAGCCACCTACACATTCTCATAATGGACTCTACCCGAGGGACTCTTGTTCAATTTGCCGAGTCATTCCCGTTCTGTAATTGAAAAAACGTCAATGCAGAGTACAACCGTCAATGCAGAGTACAACCGTCAATGCAGAGTACAACCGTCAATACAGAGTACAATCGTCAATACAGAGTACAACCGTCAATGCAGAGTACAACTGTCAATACAGAGTACAACAGACAATACAGAGTACAATCGTCAATACAGAGTACAATCGTCAATACAGAGTACAACCGTCAATACAGAGTACAACCGTCAATACAGAGTACAACCGTCAATACAGAGTACAACCGTCAATGCAGAGTACAACAGACAATACAGAGTACAACAGACAATACAGAGTACAACCATCAATACAGAGTACAACCGTCAATACAGAGTACAACCGTCAATACAGAGTACAACCATCAATACAGAGTACAACCGTCAATACAGAGTACAACAGACAATACAGAGTACAACAGACAATACAGAGTACAACTGTCAATACAGAGTACAACTGTCAATACAGAGTACAACCGTCAATACAGAGTACAACTGTCAATACAGAGTACAACCGTCAATACAGAGTACAACAGACAATACAGAGTACAACAGACAATACAGAGTACAACCGGGGGGCAGCGTGTTCATAAATGTGGACAGGTTTGCACGTACGTGTGTGTGTGTGATGGCCTCATTATAAGGGACCAAAATGAGTCCAAAGAGACACGTTACCAGACCAGGTCAAACACACATGTACACACACACACACACACACACACACAGAGAAAAGCACACCCTCAAACACACACACGCACACACACAAACACACAGAAAAGCACACACTCAAACACACACACACACACACACATACACACACACACACACACACACACACACACACACACACATGCCCCATGCCCCAACAGACAGCTGTTCACTCCCCATGCTCATTTATAAACATGTACAAACTGGGAAACCATGCATGATAAATGGACAAAGCCCTAGCCTGGCTCTGGTGTTGTTAATGTCCTAATAATATGAATTAACTGGGTCATAGCTAAGGACCATACAGTTCTGAAAGGTCTATAGTGGTTATTCTCCTAACAATATGAACTGGGTCATAGCTAAGGACCATACAGTTCTGATAGGTCTATAGTGGTTATTCTCCTAACAATATGAACTGGGTCATAGCTAAGGACCATACAGTTCTGATGGGTCTGTGGTGGTCATTGTCCTAACAATATGAACTGGGCCATAGCTAAGGACCATACAGTTCTGATGGGTCCGTAGTGTTGACCCCAGCTGGGTACTTCTTTTTTTTACTTACATCAAACATTGTGTTGTTTACTTTTACTTCACTTGGCAACATTGTTAAGACATGCTATATAAATAAAGGTAATCTTATAATCACCTTTATTTAAAAAAAGGTTTTATTGTTGTCATTGACGTGGTTTACTGATAGCTTGTAGGAGGAGAACCCAGAAGCAGTTTGATGGACCTCAAAGTCAAAGGCTTCTGGATCCTTCTACTATACTGATAGGAGGAGCTTGTTTACCACCCTGGGGAGTCCCCTTGACTGGCAAGGTGACCGGGGCTTACGCTTGATTACTTGATGGCAGGTTTACTGTGAAAAGGAGACACCTCCATCAGACACACCCCACCCATCGCCTTTCACACACACACACACACACACACACACACACACACACACACACACATATACACACTCACACGCACACACACACACGCACACACTCATTCATGCACAACATACACAAAAACACACACACACACACACACACACACACACACACTTTCCATCTCTCTATCTCTGTGTCTGAGAAGTGGGCGTCTGTTTATTGATTCTTCAAAGGTCAGAACAGAAGGTTGATTACAAAGTAAAAGCACATTTTCTTCTTTTAAAACTCACATTTACGCTTGGAATGAGAATTTACATGGAGAACATGGAGCAAACAGGGCCAGGACGAGATGTGGTAGATATATATATATTCGATCATTGCTGTTCTCCAAATCACCTTGAATACCTTACTGTTACGCTGTGTTCATGGACTCTGATTCTCCTCGGGACTTTTATTTTATTTTTAAGAACGCCATGATGGGAAAGATGGGACTGAACAAAGATGGTTTCACTTCCGAGTGGATGTACATTACTTCAGTAGACGGTGCTGGCAATCAAATGTAATGGGTTTCAAAGCCAATCTTATTTCATATGAATCAACCCAGGTTGCATTAGCAATGGTGCTAATGACGCTAACTACGCTAACGGCGCTAACGACACTTACTAGGGACACTAATGGTGCTAACGACGCTAACTACGCTGCCGGCTCTAACGACACTTACTAGGGACACTAATGGTGCTAACGACGCTAACTACGCTGCCGGCTCTAACGACACTTACTAGGGACACTAATGGTGCTAACTACGCTAACGGCCCTAACGACACTTACTAGGGACACTAATGTGGCTAACTACGCTAACGTCGCTAACTACGCTAACGACGGTCTCCCTTGTGGCTATTTGTGGTGTCCCATTATTAAGAGGACACAAACTGAGAAAAGAAAAGTTGGTAGTCTCCTCAGGCGGGTTATCTTGACGACCTTCAGCCAGTTATCCATTGGCCATCCAGCCCAACACAGCACAGAGCTCACATCACTCTGTTCCTCACTCCAGTGTCAGATTTACAGTATTCTATGATGTGTTATGTCGGATTTACAGGATTCTATGGTGTGTAGTAACATAGAGTGTGTGTCTGTGTGTTAGAGAATGAGTGTCAGTGTGTGTTAGACAGAATGTGTGTTAGACAGAGAGAGTGTGTGCCAGTGTGTTAGACAGTGTGTGTGTGTGTGTTAGACAGAGTGTGCGTGTGTGTGTGTGTGTGTGTGTGTGTGTGTGTTAGACAGAGTGTGTGTGTCAGTGTATAAGTCCTTTCTCTCTCCTCACACCATGCAGTAATGATAATGATGATGATGGATTGCATCTTCATTTCATATTGACGTAAGGGACAACCTTAGAACTTTTGCTCACCCAGGGTGTGTGTGTGTGTGTGTGCGTGTGTGTATGAGGGTCGTGTGTATGTATAATATATATGTGTGTGTGTGTGTGGGGGGGGAGCGTGTCCCGTGTCCAGTTTGTATGTCAGAAGACTTCCTCTGGCGGTGGTTCTATTAATATTACCGGCCCCGTTCTGTTACCGCTCAGCAGTTACTGGTTCTCTTCCTCCCCTCTTCCTCCCCTCTTCCTCCCTGGTCCTCCCCTGTCCCCCCCCCCCCCCCCCCCGCACGCTGGGGAATGTTCCGGCCAAGACAGAGATTGTGATTTATTGGACCTGACACTGTGGGTGTCTCCAAACACCTGCGGTGTGTGTGTGTGGGGGGGGGGGGGGGTGGGGAGGGGGGGGGGGGGGGGGGTGCTTGCGCACGTGCATGCATTAATGAAATGTGTCTCTTTGTGCAAGTGTTATTACTTGCATGTTGATATATACGCATGAATGCGTGTTTAACATGCAATTGTTAGTGTGTGTGTGTGTGTGTGTGTGTGTATGTGTGTGTGTAACTACCACCCCAGCTTTACCAAGTGAAGCCCCTGAAGAGCCTTGAAGTGCTCAAGCTGTTTTCAAATGAAGGTTCCGACCCAAAGGAAATCTCCTGTTACCTGACAGAACACGGAACTTCCTCATACTTTTTAATTCCTCCAGTAATGAACTCTGTCCTAAGACGAAAAAAATAAATAGGTTGTGATAAAAGAGCGAGAAGACGTGCTCATTAAAGAAGAGGCTGGCGATTCTAAGATGGCGGATAGCCTCTGTGGATTGGCTCTTTGATCAAACAGAGAAATACAGAAACGCAAGCTAATTAGAGGTCGTGTTAGATAAAGACCCTAAGGTCACATTAGAGGTCGCTTGGTGCGAATGCAAGAAGGTTACAGGAATGGAACAGAGATTAATCAAGTTTATGCAACGTAAAATATAATATTACCATATTTCATTTGATTTTTGACTCAGTTGCCTGAAAAAGAACACTACATCAAAATCTCTCATTATTTTCTTTTGACTCATTATGTTTTTATAAAAAGGTCTGTGGACAGTTTACCTTGCTTTTTATTCAATTCGGGGACATTTTGTTACATAACTAATGAATTAATCAATGTTCATATAATCCTCCTGGATATCTAAATCAAGTGCAGAAGTGACTTGAATTGATATAAATTACAAGTAAATTATACAAGTGGCCAAAATGTCTTTGGTTTAATTAAGTTAAACAACTTTTACTTAATATTCAAGAAATGGAATTGTTGCTGCTAGTTTTCGAAGGAAAAAAGAAGAGAAAACCGTTCCTAGCCAGCCAAACAAGATAGACAAAATAAAATGTCCTGCCAGCATAAATCGATACAAATCTGTCTTATTTTCGTTTTATGATACTATTTTTATTTGAATCATTATCACACAAGTTTGAAAATAATTAATCAATATTCCTGTTGACGACAGAACAGGAAGGGGTCTTTGTATCCTCCAGTATGCTTCTACCAGACAAAGATAACTGGGGCGAAATAAAGAAAAGCAAGATCTGTTTTTTTTTTCTTTCTCTTAGAGACGTGCCAGTGACACTTCTTAAGGTCACCGGAGTCCAATTAGCAAGTGACTGAAACGCAAGTCTGCGCTCGTTGTCATGGAAATAGATATAGATACACAAATGCTCTCTCTCAGCTAGGCAATCACTTGCTTCATTCAATCATGTAATCTATGCAAATGATTCAGTTAGATGTAACGTCAAAGCGTCCCACCATCAGCCATTTGTTCTCCCTGTATGGCTCTACCAGTATTAGCTCGCACCGTCTGAACCGTTGAAAAGGACCCGATCAGAAATGCTCTTCCTGTTCCCTGATTGGGATAATCACCAGCAGGTGCTGACAGTTTGAGCTAAGCCCTGTTCTGTCACCTGTATGCACAGCAGGCAAGACTGTATTGTCAAGATTTAGATGAAATAAATAAAAATCATGATGTTTTTTCAAAAGTGTTTTTTTTATTGGACTAGGAGTCTTCAATGGCTGGGTCAATCAAGCATTGCACGTGACAGTGTGATATGGGTGTTTTAGAAACTCAGGAAGAAAGGTGACGTTGTTCTAGAAACATAAGAAAGGTGACATTGTTCTAGAAACATAAGAAAGGTGACGTTGTTCTAGAAACATAAGAAAGGTGACATTGTTCTAGAAACATAAGAAAGGTGACGTTGTTCTAGAAACATAGGAAAGGTGACATTCTAGATACAAAAGAAAGGTGACGTTGTTCTAGAAACATAAGAAAGGTGACATTGTTCTAGAAACATAGGAAAGGTGACATTGTTCTAGAAACATAAGAAAGGTGACGTTGTTCTAGAAACATAGAAAAGGTGACGTTCTAGAAACATAAGAAAGGTGATGTTGTTCTAGAAACATAAGAAAGGTGACATTGTTCTAGAAATATAGAAAAGGTGACGTTAATCTAGAACCATAAGAAAGGTGACGTTGTTCTAGAACCATAAGAAAGGTGACATTGTTCTAGAACCATAAGAAAGGTGACATTGTTCTAGAACCATAAGAAAGGTGATGTTGTTCTAGAAACATAGGAAAGGTGACGTTGTTCTAGAAACATAGGAAAGGTGACGTTCTAGAAACATAAGAAAGGTGACATTGTTCTAGAACCATAAGAAAGGTGACGTTGTTCTAGAAACATAGGAAAGGTGACGTTGTTCTAGAAACATAAGAAAGGTGACGTTGTTCTAGAAAAATAAGAAAGGTGACGTTGTTCTAGAAACATAAGAAAGGTGACGTTGTTCTAGAAACATAGGAAAGGTGACGTTGTTCTAGAAACATAAGAAAGGTGACGTAGTTTCTTCTCTGGTTTTATCTCTTCGTCCTCTCAGAGTTACTGCCGAAGCAGACAAGTACAAAACGATGTCCCCTCTATAAAAGAATTGCATCCCACACACACACACACACACACACACACACACACACACACATACACAATGAAAGTGTCAGGAAAGTGAGTGAGATTGAAAATGAATATATCAAAAACACTGACCTTGAAACTACACAAACTGTACCAAGCAACACGGTCGGATAGGGAGATGGGGAGAGCAGAGAGAAAGAGAGAGAGAGAGAGAGAGAGAACGATATAGCAAGAGAGAGAGAGAGAGAAAGAGAGTGAGAGAGAAAGGTAGAGATAGAGACCCCATTGTGTGGTTGTATTTTATTGTTTGTGTGGTTGTCTGTTTGTTTGTTTGTGTGGTTGTCTGTTTGTTTGTTTGTGTGGTTGTCTGTTTGTTTGTTTGTGTGGTTGTCTGTTTGTTTGTGTGGTTGTCTGTTTGTTTGTTTGTGTGGTTGTCTGTTTGTTTGTTTGTGTGGTTGTCTGTTTGTTTGTGTGGTTGTCTGTTTGGTTGTGTGGTTGTCTGTTTGGTTGTTTGTTTGTGTGGTTGTTTGTTTGTGTGGTTGTTTGTTTGGTTGTTTGTTTGTGTGGTTGTTTGTTTGTGTGAGTGAGTTCGAGGCCGACTCATTGTTCCGGCCCTTTCCCTCTCCGCGTCTGCGTTGGTTTTACTGAGTAGAGCCGATCCTTCCCCCATAATTATCCTCCTCTGCCCCCTCCGTCTAGCCTGCATCGCGTGTCCTTGGTCAGCCTGCTCCCAGCCTTGTTGTCCTGCTTCACTGATGAGAACGGACGGGCTGGGGCTCAGCCGTGGTGTTTTTTCGGGGGGGACACGGTTTCTCCTAAACGAGGCAGGGTTGACTTGCACGTGAAAACTGCAGAGATGAACCTGGGATGTAACCTGTGAGTTGGCGGCTGACATTTTTGTTTTGTTTTACATTTCAAAATGCGTTTCTGTAACAGCAACCAGCACCTCATGCCCAGTTTACAGACAACAGTGTGTTTTTTGTTTTTCTCTTACAGGAGGCTATTTGCACCCTAATGGGTCTATGACCATGGAGCTGATCAAGGGGAGGGTCACCAAGAGGAGACGATTGTGAGGATTTTATTCAAACCTTTCCAGTGCTTTCTCTCTCTCTGCTGTGTTCTTTACCTGGTCTTTAGTGGAAGTTAGACAACCTCTCAGGTTATTAATACACACCCCCTCTCAGGTTATTAGTACATACCACATCTCAGGATCAGTCCATAACTAAGTACACCCAATGAGAATTAGTTGTTTGTCCACAACACACTGTTTTGATCTCCCTCTCTGATTTCTCAAATAAGAATAAACTAATAAACCGATTTCTCATAAAAAATCTCTCCTCTCTCAGGAGGACATGAGAACAGTGGTGAATAGGCACTATCCTTTCTTTTTCTTTCTTAATTCATCCACTCCTCTCCAGCTCTCTCCAAGCCTTTTCGTCTACTTTTTTCCTTTCTTTCTCTGTCTCTTCTCCATCCAACCCTACTTTATCCTTTTTTATCCTGTCTCTTCTCCTCTGTCCAATCCTTCTTTCCTGACTCCCACACTTTCTTTCACTTAAGGGGAAACTGTGGGTAATTCTAGACCCTATGGAAAGATGTATGGGGAAGTTTGACATATTTGGCACTCCATTATGCCTAGGGCCCCCCATAATCATCCCTGCTCTTTTCTGCCCTAACGACGCCCCTGTCCTTTCATCTCACCCCTCTCCATCTTCTTTCATTATGTTCACCCTTTCTTTCAAACAACATCGTTCTCTACTACTCAACCCACACCCTATCCTCTCCTCTCCTTTCCTCTCCTCTCCTCTCCTCCCCTCTCCTCTCCTCTCCTCTCCTCTCCTCTCCTCTCCTCTCCTCTCCTCTCCTCTCCTCTCCTCTCCTCTCCTCTCCTCTCCCCTCCCCTCCCCTCCCCTCCTCTCCTCTCCTCTCCTCTCCTCTCATCTCCTCTCCTCTCCCCTCCTCTCCCTCCTCTCCTCTCCTCTCCTCTTCTCTCCTCCTCTTGTGTGTTTCAGCTTTGGTCACATGATGAGTAAGGAAAAGAGAGACAGCACCCAGTCACCCTTTCTTTCAAACAACATCGTTCTCTACTACTCAACCCACACCCTATCCTCTCCTCTCCTTTCTTCTCCTCCTCTCCTCTCCTCTCCTCTCCTCTCCTCTCCTCTCCTCTCCTCTCCTCTCCCCTCCCCTCCTCCCCTCCCCTCCCCTCCTCTCCCCTCCCCTCCCCTCCCCTCCTCTCCTCTCCTCTCCTCTCCTCTCCTCTCCTCTCCTCTCCTCTCCTCTCTCCTCCTCTCCCCTCCTCTCCTCTCCTCTCCTCTCCTCTCCTAACTCTCTCTCTCTCTTTTCCATTATTCCCCTCTATCGTTCTTCACCTCACCCTGTCCACGCTTCACATATCTCCATAACTCATGTTCAAATCCCCTCATCCTTCTTTTCTATTTTGTTTTCTCTCTTTCTCTCTCTTCCACCATCACCTATCTGTCTCTCCAACCTTTCTCCACCTCTAGACAATTAGTTGTCCTCAGTCTAATAATACTGGAACCATCTCTCTCTGTGTGCTAGTGTGTGTGTGTGCTAGTGTGTGTGTGTGTGTGTGTGTGTGTGTGTGTGTGTGTGTGTGTTCATACTAAAACTTGTTCACTCTGTTCATTAGTAAGGGGTCAAAGTCTAGCAGGGACAGTGAACCCCCAGCGAATCTAATTTATCTCTAGAATAACAAATGTGTAGTCTTAAAAAGGTCTAATAATTATACATGGCATGTGATTGCCTGTATCATACAGTGTGAAGTACTATCCAGGGAAGAGAGACTCGACAAAAAAGCTACAGATGGATCGAAAATAATTGTGAAAAAATCATGACATTTTTATTTAAGTACAATTTGACACGTTTCAATGACCAAATGCCTTTTAAAAGTCCTTATCATACATTTATATATATCTTGGCTAGTTTATACGGTTCAAAAAGGTATTGTGAATCTGTGTGCACACCTGCATTGTGAACAAGTTCTAAAATCTATATGCTTAGCTTTCAATTTTTTTATCTGCTTAACTAAATATTATTTATATTTGAAGCATACACTATGTTTGAATGAGTATAAATATTTGCGTCCATCAGTGTCAGCAGTATACTGCCATGAGTTTAAAATATACTGCGGGGATAATTGGCTTATTCCACATGACTGAATAGGTGTCAAAATCATCCATCAGATTCAATAAACTTTCCGCGCTCCGCACTGTTCACGCAAACCAGCACACGCGCGCGCGCACGTACACGCACACGTACACTTATCTCTGTTCAGGATTCCACAAGGTGCTTTGTGTTCGATTATACTGACAGGGCCATGTGCCAGCATATCCTCCAGGAAGGTGGAGCAGAAATAAGGATAGCATAGCTTCCTTGTTAAAATGGTCTTATCAGTAGATATCGACTGCTTCGCATATTAATGCGTTCGTTGAGGCAAGGGCAATTGCAAGGGTCACATTTTGGTCGGAGACAAAAGATACCGCATATGACTAAAACGAATGAACTGAGCCATCTTTATTGACAGAAATCTTATACACTTAAACACTTTAATTGAAATAATCGTTTTAACCCTTAAGACGTAGCCCGCATACTGCTTTCAATCAGGCTTCACGACGTTACTGTTCGACTTGTTCAATATCAGAGCAGGCCAAAGTTACGTTATTTATGAGTTATGTGTACTTGTATAAAACTACAGTAAGGAAACATAATCCAAAAGAAAAAAAAGTTAAGATTATCTACAGTATTATACAATCTTAGAATTTGCACCGTCGTGGACGGATAAGAGGCGGGTTTTTACCTCTGTGTGTTTGTATAGTAAGAGGCTTAACAGCTTCCTTAAGGAGAGTAAAGACACAATAAAAGGCCTCCGACTCGCTGCCCACCTTATGAGAATGTTCTTCTCTGACACGATGAAAATAAGCTATTTCTATGAGTACAGTGACAGTGTTTTATAGTATTTTCTTAAAGTCTTGAGTTATATATTTACGTTTTCATATAACATTTCTTTACTTTCACGCATTATTCCCCACATTGCAATAGCATGCTCTTCTCAATAGTCACCTTTTAAAATACATTCACATAATCAAAGGTCATATTTTTCAGTCAGTCATGGTTATAACGTATCTGATATATGGTAAATTATAAATCTATTAACCAACCAGTTATGTCCTGGAGATGAAAGGTAATTGTTGGCTGTTTTTATAGACTCAGCCTGCCAAATAAACAAAAACAACAAAACATTTATTTACAATACATTAAAAACAGTCTTAGTCTAGTGTTTTGAACAGTCTTTTTTTCTACAGTTGTAAGTTCAATGCAGACCTGTACTGCACCTTTGATGTGTAAGCTCATTGCAGGGTGCAGTCTCATTTGTTTGGAGCAGAGGTGGTTCTTATCCCATGCTTGGGCTACAGGGTGTTGTCTCATTTGTTAGGAGCAGAGGTGGTTCTTATCCCATGGACTGGAGGTTAATCCGTGCTCGGGTGAATCTTTGTAAAAGTCTCTGGGAGAGAAACCTGGTCTGGCTCCACCAGGCGTATGCTGTCATGTCGAAATGGACCAACGATCAGTTAAAGGTTCAAATCAAAACGTCAAATGTTAATTGGGGGGGCTAAGTACAAAATTCTGAAGAGAGAGAGAGAGAGAGAGAATAGAGAGAGAATAGAGAGAGAGAGAGAGAGAGAGAGAGAGAGAGAGAGAAAAAGAGAGGAGTCGGGTCACAGAGAGCGATGGGCGAGACAGCAGGACGACTCTCCAAGCCCCTCCCCCTTTTTCACAGCACCAGCTCGCGCCTTTCGGCCAATCGCAGTGCCTCGTGCATGCTGGCGGCCGACAGCTTCCTGTTGATGTTCCTATAGCGACAGAGCAGGATGGAGCGGTAGGTGGTGCGGAGGTCGCGGTTGAACAGGGCGTAGATGAAGGGGTTGATGAGGGAGTTGGCGTAGCCCAGCCACAGCAGCAGCCTCTCCAGCCACTGGGGCACGCAGCTACAGGACACACCGCACACGAAGGGACGCGCCGTGGAAACCAGGAAGAAAGGGAGCCAGCACACGCTGAAGGCCCCCACCACCAAGCCCAGCGTGGCCGCCGCCTTCTGCTCCCTCTGTGTGTGGGGGGGGGGGGGGGGGGGATGAGTGTGAGGTGGAAGATGCAAGGAGAGGATGGAAGATATGAGGAAAGGAGAGGAGGGAGGTGGAGAGGAGAGATGCAAGCGGAGGCAGGATGGAGAAGAAAGAGAGGAGGAAGGGGAAGGAGGGAGGGAGATGGATAGAGGCATGGACCAGAGGAAGGGGAAGGAGGGAGGGAGATGGATAGAGAGATGGACCAGAGGAAGGGGAAGGAGGGAGGGAGATGGATAGAGGGATGGACCAGAGGAAGGGGAAGGAGGGAGGGAGATGGATAGAGAGATGGACCAGAGGAAGGGGAAGGAGGGAGGGAGATGGATAGAGGGATGGACCAGAGGAAGGGGAAGGAGGGAGGGAGATGGATAGAGGGATGGACCAGAGGAAGGGATTGGAAAAGATACACCCTGTTAGTTAGTTAACCAGGTCCACACGCTAAATAGTGTCTATTCTGCACGTTGATACACAGCCACATTTTCCGAGGTAAATATGATCTATCATTTTATGCAGAGCCGATTGAGAACACTAACGCCCCCTGCTGGTAACTTCATCTATGACACAGAGTCCCATTTTTCTACCTGGCAACACACATCCAACCAGAGCATGTCTCAAGACATTCCCTTTGGTCATGAATAAGCTTGATCTCAGGATGTGTGTGACGGGGTTGAGGTAAAAGAGTAGAAGGAGACAGAGGAGGAGGGCAAAGGAAAAGGGGGATTTAAGAGGGAAAGAGACCAAGACTCCAGGTAGCAACACAGGCATGGCAGAGAGACAGCAGGGAACAGAGGATAGCTCCAAGTCCACGCTCACACAGTTTCTGGCAGGCCGTGTGTGTGTGTGTGTGTGTGTGTGTGTGTGTGTGTGTGTGTGTGTGTGTGTTTGTGTGTGTGTGTGTGTGTGTGTGTGTATGTGTGTGTGGTGGGGGGGGTGGAATGTGCAAGGCGCTGCAGGCAGGCCAGAGAGGCATCTGCAGCCCCAGCCACCACTACTCAACAAGACAGAATATTCATCTCCGCTCCGCACAGTGTGATCCTGGTACACAGCACAACTTCTCAGTTAAAAAGACGCCGATCACCGCCCCACCAGCAGAGACACCCCACTGGGAGAGAAGGGGGAGAACCAGAGGGTGTGTGTGTGTGTGGGGGGGGGGGGGGGCAGAGAGAAATGGTGTGTGAACATTTTATACAGTGAATTAATGAGTAAACACGCACATGAATATTCCATGAAGAAATGTTTGATTCAGGCAGAGTGTGAGTGAGTGAGTGAGTGAGTGAGTGAGTGAGTGAGTGAGTGAGTGAGTGTGTAGGTGGGTGTGTGACTGAGTGAGTGAGTGTAAGTCAGTGAATAAAAAACCAACAACCAACAAAATGCATGGTTGCATTTCTACGATGGCCACTGCTTCTCTCACCTTGAAGATAGACATTTCTGCTTCTCTCACCTTGAAGATAGACATTTCTGCTTCTCTCACCTTGAAGATAGACATTTCTGCTTCTCTCACCTTGAAGATAGGCATTTCTGCTTCTCTCACCTTGAAGATAGACATTTCTGCAGCCCTCATCTTAAAGATAGAAATGTTGTTCTCACCTTGAAGATAGAAATGTTGTTCTTCCTGTCGCTCTTCAGGAGCCCAGAGAAACTGGCACACCCCTCCACCTGTCTCTGCAGCCTCAACGCCACGGCCACACAATCCAGCCCTTCACCTCTCCCTCCCTCCTCCTCCTCCTCCTCTCGACTGCCCACTCTCTCCTCGGGCCGGGGGAAGCCGGTGATGGAGTGTTTGGTGGCGCTGCTCTTGGCGGCGCGGTAGATGCGTTGGTACATGAGGAGCATGACGGACATGGGGATGTAGAAGGCCACGGCGGTGGAGTAGACGGTGTAGCCAAAGTCCTGGCTGATCAGACACACGTGGCCGTCGTTGACGTTCTGCGCCCAGCCGAACAGCGGGGGCAGGGTGATGGAGGCCGACAGCAGCCACACCGCCAGGACCATGCGCGCCATGCAGCGGCCGCTCTGACGCCCCGGGTAGGTCAAAGGTCGAGTGATGCCCAGGTACCTGGAGGGCGATGTTAACGCAAGGGTTTGTTAGTTATGATGGTGGGGGTACAGTGTGACGTGAGGGGGATTTGGTGGTCGCTCAGAGATAGCATGAGTGAGACAGCTTTGAGGTAAAGGATGAAACCCGGAATTAAATGTAGAAAGAAAGAAAGAAAGAAAGAAAGAAAGAAGAAAGAAAGAAAGAAAGAAAGAAAAAAAAGACAAAAAAGACAGGAGGATGGTCTGATCTTCACATCCCCTTCCCACTACCCCTCCTCTCAAGCTTTACATGGAAATTGTCTAAATATATTTATTGATTCATTCATTTATTACCGCGGTTAAAATTAGCTCATGATCGGAAGATGGATAGAATAGAAAATGTATTGACAGTGTTTTTTAATGGTGGTTGGCACGATCATTATCATCATCATTAGTGATATCACCGTCGGTGGATTGTCTCACAGGTGCACCCACCGCGCGCCCTGCCTCACCTGTCCTCACCTGTCAATGCTGATGACACACAACGTCATGATTGACGCCGTGCAGCACATTACGTCCATGGCGATGAACACGTTACAGAACACCCGCCCGAAAATCCACCGACCACCGATGAGGTCCGTGACACTAACGAACGGCATAACTGCCACCGCTACTGACAGGTCCGCCACCGCCAGCGAGACGATTAGGTAATTAGACGGTTGCTTGAGTTTCTTAACGACGCACACAGAAATGATCACTAAACTGTTTCCACAAACAGTTAGGAATGTAAGAATGGTAAGAATCCCTCCGATGAGAACTTTCTCCAGGACGCCGTTGCTATTGAAGACCTGCTGCCCGCAAGTGGTGTGGTTGGCCTGGGCCTGGCTTGGACTGAGGGTCGGTGGTATAGCTGAGGTGAAGGTCAAGGTGGTGGTGCTGATGGCTTCCGCTGCAACCTGAGATCTCATCAGCACCTCAGCATCCATTTCCTCTGTCGTCATAACAACCAATCGGTCCAGCAGAGGTCCTTGGGGCATATAATTATTAAGCAACAACCCAATTCCAAAACAAAATAATCAAAGGTGAACATGTCCGTCTTGCATACCTTAGGAACATTCTCTGTAGGCGACAGAACATACTTTCAGATTTTCCATTTACAAGAGAAAGTTGTTCGTGCGTTCTCTTTATGATTTCCCAATTTTTTTAATTTGATATTTAAAATATTCCCGAAATAGCCCAAAACATTTTTTTTTTTGGAATCCTTAAAGAATCCTTTGTTTGCCATACATTTCAAAGTTATCTACATGGCCTATATCATAATTTCACATTCAATGAACACTAATCAAAAAAATGGTTTTAGATGTATGCTAATGAGCGCAAATAAGAATCCCAGCGTGAAACTTCTCCTTGTAGTCATCCCCCCATCTTCAATTGCCGTCCTCGGTCTTTCCCCAGGACTCATCTAATCCCCAAATTACCTGCGCTGTAGGTTATCTTTTTTTTTGTTGTTGCGGTGTTGCGGCGGGTCTTTTGAGCGCACGCACATATAGAGGCGGCTGAAAAAGTTAACCGGATTGCGGGGATAAACCGACTAAAGTTAACGAGCTCCGGGCGTGCAACGCATGATCTAACGAGAGGTGAATCATTAGCCACCACAGTTACAGCGATGCCAAGCTCACCTGTCTGACTGTCCAAACGTGTGGGGAAGGGGATGGAATGGACAGAGGAGACAGAGATTCACCGGGGAGTGACGTCAGAACATTAATCCAAGCGTGAAATGTCTGTAGCCGGTTTTTAGTTCATTTTAAAATGGGTGTTCATGTTACCTTTTAGAATATTTAAAACGGTCTAAATTACAAAGTTCCTAACCTGATTCTCTATTATGTGTGTGTGTGTGTGTGTGTGTGTGTGTGTGTGTGTGTGTGTGTGTATCTGTGTGTATCTGTGTGTCAGTGTGTGCATGCTCTTGTGTGTTGAGTGTCAAAGGTTTATTTCCAGGGATGTAGCGTCCTCTGGTGGCGGCTTGGCGTATTGAAAGTAGCAAAATCACACATTTTCCTGAAAAGCAACCTTTTTGTGACTGTAGTAGGAATATTGTTTGGTCAGTGTACCGTCCCCCCAAAGGATCCGTAAAATTGTTTCTAGGGTTTGTTTAGGGTGGTAAAAATAGTCCTATAGTACCATTTATATTTTTTGGTATAGTTATTGACATAGCCTATTATTAGACAAAACATGTACGCAGTCAATACAAAGCTTTCAGTTGTTTACAAGCGTCAGAGATGGGTAAAGTTACCAAAAGGGCTGGTCTACACGGAGGAGATACAGTGACGTAGGCTACCGGCTGTTCAACTCGGAAGCAGCCTAGCCTACCGCAACAGGAGCCAGCGAGAACCGACCGGGTGAACCGAAGGAGTGAACTGACCGAATGTGACCTCAAACCAAACGTCGTGACATTGTTGTTGTTGTTATATTGTATCAGGTGGAGCTTCGATTGACCGTTACAAGTAAACCAGGTAACAGGGCAGACGTTTTTGCTGTGAGCCTTTGTGTTACATTTGATACGTTTGGAACATCGCCTTTTCACAAATATTTCATAAGCAGTTGATTGATTTCCTCGTTCTCGAAGACTGCCTGCTACGCGGCTGCGTGCGCCTTCTCAGTCCCTCCCCTCGCTCTCTGCAGCAAAACATGGATCACCATGGCAAAGCTCCGGATCAGAAAAGACCGGGTGCATGCCAAGAAAATGGTCTGACTAACGGGTTTCATCCTTCTCAAAGTCACGACGCGAACCACAGCGTTAAGGCCAGTTTGAGCAGCATCGGCGGTGCCGGTAGTGAGGGCAGCCACAATGTACTTGAAAACCTCCACCTCAATCATGTTCACGATGATGTGCAGTGCAACGGTTCGCCAGCCAAACGGTGCAAACTACGGCGGAGAATGGACTCGGTGAGAAAGAGCAGGCCTCGTAAGTATTGGACCTTTGTGCCATATTTCCCTAATTGTAGTGGGGTCGAGTACCTATTTACAGTATCGTTAGGCATTCCTTGACTTGGATTGGAGCGGGGGCCTAACAGATCTATGGAGGCTGTAAGACGCCTCGGTCGAACTGAGCGGTATTCGTTCGGTCAGTGAGTAGTAGTATGTCATTTTGTGTTTAGGGCCGAGGGCTATGGTGCACTAGAGGGTAATTTGTGTGCATGCCCGCGCGTGTGTGTAGTTGCAATTCCAACCATCTTGCTCGCCAACATATTTGATTATTTTTTCACATCCAGCATGATGCAAATTTCCTAAGCATTCAAATTTGACTATCGGCTCTCTTTCGATTCAATGCCTGTTGTGTGAGAACAACCCTAATCTGCGCACATAGTTCCTCTACCCTACCAGAAGAGAAAGGTTCTTCTATTATGACAGTCATTAGAATTCCAAACCATTAGTTTAATGTCGGTGAATGGCCTATTCAATCCGTTTATAGCACAAACAGACACTTGTTTTTCTCTCTCTTGCCCACTCTCTTTTCTTTTTTCCCCTCTGTCTATCAATTTATCTCTCACTTTATCTCTTACTTGCTCTCCCCCTCTCTTCTTTTTCTCTCTCTCTCTCTCTCTCTCTCTCTCTCTCTCTCATCTCTCTCTCTCTCTCTCTCTCTCTCTCTCTCTCTCTCTCTCCTTTCTCTTTGTTATTGTGTGATCTTTGGCATGCCTGTTTGAGCCTTCTCATTGGCTGAGCCGAGTCAGGAGGTGTTCAGAGAGCATGCTGCCCATATGACGGCCAGGGAGCTACAGCCAATCAGCTGTGCAATGCGCCCAAGAGGGTGGGACATGTTGTCTGACCGAGCCAATGGGCATATTGTGGAACGGGAGTGTGTGTGTGCGCGTGTGTGTCAGTATGAACAGAGAGATGTCCTTATTGCAGAGAGTTAGAAGCTGGTTTATTTTCTCTGACAGGACAAGATATGAGACGTATACTCCTGTCTAAAGATCACAGGGTGGCTCTTAGACAGAGACAGACAGACAGACAGACAGACAGACAGACAGACAGACAGACAGACAGACAGACAGACAGACAGACAGACAGACAGACAGACAGGTGCCCATATCAGGAGGCAGGTAGAGAGGCAGATAGGCCAGCAGGCAGGTAGACAGGCAGACAGACAGAGAGACAAGGCAGCAGGCAGGTAGACAGGCAGACAGAGAGACAGGCCAGCAGGCAGGTAGACAGGCAGACAGAGAGACAAGGCAGTCGGGTATGCTGTGAGGTGGACTGGCAGGCAGACACACTTCACCTGAGTCGTGACCTCTAGACATGAAGCTCATGGTTAAAAAGCCAGGTAAGGGTCTGTGTGTGTGTGTGTGTGTGTGTGTGTGTGTGTGTGTGTGTGTGTGTGTTGTGTAAAATACAGTTGTATACTTAGGGGCCTTTGGCTACTTTGTTTTGTTGACGGTGTGTTGCTTGCGTCACAAGTAACATTTTGCCATGTGCGCTCATACACACAATCTGCTCTCTGAACAAGGATGTGCTCTCTGAACACAATCTGCTCTCTGAACAAGGATGTGCTCTCTGAACAAGGATGTGCTCTCTGAACACAATCTGCTCTCTGAACAAGGATGTGCTCTCTGAACACGATCTGCTCTCTGAACACGATCTGCTCTCTGAACAAGGATGTGCTCTCTGAACACGATCTGCTCTCTGAACAAGGATGTGCTCTCTGAACACGATCTGCTCTCTGAACAAGGATGTGCTCTTTTTCTATGGCCTGTTGACTTTTTCTATGGCCTGATGACAGCATATTATTGAATAGTAACCCCCACATTGACAAAAATCTAATTACATCTGACATATTGACAAAATGGAAGATGGGGACTTATCAGGACATTTTGATGAGTTAGAGAAGTAAAACATATCGCTATGGTGTTGCAGAATGGCATGTTGCTTTTAGTGGGGCGTTTGTTTAATACGCCTGCTCCCCAGCGGTGTCTTCAAAACGCCCTCATGGGAAAAGTGTTTTTGTTTGTTTGTAGTGTCCCAGTGTTTTAACATCAGCCATCTTATCCAGGGCTGCACAGATTGAATCAAGTCAGTCTCCACATCTGATGCTTAGTAAGCCTAATGGTGGGACAGTCACACTGCAAAAACACACACACACACACACACACACACGCACACACACACACACGCACACACACACTATTACAGAGAAACACACACACAAACTATCACACAGAAACACACACTATCACACAGAAACACACACTATCACACAGAAACACACACACCCACGTGCACACATATTTGGACTAGCTGCAGCTCTGGACTGGTGATGGAATGTGAATGTTGTTGGGTGAATGGCTTGGTATTTGTCTTGGGAACAGGGAGACCAGGTCTGACAAGTGGATGTGCTGCTGCAGCCGTAAAGCCCCTTTCTCTCTCTCTCTCTCTCTCTCTCTCTCTGTCTCTCTCTCTCTGTCTCCCGCTCTCTCTCTCTCTCTCTCTCTCTCTCTCTCTCTCTGTCTGTCTCTGTCTCTCTCTCTGTCTCTGTCTCATTTTAATTGTCTTTCTCCCTCTCTGTCTCTCTCTGTCTCATTTTAATTGTCTTTCTCCCTCTCTGTCTCTCTCTATCTCATTTTAATTGTCTTTCTCCCTCTCTGTCTCTATCTATCTGTCTCAATCTCTTTCTCTGTTTATCTCCCTCTCTCCTCCTTCTCATTTCTCTGTCACTCTGTCTCTCTATCTATCTGTCTCAATCTCTTTCTCTGTTTATCTCCCTCTCTCCTCCTCATTTCTCTGTCACTCTGTCTCTCTATCTATCATCTTATCTCTTATCGGCCTCTCACTGATTGCTCTCCCGTTCTCTCCCTCCCTCCTTGGCCATGCTGGGTGTGTGTGTGTGTGTGTGTGTGTGTGTGTGTGTGTGTGTGTGTGTGGATGTAAACATTAGCCAGCGGGCCACTCTGTCACCGTGAGTTCAGCACAGACTAACCCCTGCTATGCCCGAGCAACACTGGACTCTGTACCTCATAGCTGATCTACAATCAGATGATAAGCCTAAGTAGAGCTAATCTACTAGCTCTGGATGTCTACAGGTCAACCAGACCTTATTATCAGCAAACAATCATTGGAGCTGTGTGACATAATATTTACAAAATAAAATAAAGATTTTAGTCTATGTTAAGTTAAGATACTTCTTTATTTCATACACTATTTTGTAAGATACAGTGCTGTGCCAAAGTTTTAGGCAGGTGTGAAAGAATGCTGGCAAAAATTTGAAAGCAAAGAGTGG
>CM030187.1:16484441-16534441 GCA_017639675.1 Aplochiton taeniatus
CCCCCCCCCCTCTACCTGTTACCCCCCCCCCCCCTCTACCTGTTACCCACCCCCCACGCTGTGTGTCTCCTGCAGAGGATTGAGCGTGTGGTGTTTGTGGGGAACTTCCTGAGGATCAACACAGTGTCCACCAAACTGCTGGCCTACGCCATGGACTTCTGGTCCAAGGGACAGCTCCGAGCCCTGTTCCTGGAGCATGAGGTACACACACACACACACACACTCTTCTGGTCAAAGCATTGTTCCTCCGAACCCACTTTGTGTGTGTGTGTGTGTGTGTGTGTGTGTGTCTGTGTGTGTGTGTGTGTGTGTGTGTGTCTTTGTCTTCAGGGATACTTTGGAGCAGTGGGTGCCTTCCTGGAGCTACTGAGGTCGTCTGATGACCTTCAATGACCCCTGGACTGACCTCTGAATGACCTCTTGTGACCTCCAGACCAACCCCCTCCCCTCCATTAAAGGCCTCCCAAAACAGAATCGGAACCCCCCCAACTCAACATGACGCGCCAATCCTAACCAAGACCAGAACCGACCCAGACCTGAACCGACCCGGACCAGAACCGACCCGGACCAGAACCGACCCGGACCAGAACCGACCCGGATGAGAAGCGAGCGGCTTCCTGTATCTACAAGGCCCAGTAGTGTTGACTGTTAGTTACGCCATTCTAATGGAGGACCCATGCAGCATGGAACCCAAGGTAAAGCATGGACCGGACTCTCTCCATCTCCACGGAACTGGAATCTGGCTCTTCACTCTGGGACAGGCTCCAGGTCATCCCAGTGGAGTCACCTCAGCCAGGTTTTGAAGGGTTCGTGTTGTGGTGAATACGCTCTAAGGAGAAAACCATTAAGAGAGTAATATATGTGATGTCTGTACAGGCCAATAGTAACTAACCCCACCCACCAACACTATACTGTAGAAAACTGCTGGTTCTAAAATGAAGGAAGTTTAGAGTTGGGTGTGCTTGGTTTCGGTTGGGTCTTAATATGTAAACTGCTGGTTCTAAAATGGATGACGATTAGAGATGGGTGCGCTTGATTTCGGGTTTTAATATGTAAAGAAACCCTGTTCCTATCATGTCTCTGCTGTAAATAGACTGTCCTTTTCTTTGCCAAATGCTACTGATCCTCTGCGTGTTTGTTTTCATCTTCTTAAAAGAATTGTTATTTGACTAACTTAATGGTTTGTTAATATTTCTTTGTCGTTTCTAAATGATCTGTCTTCATTGACGAGCATTTTGCCCTTTTCTAATGTTCATCCATCTAGTCTGGTTTGGTTGGACAGGTCAGATTAGATTGAATGTGATTGGAAGCAGTTCTCTGTGTGCTTTGGGATTCATGTGAACTATTACGTTTCTTATCATGACAAATATTAAGCCCACCATCCAGGACTAGACCAGACTAGACTTTTTAATCGTGGAATCTCCTTTCTAATTGAAATTCGATAACTATTTAAACTGTAGTATCCCTCGGAAGCATGAAGCTGATTCATTTGCATGATTTTCCAAAGTAGTTTTTGACGTCTTTTAACTTCCAATGATTAAATAACTTGATCACTTCACCTTAAACCTGATTTGGCACCAGCCTTGTAGTCGGCCATGAACAATGTTTGTAATATTTTATAAACATGTCGTTCATTGGAGCTGGACTGTGTAGGACAGAGCTGTTCTTGACCCTTGACCTTACGCTGCCCTCTACTGTTTGGTGTGACAGCCATACTGTGCTCGGCCATTTTGTTTTTCTGTTCAGACACGGTATGTCAGCCTTCCTGCCGTTCAACCACCTCTTATTCACAGAATATATATTATATATTACATTTGTAGTATTACACACAGGGCATTCATGATTACTCCTACTTTTCTGTAATTTGTATGCTGTCTGCACCGGCATCCGATTTAAAACTATAGTCTCAAACACACAAACTACCGCAATCAATCACGTATTTGGATGGCTTTTTCACCCAGATATTTTTTTCTTTGTTGCCTTGTTTGTATTTGGGACCATTTAAGCCTTCTGGATGGAAAAATACGGACCTTATTCACACATTCTCTCTCTCTCTCTCTCGCTCTCTCACTCAGTCACTCAGTCAGTCAGTCACTCACTCACACACACACACACACACACACACACACACCAAACTAAATAGAGACATAGAAACAGGCCTGGTCCTTGGCCACTGTCAATGCCTAGTATTCTCCAGGCGTCTCACAGACTGAGTGGTGGTGTTTCTGCCTCTGGGTGATGTGGAGGGAGGGAGAGAGGGAGAGAGGGAGAGAGGGAGAGACCCTACCTTTATCAACACCAAGCCATTGCTTAGTGTATGTTCAAAAACACCTAGAGGGCCAATCATTTATTGAAACCTGTCTGTTTAGATTATACTATTTTTGTCTTTGTTTTGGGTGATTTTGCACTTACATAAACTCTTTTGTTGTTGTTTCATGTTAATCTTATTAAATGTTGCTTTTATTGTTTTATGTAATTTAATTGGTGCCTCTTATTGTTGCCCTGCGTCTAACTCTTTAAACATTGCCTCTTATTCCCTGCCTTTCCTCTGGACCTGTTCTGCTGCATGTGTTCAGCCTTATCTTCCATTATATACACATATATAGAAAGTGTGATATATTTGATTTCTGTTTCATATGTTGACATATGTTTATGATGACCTGTACCTCTGGAGCAGTCTCCGTCTCTCATCCTGGAGTGTGAGTCTGGAGTCGTAAGGATGAACTGGCTCTCTCCTTGGGAATCACTGGAAACTTTGAACTACTTCCCCAAAATAGACTGTTTGAGAATGGTACGTTGCCTGGGGAGGCCAACAGTTGCCCGGAATGTGAAGGCAAATCGCTCCTTTTCCCTTTCTACTGGTTATCCAAACTGTTTGATTAAAAGGACTCTGCTGTTCTGAATACCAACTTGCCCTGTGTTTTTTTTTTTCTCCCTCTGTTTGCAACGGCTTATAAAACCACATGCATGCCAGCTTTTTGTTCTTTTGGTGTTAGGTCATTAGCAGCAACCAGGTTACCGGGTGCATGGTGAGAAACTCCATAGGAAATACATTTGATGAAGGAACACCAATGTATGTCATACATGGACTTAGCGTATACTAGCCAACAGAGGGTGTGTGTATATGTATGTATGTGTGTATGTATGTGTGTGTGTGTGTATATATATATATATATATATATATATGTTTACATCCAAGTGTAGGTGGAGCAGATGTGGATCAATGTGGGCAACCACACCCCTACTGCAGTGTGGTTAGATCGGAATGTTCCCTTAGTGTTGCTGTGTGTGTGTGTGTGTGTGTGTGTGTGTGTGTGTGTGTGTGTGTGTTGGGTTGTTGTAGAGCATTCCTGTACCAGTCATCAGTGCAGCATTTGAACAGCCAAGCCAAACTCCACAGAAAGCCTTTGATCATATAGTCTGCTCTCAAGAGTGTGTGTGTGTGTGAGAGAGAGAGAGAGAGAGAGTGCCATGCATGCCTACTGAATTGCTCCAAGCATTGTCTTTCCAATAAAATTTGACAAAACATTGTCTGTCTTTTAGCTGTAAATTATCTCATTTTAAAAGTATGAGCACGTGCCTGTCGCACGCGCACACTAGTGTGCACTAAACCTGGTGTGTTAGTTCTCAGACAGTCCAACCTGTTGTCAGAACATGTCTCTTGGTGAACGCAGACCAAGGCCTGAAGCTGTTCTGTTCGTAAGCATATTATGGTCTTCTTGACACCCGTTAGCATAGAAACGTAACACTGCGGCCCGATGGGACTACGCACGCACGCACGCACTCACTCATTACTCATTCATTCACTCACTTGCTCGCTCACTTAAACACTTGCTCGCTCGCTCACTCACTCACTGTCCTAATCAAACATGAATCAAACTAAATGGACAATTCATGTGCGTGTTTACTTAATTCACTGCATAAAATGTTCACACACTTATTTTGAGTTAGTGTGAGAATTTTGTCTTCAGTTAGAGAGTTATGTGATCTGTTTTTAAAAAGACTGCTTAGCATTTGCATTTTGTGCGAAATCATTGAAAAATTATACTATTGTGGAGAAAGGGTTGTCTGTTTCAAAGGCTGTGTTATTGTTTTAAAAAAAGGAATTCTGTTACAAAACAGTGGATTAAGCTATCGAGAAAAACTGTAAGAGCCGAATGCAAGTACTTAAATGAAGTAGGGGTGTTTCCTAATCCGTTCGTAGGTAGGCTAACAGGCTACTTTGTTTCTCAAAAGAACTAAACACAAACTTTTCTTGTTGAATCTCTACAGAAACAGTTCCATTAAATAGCTTTGCTGCTTGATCGGGGAAGGTCTACTTATTTTGCGGGCGGGTGTCCTATTTCAGAAACATGTGTACGTAAGTGTGCATGTGCATATCGCGCCGCGAGTGCATGTGTACAGTCAGGAAAGTTGCCTGCACAATTTACTCTCACGTGTCGAGTAGTCCTGCACACTGAGGAAGATACTAGCAAAGACAGATTCATGAGCATGGGTCTAGGTTGGCAAGGATTCAACGGCACGTGTTTCTCCTTTGAAATGCGTGAAGGCCCTTTCCTCCACCTCTCCTCTGAACTAGATCATCTCTAGAAGACATATGATGCTGATGCAAGCTCGTGGGTCTAACGTTGTGTAATTGAGTGAACCCAGACGACGATATATCACTGTTGAACACGCACTCAGTTGGTCGATTAATGCAATTCAGCATCTGCTGGTTTTTGATAAAACAGAGAAGGTAGGTCCAACTTCAAGCACTTTTTTTCTTACTTTTTGCAAATACTGTTTTGGTTCCAGCTACAAAATATGAATGTAGGACACTTGTGATAGATGTCTATTTCACAAACTGTCTGCAGATCAATGTATTTTTGACGGTATTATTTTCAGCACTATCAACAACCGTTTGAGCCACTGTATGGTATTTTTGTAGAGTACCCTTTCTTTGCCACTTTGGCACGTAAATAACTGACTTACACAGTCAGCATTAAAAGTTTGGGACTCAAAAGCAGTCCACATGGTCCCATGTCTGCGCGTTTTCCAGTCGCCGTGTCAGTGTCGGTACACAACCAGCCTTCTGTAGCCTTTTCCCTCACCGTAGCCCTATAAGTGCACATGTTATTATCTAGCGATGTTTGGCGAAACTTGTCACAAACTGGAAAATTCGAAATATGCAAACTCACACACCTACTTATGTTGACTTTCTTGTTGCGCTGCTTGTCTTGGACAACCGTGTTTTGTGTGTCAAGTAACGCCTATTCAAAGTACTTATTATAACTAACTTTAGAATGATCACCAACGCTAACGGCGTTTACGCAGTATTACACAAACCTGCTAATTTTACCTGATTGTTTATAAAATATATACCGTTTTATCATTGGTAACATGAAGTCTTTTAACAAACATCAAGTGCTTTCCTTTTGCTGACGATGCCAGCATATTTTTTCTTTGGACCCCCATCATGGAGAATGTCAGGCTTCCAATTACATCCTTTCAACATATAACCGGTTTCTCTTCTTTATTTTTTAATTTTTTTCATTAAATATCTGTCAGTCAGAAACAATATTGTCAGTCAGAAACATTATGAATCAATTCAGTTGAACAGGTATTTTCTTATTCTTTTTTAATACATTAAGCGTTATACTATTATCCGGTAAGCACTAGTTAATGAACACATTATAGTTTGTTATTCATTTTCCGATTTGGTATTGTTTTATTGTGTGACTGATGTTCTTAATCCAGAGCTCTGTTGTAGTGTAACATCATGTTTGTGATGGGATTTTGCCTGGATCAATTGACCTTAGTCATCACTAAAACACCAACCAATCACAACCTCCCAGGAAAGATTCCAAACTGTATTTTGAGACCTTGTCTGTGACTGCGTAACTTACGTGTGTGATTGGCTGAAGGAAGTGTGTGTGTGTGTGTGTGTGTGTGTGTGTGTGTGTGTGTGTGTGTGTGTGTGTGTGTGTGTGTTTGTGTGTGTGTGTGTGTGTGTGTGTGTGTGTGCGTTCGTGTGCGTTCGTGTGCGTTTGTGTGTGTGTGTGTGTGTGTGTGTGTGTGTGTGTGTGTGTGTGTGTGTGCGTGAGTGAGTGTGTGTGTGTGTGTGTGTGTGTGTGGGTGTGTGTGAGTGAGTGTGTGTGTGTGTGTGGGGGTGTGTGTGTGTGTGTGTCTGTGTGTGTGTGCATTGGGTGCATGTCAAGAGCTCCTAGACGGCTCGGGAAACATCAAGGGAAGTTAATATGGCTCACCCCGAGAATAGCCCTAATCCCCCCCCCCCCCCCCATCCCCTCCCCTTAATAGTAAACACTTTCCCAAAGAACCCCCAAGATATAAATACATCCCTGCCAACTCTGTCAGGGTGTGCTTGATTTTTAAATTCTCACACAGCTTCTGCTTGTTCTGTGGGGTCATGTTAGGATAGCATGGGGGGTAACTCCGTGTGTCTGGGATGGGATGTGAGCAAATTCAAGCGCATCCATACTGACCTAACAAGGATGTTGAAATTAGTATTGGCGTCTGGAGCTTGTTGTTTTGGCAAACCTGGGCATATTTGGAAGGTGGGGTTTAACTAGGTGCACCCTCCCTGCCCCTCTCCTCATTTCAAACTGCCTCTCAGGCAGCATGGAAGCTCTTTCAGGAGGGCCCGTACTTTAGGGGACGTTGAGTTCATGATTCCGAGTGCACCTGGTAACTGATTCATTGATTAGATCGTGTCTGTCTGCCCTTTTTTGTTTGTCCTTTGTCTTCAGCGCCTGAAGACGGACAGAAGATCTCTGCTGTCCTCCAACGATAGGTCCTGGAATCATCGTCAAAGAAAGATCCTCAGCTCTGGGCTCCTCTCCTAACAGACAGTTCATCAGTAGGAGCAGATCTACTGGATGCTATATAATACAAAGCTCAAACAGCTCCCTCAACATAGCTGTCATCCTTTCAGACGGTCAGAGAGAGAATCACAGAGGAGGAACAAGACAGAGACTTAGACTAGGAGTAGTCACAGAAATCAGATAGCAATTTAAACGAAAGACAAGACTACAAGAGAGAAGAGAGAGAGACATAGAAAGAGAGAGAGAGAGAGAAGAGAGAGGGACATAGAAAGAGAGAGAGAGAGAAGAGAGAAGAGATATAGAGATAGGGATCCACCTCCACCTCCAGCTCCAGCTCCAGATCCAGCTACAGCTCCAGATCCACCTCCACCTCCACCTCCAGATCCATCTCCACCTCCAGCTCCATCTCCATCTCCAGATCCAGATCCATCTCCATCTCCACCTCCACCTCCACCTCCATCTCCAGGATGGTGAAAGCGTCTGCGATGCCCCACGTGAGGAAGCCTTGTGCTGGGCCGCCGCCGGACGGAGGCTGGGGTTGGGCCATCGTGGCCAGCTGCTTCATGGTCACCGTCTGCACCCGCGCCGTCACCAGGTAGGCTCGCCCGCCCGCCGTTGCCACGGCTACCGCCGCTTTGCCCGGCCTTGCGGTTGCAGCTTCCGTTGCTTCATATTAGTTTTACTGTGCAAGCTGCACGTTGCAATTCTCAATTAAAAAAAACAATCTTTTTTCAATTGTTTAATGGTCAAGTTTGTGTTTCTTTATATTTTAGGTGTAAGGTTATCATTATTTGGTAGATCTTTATGAAACATGCTTCCAGGCTTATCAAATGCTTCTGAAAGTTCAGTGTCACGCACCAAACTTAAACGTAGTCTGGTTTACTGCTGTCGTGTGACCAGTAATGGATGATGTTTGCAAAAAAATGTTTTGGACTAAGACCCACATCTAGACAGACAGAAATACATCCTTGTGGAAAGTTTAGGAAATCTAAGACAACTCTGTGAATAGTCATGCAGGTTGCCACACACACACACACACACACACACACACACACAAGTGGCCTACACATACAGCCACATTAGGTTACGATTAGGTTACATTACTAAGCAGGGAAACAACTCTCTTTCAATATGGTGTTGGACAGGCATGGCAACCCTAATTGCATAACAGGGCTGGTGGGTCGTTTATGTTTTTCAGGGGTTTGTTTGTTTGTGTGTGTGTGTGTGTGTGTGTGTGTGTGTTTGTTTGTTTGTGTGTGTGTGTGTGTGTGTGTGTGTGTGTGTGTTTGCATATACAGACCAATGATTAAACCCTACTGTAGATCACCTTCATAGATGTTCATTTAAGAATTATTCCGTCAGCTAACGTTAACTAAAAAAAATTTCCACCTCTGTTGTCAACTGTCGTTATTATCTATAAAGAAGCTTAAGAAGGAATTAGCCTAAGCCTATGATTACAGCAATTATGGTGTCATATTTGTCCTTTTCTTGATAGCGTGAGAAGATACAGTTTGCTCTGTTTGTGTTGGGAGTGGAAAAGCAAATAGACTAAGGGGACTTAGAAAACATCTACAATCTACAATATCTGATATATTTTTTAGATATACTAAACATAAAGGGCACACTTAGAGATGTGGATTGATTAGGGTTATTCCTCCCAATACATATTCTTTTAATTCCAATCTTTTATTTTCCACTCGAGTTTGTCTTGTCAAAGTCCTCAATGCAGCCTCTATTTCACCTTTGACTTTGTGTTCACACGAGGTCAAAGGCCGTGAACTTAAGCCTGTTTTGACAGAGCCTCTTACGAGGTGCGGTTGCCACAGAAACACCGATATGATGACGTTTAAAAAAATATATATTATGTTCTCAATTTCCATACACAAGCCTTTGGGGTTCGGGGCGGTACCTTCCTTTCCACCAGATTCTCCTGCTATTCGTCAAATCAAGTGTCAGTTTGATATGTTTCTTTTACAACTGTCGCAATCCAAACCTCTACCTAGCAACACCTCCCTAATTTTTATGATTGGTGGAAACAAACCTTAGACTACTTTTCTTTTTTTTGCTTGGTCAGGGCATTCTTGTCTTTACCTCATTGGCACAAAAATAAAAATAAGTGAATTTCAGCGCCCCTTTCGAAATACCCAAGGACACTTTACAAAGCGTAGACAAATACAAGAAAAAAACAACAACAACAGATTAAGAACAGATAAAATCAGTTAAAAAGTGCAGCCATAGGCCTGACAGAACAGGTATGTTTTTAGTCTAACATAGACAACACAACACTAACACACACACACACACACACACACACATACACACACACACACACACACACACAACCCAACACAAAGAGAAAGCAGAGATGTAATTAATCTATCTCAGACGAGGGGTTTAAACACAACAGGCTGTTGTCATGGTATCCGGCCTAAATCCGCAATGCATGGCCGTTTTACAGTTGGTCAAATGACCTCAGTGAGCGACTGAGTGTGTGTGTGTGTGTGTGTGAGTCTGTGTGTGTGTGTGATTCTGAGTGTGTGAGTGTATGTCTGTACATGTGTGTGTGTGTGTGTGTGTGTGTGTGTGTGTGTGTGTGTGTGTGTGTGTGTGTGTGTGAGTGTCTGTCCATGCCAGTGTGAGTCTATCCGTGCCTGTGTGTGTGAGTGTGGGTGTGTGTGTGTGTGTGTGGGTGTGTGTGTGTGAAAATACGTGTCTGTGTGTGTGTGTGAGTGTGTGTGCATGGATGTTTTCACTATTCAGCCATGGGGAGTTCATCAGTGTCAGGTCTTTGTCCCTCTGACAGTGGGTGCTGTGGGGCCCATTTGTGTGTGTGTGTGGGGGGGGCGGGGGGGGGGGGGGATTTGGCTTGCTGTGAGTCTTATCGCCTGCCTGGTGCCGTTCAGCTGTTTGTTCAGGTGCATTCCGCTATAACCCACCCACACACACACACACATTCCCCCACGCACACACACACACACAAACACACACATGCACTGACTTGCTCCTGCTCTTGCACAGCCCCCCCCCCCCCCCCCATCTCTCTCTCTCATGTAGAGGTGTGAGGCAACATCCAGTTCTTCCAGTCCTAGGGAATTAATGGTTGTACTCATAAAAGAAAGTGAATTTATGACCATTGGAATCGGCCCAATGCTGACACACCTAAGATGGCTGATCCAGCCTCAGTCAACAGGAATACAACTAGCCAGTCTCAGACAACAGGAATACAACTAGCCAGTCTTAGACTACAGGAATACAACTAGCCAGTCTTAGACTACAGAAATACAACTAGCCAGTCTTAGACTACAGGAATACAACTAACCAGTCTTAGACTACAGGAATACAACTAGCCAGTCTTAGACTACAGGAATACAACTAACCAGTCTTAGACTACAGGAATACAACTAACCAGTCTCAGACAACAGGAATACAACTAACCAGTCTTAGACAACAGGAATACAACTAACCAGTCTCAGACAACAGGAATACAACTAACCAGTCTCAGACAACAGGAATACAACCAACCAGTCTTAGACTACAGGAATACAACTAGCCAGTCTCAGACAACAGGAATACAACTAGCCAGTCTTAGACAACAGGAATACAACCAACCAGTCTTAGACAACAGGAATACAACAAACCAGTCTCAGACAACAGGAATACAACTAACCAGTCTTAGACAACAGGAATACAACTAGCCAGTCCCAGACAACAGGAATACAACTAGCCAGTCTTAGACTACAGGAATACAACTAACCAGTCTTAGACTACAGGAATACAACTAACCAGTCTCAGACAACAGGAATACAACTAACCAGTCCCAGACAACAGGAATACAACTAGCCAGTCTTAGACAACAGAAAAAACAACTTGCTATTCCCTTCAGCTTGTCTTTGTTGGATAAAAGCACAATTTAACTCCAGCTCAAATTGCCAATGGGGAAAGTTGATGAAAATGTGATCCTTATTATAACATATAGTTAGAGTAGAATAGAATTATAATTGATATAATATTTTTTTCCTGCTCGTACAGGTGTATTTCCATCTTCTTTGTGGAGTTTCAAGTGCATTTCGGAGGAGACTACTCAGGAACGGCCTGGATCCACAGTCTGGTGGACTGCACCACCATGCTCTGTGGTAAGAGGGGGGGGGGGGTATGTATGAGACTAGAGGTGGAGGAGAACAGGAGGAGCAGGGGAACGGAGGAGGAGATATGAGGCTAGAGAGAGGAGAACAGGAGGAGCAGGGGAATGGAGGAGGACATATGAGACTAGAGGTGGAGGAGAACAGGAGGAGCAGGGGAATGGATGAGGAGGTATGAGACTAGAGAGAGGAGAACAGGAGGAGCAGGGAAATGGAGGAGGAGATATGAGACTGGAGAGAGGAGAACAGGAGGAGCAGGGAAATGGAGGAGGAGATCTGAGGCTAGAGAGAGGAGAACAGGAGGAGCAGGGGAATGGAGGAGGAGATATGAGGCTAGAGAGAGGAGAACAGGAGGAGCAGGGGAATGGAGGAGGAGGTATGAGGCTAGAGAGAGAAGAACAGGAGGAGCAGGGGAATGGAGGAGGAGATATGAGGCTAGAGAGAGGAGAACAGGAGGAGCAGGGGAATGGAGGAGGAGATATGAGTCTAGAGGTGGAGGAGAACAGGAGGAGCAGGGGAATGGAGGAGGAGATATGAGGCTAGAGAGAGGAGAACAGGAGGAGCAGGGGAATGGAGGAGGAGATATGAGATTAGAGGTGGAGGAGGAGGTATTAGACTGCAGGAGGAGGAGGATGAGGAAGAGGAGAAGAAGGAGGAGGGTGAGGAATAGAAGGAGGGTGAGGAGGAGGAGGAGGGTGAGGAGGAGAAGGGGGGTGAGGAGGAGGAGGAGGGTGAGGAGGAGAAGGGGGGTGAGGAGGAGGAGGAGGAGGAGGGTGAGGAGGAATCAGATGAAGGGGAACAGGAGGGCTTAGTCATAACAGTTCTATAAATCACTCATCACTTATTGAAGTGTCAGTGTTTTAGCTGCCAAGGTTTAGGGTTAGGGTTAGGGGACGATTATGTTTACGTGTCGACTCACAGTATAATGTGGGGGGGGGGGGGGGGTGGGGGGGGTGTGGGGGTGGGGGGGTGGGTGGGGGGGGGGGTGTGGGTGGGGGTGGGTGTGTGGGTGGGGGTGTGTGGGTGGGGGTGTGGGGGTGAGTGGGGGTGTGTGTGGGGGTGAGAGAGGGGGGTGTGTGGGGGTGAGAGAGAGAGTGTGTGTGTGTGTAAAAACAACGTATGCAACAGCAGGTTTAGTTACCAGTTCCTGCCACCTCAGCAACAGGGATCTCTCTCTCTCTCTCTCACTCTCTCAGTCTCTCACTCTCTCTCTCCCCCTCTCCCTCTCCCTCTCCCTCTCTCTCTTTCTCTCTCTCTCTCTCTCTCTCTCTCTCTGCAGTTCCAGAGTGTTGTAACTCAGTCAAGTATTACCTTCCTGTATCAGTGAGAGTCGTAGAGGAGGCCAGGGGGCCAGGGTCCTATTTACTGGTGTGTCAGCGCGGGATACCGCTGATTCATGACTGAGTGTGTGTGTGTGTGTGTGTGTGTGTATGTATGTGTATTTGTGTGAATGTGTGTGTGCATGAATGCGTGTGTGTGTGTTTGTGTGTATGTGTGTGTGCATGAACGTGTGTGTGTGTGTGTGGTAGTGTGTGTGTGTGGTAGTGTGTGAGTGTGTGTGGTAGTGTGTGTGTGTGTGTGTGTGTGGGGGGGGGGGGGGTTGGACTCCATCTTGCATGTGGGTATGTTGTAGCTGTACTGGGCTGAACTAAACCGGTAGGAATTTGTTTCCCTCCCCAGCTCCGTTGGGCAGTTACCTAGGCAACCGGCTGTCCTGTCGCATAGCGGTGATTTTGGGCGGGTTCCTTTCGTCAGCCGGTCTGGTCCTCAGCTCTTTTGCTACCTCTTTGGAATACCTCTACCTCAGCCTGGGGGTGCTGACAGGTAGGAGCTAAGCCCCCTCACTGCTTTAACGGTAGCTATGGGCTGATTTAAAAAAGGATGCCATTGCTTAATGAAGGAGCAAGAAAAGTTAGGCTTGTCTCTGTATCTTTGTAATAGAGTAATATGTCTCTGTCTTAATATAAATAGTAATATGTCTCTGTATCTTTGTAATAGAGTAATATGTCTCTGTCTTTGTAATATAGTAATATGTCTCAGTCTTTGTAATAGAGTAATATGTCTCTGTCTTTGTCATATAGTAACATGTCTCTGTGTCTTTGTGATGTAGTAATATGTCTCTGTCTTTGTAATATAGTAATATGTCTCTGTCTTAATATAAATAGTAATATGTCTCTGTCTTTGTAATAGAGTAATATTTCTCTGTCTTTGTAATAGAGTAATATGTCTCTGTCTTTGTAATAGAGTAATATGTCTCTGTCTTTGTCATATAGTAATATGTCTCTGTCTTTGTAATATAGTAATATGTCTCTGTCTTTGTCATAGAGTAATATGTCTCTATCTTTGTCATAGAGTAATATGTCTCTGTCTTTGTCATATAGTAATATGTCTCTGTCTTTGTAATATAGTAATATGTCTCTGTCTTTGTCATATAGTAATATGTCTCTGTCTTTGTCATATAGTAATATGTCTCTCTGTCTTAATATAAATAGTAATATGTCTCTGTCTTTGTAATATAGATATATGTCTCTGTCTTTGTAATATAGTAATATGTCTCTGTCTTAATATAAATAGTAATATGTCTCTGTCTTTGTAATATAGTAATATGTCTCTGTCTTTGTCATATAGTAATATGTCTCTGTCTTTGTAATATAGTAATATGTCTCTGTCTTTGTCATATAGTAATATGTCTTTGTCTTTGTAATAGAGTAATATGTCTCTCTGTCTTAATATAAATAGTAATATGTCTCTGTCTTTGTAATATAGATATATGTCTCTGTCTTTGTAATAGAGTACTATGTCTCTGTCTTTATAATATAGTAATATGTCTCTGTCTTTGTCATATAATAATATGTCTCTGTCTTTGTCATATAGTAATATGTCTCTCTGTCTTAATATAAATAGTAATATGTCTCTGTCTTTGTAATATAGATATATGTCTCTGTCTTTGTAATAGAGTACTATGTCTCTGTCTTTGTAATATAGTAATATGTCTCTGTCTTTGTAATATAGTAATATGTCTCTCTGTCTTAATATAAATAGTAATATGTCTCTTTCTTTGTCATAGAGTAATATGTCTCTGTCTTTGTCATAGAGTAATATGTCTCTGTCTTTGTCATAGAGTAATATGTCTCTTTCTTTGTCATAGAGTAATATGTCTCTGTGTCTTTGTAATATAGTAATATGTCTCTGTCTTAATATAAATAGTAATATGTCTCTGTCTTTGTCATAGAGTAATATGTCTCTGTCTTTGTCATAGAGTAATATGTCTCTGTCTTTGTCATATAGTAATAAGTCTCTGTCTTTGTAATATAGTAATATGTCTCTGTCTTTGTAATATAGTAATATGTCTCTGTCTTTGTCATATAGTAATATGTCTCTCTGTCTTAATATAAATAGTAATATGTCTCTGTCTTTGTAATATAGATATATGTCTCTGTCTTTGTAATATAGTAATATGTCTCTGTCTTAATATAAATAGTAATATGTCTCTGTCTTTGTAATATAGTAATATGTCTCTGTCTTTGTAATAGAGTAATATGTCTCTGTCTTTGTCATATAGTAATATGTCTCTGTCTTTGTCATATAGTAATATGTCTTTGTCTTTGTAATAGAGTAATGTGTCTCTCTGTCTTAATATAAATAGTAATATGTCTCTGTCTTTGTAATATAGATATATGTCTCTGTCTTTGTAATAGAGTACTATGTCTCTGTCTTTATAATATAGTAATATGTCTCTGTCTTTGTCATATAATAATATGTCTCTGTCTTTGTGATATAGTAATATGTCTCTCTGTCTTAATATAAATAGTAATATGTCTCTGTCTTTGTAATATAGATATATGTCTCTGTCTTTGTAATAGAGTACTATGTCTCTGTCTTTGTAATATAGTAATATGTCTCTGTCTTTGTAATATAGTAATATGTCTCTCTGTCTTAATATAAATAGTAATATGTCTCTTTCTTTGTCATAGAGTAATATGTCTCTGTCTTTGTCATAGAGTAATATGTCTCTGTCTTTGTCATAGAGTAATATGTCTCTTTCTTTGTCATAGAGTAATATGTCTCTGTCTTTGTAATAGAGTAATATGTCTCTGTGTCTTTGTAATATAGTAATATGTCTCTGTCTTAATATAAATAGTAATATGTCTCTGTCTTTGTCATAGAGTAATATGTCTCTGTCTTTGTCATAGAGTAATATGTCTCTGTCTTTGTCATAGAGTAATATGTCTCTTTCTTTGTCATAGAGTAATATGTCTCTGTGTCTTTGTAATATAGTAATATGTCTCTCTGTCTTAATATAAATAGTAATATGTCTCTGTCTTTGTCATAGAGTAATATGTCTCTGTCTTTGTCATAGAGTAATATGTCTCTGTCTTTGTCATAGAGTAATATGTCTCTGTCTTTGTCATATAGTAATATGTCTCTGTCTTTGTCATAGAGTAATATGTCTCTGTCTTTGTCATAGAGTAATATGTCTCTTTCTTTGTCATAGAGTAATATGTCTCTTTCTTTGTCATAGAGTAATATGTCTCTGTCTTTGTCATAGAGTAATATGTCTGTCTTTGTCATAGAGTAATATGTCTCTGTCTTTGTCTCCGTCCTCTAGGGCTGGGCTTCGCTCTGTGCTACACCCCGGCCATCGCCATGGTGGGCTCCTACTTCAGCGAGCGGAAGGCCCTGGCCTACGGCATCGCCATGTCGGGCAGCGGCATCGGAACCTTTGTGCTGGCGCCCGCCGTGCAGCTCCTCATCGACCACTACTCGTGGCGCGGCGCCCTCCTCATCCTCGGAGGCTTCGTGTCCAATCTCTGTGTCTGCGGCACCTTGCTGCGGCCAATCGGGTGGCCCAAGGAGCCGGAAGGGGAGGGGCCTCACATGGGAGGGGCCAAAGGCGGGAGGCCTCTGGACGCGGAACAGGGACTGATGGTCTCCAAGGAGACCCCGGACCCCTTGGTCTCGTCCCCCCACCTGCCGCTGTTGCTAAGTAACAACGGAAACAATAACAACACCACAACTACCTCAAACAGCCTCACGGCCACTCCCGCGCCAAGCGGCATCCAGGGACCAATCAAAAGGCAGCCGGACGGCGTTGTCGGCGGCAACGGCGCTTCCTGCCCCTGCCTGTTGACCAGTCAGGAGTACAGCTTCCTGCTGCTGCCGGACTTCCTGTTGCTGTCGACCTCCTTCCTGTTTCTGGCCAGCGGCTGCAGCTTGCCCTTCGTCTACCTGGTGCCCTATGCCCTGTCTGTGGGCGTCAGCCACCACCAGGCGGCCTTCCTCATGTCCATACTGGGCGTCATCGACATAGTGGGGAACATCACCTTTGGATGGCTGACAGACCGCAGGTAAACACATTGTGTGTGTGTGTGTGTGTGTGTGTGTGTGTGTGTGTGTGTGCTCTTGAGAATCTGGGTTTGTGTGTGTTTATTAAATATGAGCTGTGAGTATTACATAATAATAATATATATATATATATATATATATATATATATATATATATATATATATATATATATATATATATACATCCATATAGCTCTATAGTGTATAAATACTGTATATATGAGATATGAGCTGTGCCGGTTTCTTTCATCTTGGATAGAGCCAGCCCAGTCTAATCAAATGTGGATCCATTCTGGTATAGCTGACAATAGCTTTTGCAATAGTTGCCTTGGCCTTTAGATTCAGTGCACAAGCTGACCCACAAACACACCTTGAAAACAAACGGTGTAACTGGATGAGGCAACACAGCCTAAAGGCTCTAGAGAAGAGAGACGGGCGAGTTGCCTAATGCCTGGCTCGTCTGTGATGCAGCGAATAAGTGTGTTGAAAACAACATGCCTGATGCCTGGGCATGGCCATAACTTACTCCCATGTCAACATTCTTGTTTCTGCAATGTGTGTGCTGTTCAAACATGATCCTCTCTCTCTCTCTCTCTCTCTCTCTCTCTCTCTCTCTCTCTCTCGCTCTCTCTCCTCTTTTTCTGTCTCTTCTTCTTTCTCCCACTCTCTTCTTCCTCTCCGTTATTTCTCTGCCTCTGACTCTCGCTCTCTCCCCCTCCCTCCCTCTCCCCCTCCCTCTCCTTCTCCATCCCTCCCGCTACCCCCCCCCCCCCTTCCCTGCGTTCCCTAGGTGCCTGAAGCCATACCGTAGTATGTGCTACATGCTAGCGGTTGGGATGGAGGGCTTGTGTTGTCTCTTCGCCCCCCTCCTTCACTCCTTCTCCCTGCTCGTCCCGTTCTCCGTTGTCTACGGTTACTTCGACGGCGCCTACGTGGCTCTCATCCCCGTGGTAACCTCCGACATGGTGGGCCCCACCCACCTGACCTCCGCCCTGGGCGTGGTCTACTTCCTGCACGCCATCCCGTACCTCATCAGCCCACCAATAGGAGGTGAGCCTGAATTCTGATTGGCTGGCTGCAGCCTAACGGTCTGCTTACTGAAGAACAAGAGAAAAAATTGATTTAAAAAAGACTTTATTGTTTTGTCAGACTGACATACCGGCCTTTATGTATTTCATTTGAATGACAAACTATGTTTTAAAGACTTTACAGTGTGTAAGGGCCATCATTTCTTTTTTTAATTTTCAAAGTATGTTTTAGTGAAGGGATTCATGAAAGTCTGAAAATTTAAACTGGAAACACAAGATTGTCTTCTGACAGGGGTGGCTTTTGATAAATGGCCGTTGAACCTCCATGACGACACTCTAAGCCCAGAGACAGGAAGAGCAGCTGCTTTTATTTATTTATTCATACAAATTTATTTATTTTTGGATTCAAATAGCACAGGACAGGAAATAGCGACAAATTATGATACAAACGTTTATTGTTTTATAAAAAAATCCGTATCCAATAGTATTATCCATTCAATTTTCCAATAAGGACAGGATGGAAACTGGAAAAATATGTTATATTGTGAAATTACTGGAACAGCCAGCGTTCTTTACCAGCTGGCCAAATTCCCAGTAGATATCATTTTTTAAAGTTTAATATTTGAAATGGTGAATGGGTTCATATAAAGGGGGGTTAAAGGTTAAACAGTTGGTAGCGATTTCTCTGTTAAGGACACAGCCTTCCAGATGGCTAACTGACTCACACATATCTCTCTCTCGAAAGTCCCCTTGTCAAACTTTGATCCTAACGGTCAGAGATTGTGTCTTGTACTCGGACATATTGTCTCTTGGTTGAGTTGTTATGGCCGTTCTGATGTCACGTGAAGTTCAGCACACGGCTATCGGTCAATTAATGCCAGATGTTCCCTCAAAACGGGGTCAGTTTATTTTTAATAAACCCTTACAGTACTGTGGAAAAGTTTTAGGCAGGTGTGAAAAAAATTTGAAAGCAAAGAGTGGTCACAGCAAATATTGATTTGATTTAGATTGTTCATTTGTTTATTCACTTTGCATTTAGTTGATTGATAAAACCAAACTATTAACACTTAGATTTTTTAAAGCATTCTTACTTTACACACCTGCCTAAAACTTTTACACAGTACTGTATATCATAGCCTGTTTCCACGGTGACAGTAACATGGAAATTAGCAACATGGATGGATTAGCACAGACCATTTTTCTGAACAAATAATACAAATTCAGAAGTGTTTTTAATTTCCTTCTTGTATAACCGGTATATAGTATAAAGTCAATTCATAATTTCTCTCACTTCTTCCCCTCCACTTCCTCTCCCCCTCTCCCTCCCTCTCCCTCCCTGTCCATTTCCCTCCCTTCCTCTCTTCTTCTCACTCTCCCTCTCTCCCTCCATCTCCAGGTTGGCTGGTGGATTCCTCTGGCAGCTATACGTCCACGTTCTTCCTCAGTGGTTTTGCTCTCATCGCCAGTTCACTGGTTCTTGCACTGGCTGCTGGGATACGCTGCTGTCGCCGGCAAACCACGTCGAGCAAAGAGCCCCGCCCACTTGTCTCAGCCGACCAATCAGACTGTTACATCGCTATCAACAAAGACACTATCAAAGAGACTGTCAATCAAATAATCCTCTCTTAGCATTGGAGGAGAGTTTAAATAGAGTTCTATTTAATTTTTTAATTGGCAATGAATTAAGAGGGGATGACAAAGTGGCACTAAAGTCACTCAATCAATCAATACCCTACATAGAATATTGCTCTGTGCTAGATATGATGTTGAACGAGAGAGTGACCTTCTCAAGGTCACTTTAAACAAAGTGGAAACATGACAGCACGCTGGTGTTAAAGGGCTATTCAGGGATTCAAATCAGAATCAGACCTTTGTTCCTGGATTTAATCGGCAGTTTATTTATTCATGTCCCCCGTCAGGGATATCAGAAATAGACGATGTCAGTCTGTGATTTCTTGCTTTGATTCGTTTTTTATGAATTATTGTTTTTTGAAAAAGGAAGGAGGTGTGAGTAGGCGTGTAGGAGTAATGCGAAGGTCCATTTTTAATGAGGAACGTAAGTAGTTGTGATGGGTTGTGTAGGTGCTGCCCCCTGGTGGCCTTTACTGGGTAGTGTCTCAATGCTCCTGGAGTTCAGCTTACAACTGAACCAGCGGTCATAGCTCAAATACATCTTTTCAAACCCATTTCAGGTATACAGGCATGACATATAGGTGAGCCTGTTTGTTCAATTGATTAGTATAAAACAAGTTGCCACCTATATTCTAATATTTGTCAAGTGTATTTTAGCCAGTGAAATATGCTCTAATGAGCCCTTCTTGTTAGACTCGGTCATTATGATGATGCCAGACTCAACTCAACTAGTGATATCTTGTTAAGTAACACATGTGTTGATGACATTTTTTTACTGATTTGCTATGCACTTCATAACGGTATTATTGGGTTGGAATAGTGTACACTTACTGATTAGTCAGAAAGTTTCCTGTTTCGTTGTTGTTTTCAGAGAGGCCAAAGATCTTTCCCAATTCAGTTTGTTTTGTAAAATGTGATGCCATTCTTTTATATGTAAATCTATACAACAATTTATGAAATGGTTTGTATGGAACCTGTTTGAAAACTTTTACCGCTAATGAGAAAGGTTGTTCTACATTAGAACTGTTTCTGTTGGACTCAACGGTTCTTTTGGCTCGTAACACCAGGCTTGAGTCAAACACACACACACACACACACACACACACCCGCAAACCCACACACTCAAACCCACACCCATGCATACACACGCAAACCCACTCATACATACACACACACAATTCTGACGGAGAGCTTTTCCACAAGTCCATGCTGTATATCTAATTATACATGTTTTAGATGAATTAATAAAAACTAGAAACGGGTCAAAATGAGACTTTTGTTATTGTCAACAAAAAGATCAAATATAGATCATGTTTAATACAGTTACAATTAAATTGCAACTCCAGCAGAAGCACTATAAACAGTAAAAATGCATGCTTTCTAAAATACATATGATTTATGCATAAATTTAGCAAGACAAGTAACCTTTTTCTGCTACATACTTATTAAAGGGACAGTTAGGAATTTTGGATGTTGTCCCTTGTCTCAGTGTTTCCATGGAGACGTTCTTGTTTTACATTTTCATTTCGACACAGTTTGGAATTTTTTTTAAAGAACATGTAATCACCTTTGGGAGCCATGCTAGCCATGCTAGCGGTTACCTCAAGCTTACTTCTATGCTAGGCTACTTTTACATCTACCACGTAACTAACTTAATACTACCTTAATACAGGGTACTGTTACCATAGGTAACCAGTAGCTCTGTGTCATCCTCCCTCTCTTGAAGTGCCTCCTCTGCCTTGCTGAGGAACTCCAGTGCAGTACTGTTATCACCCTGTAGGTGGTAAAGCACGCCAGTATGTAGTAGATGTCATGGCACCTGCCATTGACAGTAAACACACAGTCATGGTCTCGTTGGTAATCATATCAACGCCATTCAGGCCAAACGCTGACTTTTGTTCCCGAGCTGTTGTTAAACCATCATATTTTGGCTATTCTATAAACAAACATTGGACTCAGATATCCAAAATGAAAAACCATTCCAGATATCCATAATGTAATTTTGAATATCCAAAATACATTGTGACTAGTGAAAATGTAATTACGGATATCCACAATTGACATTATGACTAGTAATAATGCAATTTCAGATATCTACAATGTCCATTTTGACTAGGAAGAATTGAATTACGGATATCTGCAATATATATCCTATCCAGTCTAGCGATTAAATGTTAAAACGGCTTGCCATAATGGTTTTTCATTTTGGAAATCTGATAAAAAAATGATGACTGATAAATTTAGTTTTGACTAGTACAATCAAAGTTGTAGATATCTTGAAATACAATTTCTGCTAGTAAGAATGTTATTGTGGATATCTTTAATTACCATTCTGACTAGTGAGAATACAAATTTGACTAGGAGAAATGCTATTATGGATATCTAAAATGTAATTACAGATAGAAGTGTGGTTCGATTAAATGTTAAAACGGCTTGCCATAATCGCCATATTTAAAAAAATAAAAATAAATAACTGAAGTGATGACATTGACCATACGTGGACAAGAGGAAGGAGCTGGGAGGAGTGAGGGTGGATCTGTGTGAGAGCCCATTGCAACGTCTCTGTCCCGATTGAGTGTCAATCACAAGGTAGCCACGCCCTAAAGCATACCCTGCTTTATCGTCTATTTAACTCTTTATGGGACAATCATTTACAAAATGAACATCATGTTGTATTGAAAAAGACTTGAAACTAGCGAATGAGACCATAAACTCGGAAGGAAAATGTTTACTGATGTAATAAAGTAAGTGAGAAGTAGGGTAATTTTCTCATGGACTTCCATACAATCGTAGTTGCTTCTGAAACCAGAGGAGTCGCCCCTGCTTGTTATTAGAAAGAAAGCAGGTTTAAGGCACTTCCGCATAGGCTTCACTTTTCAGAGCCGGAACTACATCCTCGCTTTGGAGCCGATAAACCCGCCACGCGGAAATTAGTTTTTAGTTGTTGTGACGTCAGGCTGGTCCCACTTTAAGTGGGAAGGAAAGATTCTTGTAAGCGAGAGTCACGTTATGCTAGCATGTTGGTAATTTTTGGCTAGCCACTGCAAATTAGCGACTCTCTTTTTATAGTTTTACCTAATGTTAGTTAACGCTTTCTATCGATTTGTTGATTTGGAGCAGAAGTAAGCAAAACCTCTAGCAACAGTTGGTTTTTATTTGTGACTGATCCGGGGGAAACGATGCATTCAGAGGTAAACTCTTGATGCTTTTGAATGTTTTTTTACTCTTTCACAGAGTGCTCTCGTTGTTTACATGGCGGTGTGACTTCGCTACAGTCAGTTTTGCATGCTAGCTTGTTGACTTCACGGAATTGCGTTTATCTCTGAGTAAAGCTATTATATCGTTTTTTTTCTTATGTATTCTTCCAGTGTATTGTTAGCTATATGGTGTGCTGATCCGAGTTAGCGGCCCATCCCAATTAACTTGCTCGCGTTATTGCTAGAAATGAATTTGCTTCCGCCAGTAAGATTAGGCTACTTTTATTTAACTTCGTATTTGGTAGGATTGCACAAAGGTTTTTGTTGGTGCACCGCACCCTAAGGTAATATACCTTATAGTATATAATAGACGATCTAGTATATAATAAAAAGTACATATAATATACTTACGTTAACGTTACGTTAACCTACCTCTTCAATTGTGTATCTGAACAAGGAACCCAATTGTTTCTTACTGTGGGAATGTTTTTAAAATGTATCTGATCCTTTTCCCGGCAGATCCAAGAAGAAGTTATGGAGGCATCAGTGTCAACCCCCGGGCCTAATCCCAGCAGTTACCCCAGAGCTTCAGAACATGGATACACACATGGTGGTGGTGTTCAAGTTGCGGATGCAGGCAGTTTAACTAACGTTATGTCGGCAAAATCAAATGGTACAAGAGATTCAGTTTCCTCCATCACTGCAGGAAAAAATGTCACCACAGGCATTGGGAAAACGTTGTTAGTTGTTCTTAAACGTGTGACTACGCACCAAACTGATGGTAACGGCTCTCTGGGACAGACTACCTGTGCAGCTAAGCCTCCAGATAAAGCTGAAACAGGCAGCAGCACACCAAAAACCAAGAACAAAGGAACCGTAGAAAGGACTGCCACTTCAAATGTTTCTCAAAATGTGAGTGATCTCCCCTTTTCGGAGGCCTCTCAGTCTGCGATGGCAACAGTTGGCACGCTGTTATCTCCAGGGAGACGTAAGCCAGCCAGGACAGCAGTTACCTCAGAAGAACTCAGTGGTCCAGATAGTAAGGGGGGTGGCTCTTTCAAATCAGCAAGGAGCTCACCTGAAAAAGTAACGTTAGAAATTCCAGACCATGCCGTTGGTAAACCCTCTTCCGGGGCAAAGCAGGAGGAAGCGGATGAGGTGATGGAGGTTTGGGATGTCAATGTGGGACAGCACACCATCGCAGAGGAAGAGGACAACTTGACTTCTAACAATATCGTCTCTGTTGATGCGGACGAGATGCTGGAAATGGGCTGCTTTGATCCGATGGACCTAGAGGCTCAGAGGAATGCGGATGACAAAATAAAGTTAACGAAAGGCGAAACCAGTGGCTTGATGCCTTCTATTGTCAATATTGGTAACTAAGAATAATCAATACTGTCTTCTGACACACCAGAACTGATAACAAAAATGATATGTTATTCAATTTGAATTCATTTACCTTTTTGGATATTGATATTAACTACTTAATGCATTTCATTTTTGTCATAGTTTTTAGTTTTTAGCCAGTGGATTTTAAGCAAGGCTTTTTAAACAAAGGGGGTTTTATTGACACCGTGTTTGTGTAGTATGTTCATAGTTTTTCTACTTATATTTGTGTCTGACTTACAGTCCCGATGAGAGAGGACATGGATTCCCCTATTGTGATGAATATTCCCACAGCAAGCAGTACAGGTAAAAAACAAAAAAAACAATCTAAATGTGAGTGCCAAAACCGTTTATCTAGGTAGTTGATTATGTTCGATGTTCATTTTCATAACGCAACCCGTTGCATTTGTCTGGTTTACAAGTTGCTTGCTGCCAACTGAATCCACAAGTAGGATGTTGCTTTTGAACCCAATCTCCCTTTTTTTCTACAAATAAAGATCAGAAAATGGTGGAAGATGGTGTAAAGCAAGAATTCAGAATAGAGGATGTGAGTGTCATTGTGTAATTAAACATTATTACATATAATAATAATAATAATAATAATAATAATAATAATAATAATAATATAATAACAGGGTTTTTACAATTATTCAACATGATGATGTAATTTGTGGTTGGTGTTTCATGCAAGGTTCAAGGGAAGTTTCAGTCTAAACTGAATAACACTTAACCTTTCGTTCAGGAGAACGCTACAACCCAGCCTTCCTCCTCCTCGTCCTCGGCAGAAACCAAGGGCCGCAGGACAGACGCTGCGAGTCGGCCGGTCTCCCGGGCCTCGGTCAAAGTGAAGGATGAGCGGCTGGATGATGAGTACGACCAGGCTTTGGTAACCAACCCATCACCTGTAGGCCTCAAAGACGAGCCCGACAACACAGAGGTAAGCTCACTCATTGTCCTCTCGGGTACATTTGACCCGTGGCGTTTTTTCAATTGTACATCATCACTATGTTTTGAACTCCCACAGCCATTGACTTTTCCTAAAATTGTCTTGGTGTGCTCCCTATCCAGTTTTAAAACACAGGCATTTATACCCATAACCGCCACAGGGTTAAACGTGCCCCTATATAGAAATCCCCGTATTTTCGCGCTGTTTCTGTTGAAACATTAGACGTTGCTGCTAGGCAACAGCATTCGTTAGAGTGAATGAGATCTGAAAACGACATCAAGTCATTCATAACAGCTTACAGTGGATGAGAGACAGAGATTCAAGAGATTGTTTGATGCCAAAAAGGCTTCAGAGTTGCGAACTCAAACGGGGGGTGTTGAGTCCGACGGTGAGGAGAGCCCTGGACTGAGCGAGCTCTCCTTGAGCGACTCTACACCTGACAGTGAACAAGAGCCTCCGAGAAAAGTGAGGCGGACCCACCCTCAGCTTCAAGACGGGGCAACGACAACACTTATAGAAGGTATTTATGAATACACTTTGCTTATAGAAGGTAGTTATGAATAAACTTTACTTATAGAAGGTAATTATGAATAAACTTTACTTATAGAAGGTAATTATGAATAAACTTTACTTATAGAAGGTAATTATGAATAAACTTTACTTATAGAAGGTATTTATGAATACACTTTACTTATAGAAGGTAATTATGAATACACTTTGCTTATAGAAGGTAATTATGAATAAACTTTACTTATAGAAGGTAATTATGAATAAACTTTACTTATAGAAGGTAATTATGTATAAACTTTACTTATAGAAGGTAATTATGAATAAACTTTACTTATAGAAGGTAATTATGAATAAACTTTACTTATAGAAGGTATTTATGAATAAACTTTACTTATAGAAGGTAATTATGAATAACCTTTACTTATAGAAGGTAATTATGAATAAACTTTACTTATAGAAGGTAATTATGAATAAACTTTACTTATAGAAGGTAATTATGTATAAACTTTACTTATAGAAGGTAATTATGTATAAACTTTACTTATAGAAGGTAATTATGAATAAACTTTACTTATAGAAGGTAATTATGAATAAACTTTACTTATAGAAGGTAATTATGAATAACCTTTACTTATAGAAGGTAATTATGAATAAACTTTGTTTTTTATGAAAGAAAGATGTTATGTCTCTCACTCTTTCTCTCTCGTGTGTGTATGTATGTGTGTGTGTATATGTGTGTATATATATATATATATATATATATATATATATATATATATATATATAAAGCTGTAAAATAGATTGACGTAATAAAGATGTGATAAGTGTGAGCATTCTTTAAATAGGCTCAGTCTAAAGACATTCTCTCATATCATACAACTAACAGAGGTGGATGGCGCAGCGTGGACGTCCATGGAGGCTGGTGGAGGCACAGAGGCACGGCCAAAAGCCCCAAACGTTCTCACAGAGTCGGCTGGCCCCACGCTACATGCCAGGCGTAACGTTTGCGACAAACAGTCTGCGTTTTTATGTCTGTGTGACAGAGGGATGCTGCAGCACATCCGAGAATGCACGGTGGCTGAAGCGCGCCGAATGAGCAGAGAGAGAGCCTCCTGGGACATTTCGCTGGCCGAGCTGAAGGCCTTTATCGCTCTGCTCTACGTCAGGGGGGCGTACTGTGGCCACAACGTGGAGATGGAGAGCTTCTGGTCGGACCAATGGGGCAACACCTTTTTCATGTCGACGTTCTCCAGGAACCGCTTTCAGGCCATCATGCGCTTCCTGAGCTTCGATGCGATGGACACCCGGGAGTGCCGCTTGGCCACGGACAAGTTTGCGCTCATGACGGAAGTGTGGGAGAGGTTCACTCAGAACTGCATGGCGTGCTACAAACCAGGGCCAGACATCACCGTGGAGAAACAGATGTTCCCCACCAAAGCGAGATGCCAGTTCACGCTGTACACGGCTGGCAAGCCTGATAGATGTGCCATCCCGTTTGGGCTGGTAGGGGATGGGGACAGTGGGTACCTGCTGAAAGCCACTCCGTACGTGGGCTGGGACGTAAGCAGACCCGCCCCGCCATGCCAGGGAGAGGACTTGCTATGGAAGCTGGCGGAGCCATTTGTTGAGGGGGGGGGGGGGAGCACAGTCAAGCGGAACAAGCCAGGGCTCGACCAAATGGCTCGCCAATACTCAGTGAAAGGTTAATAGTAGTATTATTATTATTATTATTATTATTATTATTATTATTATTATTATTACTGCTGTTAGGTGTTATATTAGGTATTAAACATTGTAACAGTTAGTGTTTCTCAATTGCATCCTGTACTGAAGAAAAACTGTATTCTCTCTCTCTCTCTCTCTCTCTCTCTCTCTCTCTCTCTCTCTCTCTAGATGGCACGCGTAGATGGCCCGTTGCTGTGTTCTACAACTTGCTGGACCTTGCTGCCATCAATGCGTGTGTGCTGTACCGGAGCTGCATGAGTGAGAAAATCTCCAGAAGGGACTTCATGCTTCAGCTGGCCCAGGAGCTGCGCTCTGAGTGGATGGCGTCGAAAGAGCCGCCGTGCATCACCCTGCCCCTCTCTGGTGAAGAGGAGCAGAGGAGGATGACCTGCATGGTGAAGGCACGATGCAAACAAAATAAAACCTTCTCCAAGTGCCTGAAGTGCAGGAAAGGGGTCTGTGGAAGATGCACAGTCGTGGTGCTGAATATCTGTTCCAAGTGTGTTTGAGGGACAATCGCATGGCAGGGCTCTGGACTGAGATTTTACACTGGTGGCAGGGCTCTGGACTGAGATTTTACACTGGTGGCAGGGCTCTGGACTAAGATTTTACACTGGTGGCAGGGCTCCGGACTAAGATTTTACACTGGTGGCAGGGCTCCGGACTAAGATTTTACACTGGTGGCAGGGCTCCGGACTGAGATTTTACACTGGTGGCAGGGCTCCGGACTGAGATTTTACACTGGTGGCAGGGCTCCGGACTGAGATTTTACACTGGTGGCAGGGCTCCGGACTGAGATTTTACACTGGTGGCAGGGCTCCGGACTGAGATTTTACACTGGTGGCAGGGCTCCGGACTGAGATTTTACACTGGTGGCAGGGCTCCGGACTAAGATTTTACACTGGTGGCAGGGCCCTGGACTAGCAGGGCTGCCACTCAACAACTATGGCGCAAAAATTGGTGGTGGGCAGTTCAAAGGAGGAAAATAAATAATTAAAAAAAACAGTTAGTTATTTAATTTTTTTTGTGGCAGCAGTGGCACCAATAATTATTTTTTCTTGGGACTGGACAGATTTATGCTGGCAAATACCACCAAAATGGTGGCAGTCGGGAGCCCATGTGTTCAAATTTAGCCCTCACAAACGTGCATTGCGTGTGGATAAAAGAAGAGTTAATGAACTAAAAAGAAGTTTGTACTATTTAATGTTTATTGTTAATCTAGCCTGTTAGCCCGTGGTTTTGCCCTTTGTTTTCATGAATATACAGTATATTGTAATTAAGTTTTAATGGTTAACTCACGTTTCTTGGTGATATTCACTCAATCCCACATTGTTGAAATACTTGAATGAAAAACTGATGAGGTGAATCTGCACTTGACTCATGTCATGTCAATTTTGTTGCCACAGTAAATCACCTATGCCGTGGTTGTTTATTGTAATAGCTTTATTGTTGCCCATTTGTGGTATTTCAAGTACTTTGGTCGTATAAATAGCATGGGTTACCTCGTGGTTAATTTCTTCAACAAAAGCTTAAGGTTGAATTTGACCCGTTGGCAGTTTTAGGTAATACAGTGACCTCTGGCAGATCTAACTTCTTAATATATTTAAGTCTGACCTTTTGGACTATGCCTGTGTTTTGGTACAGTGTATTGTGACTGCTCCTGTATGGAAGACTATTGTGATGCCCTGTGAACTCCTCAGTCTTAGCTTCAACCCCCCCCCCCCTCCCTTCTTTTTGACGGGAGTTTGTATTGCTGCTGTCCCTTGTATATATTTAACAAAAATGAAAAAGAAACGCTTTGTATGCTTTGGTAACAACTCCAAAAGAAGAAGCTTAACTTGAGGTTTATTTCAGGCTAACTTGAAGATCAGCGCTGTGTTCTCCGTGGGCGGGGCCTCCAGTGGAAGGGGTGAGTGAAGCAAACGCCTTCGAGGAGGAGTGGAGTTCCACCACGCCATCCCTGAAACCCCTCAAGCACGTGTTGAAACCATTCCACTCTCTTTTTCTAATGTCTTCCATTTGCCTTCCTCCTCCTCCCCGCCTCTCCTCTATCAGAAACCAGCCCTGCTGCTCATCCTCCAGCCGCCGGTAACGTGCCCGCCCCCCAGCCCGTCCCTCCAGCCGCCGGTAACGTGCCCGTCCCCCAGCCCGTCCACGTGGCCTGCTCCGTCTGCATGAAGGTCCTGATGAGCGGCCACACGGCCTTCCAGGTGAAGGTCTCCGGGGAGCTCCTATGCTCCACTGCCTGCCTCGACTCCCACAGACATCCTGCCAGGGACAGGGACGCCATCTCGGCCTTCAACTCTAAGAGGAAGTCAGCCTCATCGCCCCTTTCCTCTGCTTCTTCTTCTGCTTCTTCTTCGGCTCCCAAGGCTCTGCCGGATAAGTGCAGCGTCTGCACGACATATTGCAGTGTAAGCCTTTCTGCTTTAGTTTGACCATTATGGATGAATTAGTGATACAACTTGGTTGGAAATTCAACAAGGAAATGTTTTTTTTCCTCCTATGTATTGGGTTTGAAAGTAAGGTCCTCTGGGTGAACTAACTGTAAATTAAAGATGTTTTTTTTCTCCTATGTATTGGGTTTGAAAGTAAGGTCCTCTGGGTGAACTAACTAAATGAAATATGTTTTTTTTATGATTATTATATTTGTTATGTTGATCAGGTCATCTTTAATGGGCCTCTTTCCTCTGCAGAGCAAACATGAAGTGGTAATGAAGGGCTCCGTTCACAAACTTTGCAGCGACGAGTGCTTTCTCTGTTTCCATGCCAACCATACCTGTTGTAATTGTGGCCGGTACTGCTACCCCAAGGCTGTCACCTTGAAACTGGACGAGGTCAACATCAAGAACTTCTGCAAAACCCAATGCGCGACAACATACAAGCAGGTACAACTTTGATTTGAATGGAGGTTGTGAGTTCCTGGGGTTCGAACCTCATTGCATTAAGAACACTGGATTTGGGCCGTACCTCATTGCATTAAGAACACTGGATTTGGGCCGTACCTCATTGCATTAAGAACACTGGATTTGGGCCGTACCTCATTTCCAACCCAAGCCATGCCTCCCACTTAATTTTTGTGTGAGTGTTTGTTTGGTTGTGTGTTTCTGCACTGCAGAAGTTGAAGAAAGTCAGCCGTTGCACCATGTGTCAGGCCTCCCGACCCGTCTGTGAAATGGTGGTCCCAGACGGAGAGGAACAGATGCTGCTGTTCTGCACCCTCAGCTGTGTGATGGCATACAGGATCCAGACCATCAGTGCCTCAGGTACTGGACCGAAGCACAGTCACCTCCAATGGACACACACACACACACACACACACACTGAACCTACCCACAGTCACCACTGATGAACACACACACACTGAACCTACCCACAGTCACCACTAATGGACACACACACACTGAACCTAAGCACAGTCACCACTAATGGACACACACACTGAACCTAAGCACAATCACCTCCAATGGACACATACACAGTGAACCTAAGCACAGTCACCTCCAATGGACACATACACACACACACTGAACCTACTCTCTCCACGGTAACCGTGGCGTCGCCGTCTCTCCACGGTAACCGTGGTGTCTCTCCACGGTAACCGTGGTGTCTCTCCACGGTAACCGTGGTGTCTCTCCTCATCCTCCTAGCTGCAGCTTTGCAGTGTGACCTTTGCCACACGCTGGCGGTGCTGCCATACCACCTGACCATGCCTGACGCCTCCATCAAGAGCTTCTGCTGCCTCCCCTGTGCCCTGTCCTTCAAGGTAACACAGCACGCCCTCCGGGAAAGGGAAGACCAACCCTAAGTCCTTTTGAGGGATTTATTGAATGTTCAATTCAAAAATAGAATTTTTTAAATGGTATATTATATATGTATAATATTATGTCAAAATTATATCACTGTCTAGAAGGATACTTCATATTAATAAGATGATTTTAATTTAGTCGTTTGAAGATTTAGCCATTAGTATACCAGTAATCCCCCACCTCCAGAAACACACTCCCTGTATTTGGACACTTGCTGTGTGTAAATCACTTGGTTAACATTCTTCATAAACACTTTCACCTGATTCCTTTTCGGATGCCATTAATGGCGCTGTGCTGCTTTGCAGAAGTGTGGTGAGACCAACCAGAACCCTGTGCTGGCCGTCCTAAACAGCATCACCACAACCACCCCCACCCCCACTCCAGAAACCACCCCAAACACAACCACCCCCACCCCAACCACCACAACCACCCCAAACACAACCACCCCCTCCCCAAACACAACCACCCCCACCCCAAACACAACCACCCCAAACACAACCACCGCCACCCCCACTCCAGAAACCACCCCAAACACAATCACCCCCACCCCCACCCCAACCACCCCCACCCCAAACACAACCACCCCCACCCCAAACACAACCACCCCCACCCCAAACACAACCACCCCCACCCCAACCACCCCCACCCCAACCCCAACCACCCCCACCCCAAACACAACCACCCCCACCCCAAACATAACCCCTACCGCAAACAGCATTGCCACCATAAATAAAACCCCCACCCCAAACATAACCCCTACCGCAAACAGCATTGCCACCATAAACAAAACCCCCACCCCAAACATAACCCCTACCGCAAACAGCATTGCCACCATAAACAAAACCCCCACCCCAAACATAACCCCTACCGCAAACAGCATTGCCACCATAAACAAAACCCCCACCCCAAACATAACCTCTACCGCAAACAGCATTGCCACCATAGACAAAACCCCCACCCCAAACATAACCCCTACCGCAAACAGCATTGCCACCATAAACAAAACCCCCACCCCAAACATAACCCCTACCGCAAACAGCATTGCCACCATAAACAAAACCCCCACCCCAAACATAACCCCTACCGCAAACAGCATCACCACCATAAACAAAACCCCCACCCCAAACAGCATCACCCCCACCACCAGTGACATGAAGCAGCCCGTAGTCAAACTGTCCTGCTCCCAGTGCCACGCCTTCATCTCCACCAAACCTGAACAGCTTCAGATCAAGGTAAGGGCTGTGTGTGTGTGTGTGTGTGTGTGTGTGTGTGTGTGTGTGTGTGTGTGTGTGTGTGTGTGTGTGTGTGTGTTGTGTTGTGTTGTGTTGTGTTGTGTTGTGTTGTGTGGGAGTGCGGTGATTCTTTAATTCTGTCAAACTGTCCTTAACCTTTTCGCGCGTAAGTTCTAAATTCTCTAACTGTCCCCGTAGAGTGAGTTTTTATCGCACGCGATGTCAGAGCAAGCAAAAATATTCTCGAATTCGATTGTGACGCGTCAGGACAGAAAGCTAGCTAGCATAGCTACTGCACCGTCGCCGTATAGATTATAACCTGTTATCTTAATACGCAGATCATTTGAATGTCTGTAACAGAATAAACGTATTGTATTTGGCTGACAAGACTGTGAAATTCTGTGAATGTGAGGACTGGCTAGTCCCTAGTCTGGGTTAACCTAAACGCTTATTTGATTATGATGCAGCAGTAGAAAATGTACGTTCTATTGATACGTTCTAATCACACCGGTTTGATCGTACGCTTCAGGGACCACTCTAGAGTGATCACACCGGTGTGATCGTACGCGTCAAAGGGTTAATCTCAATCACGTTAAACATCTGTCTGTCCAACACACACACACACACAGAGGCTTGTTTTCAGTGTAATGTGTTTATATTTACGTGAGCGTGTGTGTGTGTACCCCACAGAATAAGGTGTTTTGCTTCTGTGGGGTCGGCTGTTGTGATGAGTTCAAGAAGATCAGCGCTGTGAAGGGCCGCAGTGAGTACTTCAACATTGAGAAGGGTCTTTCGGATTAACAGCAGAGTTGAAACATTCAATACATTTTGACACAAGTTTACGGCCGAAAATATATTTCTTGGTAAATGAAGTCTATATTCTGTTTTAAAGGCAGGATAACTATCTCGCTTTAAAAATACCATGTTATGAAATGTAATATTCATCTTATCCAATGTTATATCCATCTCATCCAATGTAATATTCATCTTATCCAATGTAATATTCATCTTATCAAATGTAATATTCATCTTATCATATGTAATATTCATCTTTTCCAATGTTATATCCTTCTTATCAAATGTAATATTCATCTTATCCAATGTTATATCCTTCTTATCAAATGTAATATTCATCTTATCCTATGTAATATTCATCTTATCCAATGTTATATCCTTCTTATCAAATGTAATATTCTTCTCTTCCCTTTAATCCAACTGTTTTGCCCTTGGCTGCAGTGGCCATAAACTCCGTGAGATCTCTTCTCCAAAATTCATTTGAGAAGAGGACTTTGGCGGAGAAACTCCGAATCAAAGAGCTTGGGCCGGCTCGTCCTCACATCCAAATCAGACAAAAGGCTTGCAAGAAAGGCCTCCGCTACCTGCAAGGATTCCCTCCTATTTGGTACAAGAGAAAGGCTTGGCTGGCAGGATGCCATCACGTTAACGCCATCTTCTGCTTCCCGTGCTTACTTTATAAAACGGCCGTGTCAGACAAAAGATGGACTGTTAGTGGCGTGAAGGACATGAAACATATATCTGATAGGATTAAGAAACATGAGTGTACCCGGGCGCACATGGAGAACGCGGTCCATCTAGCCATGCTGGGTAAAGTTAGCATCGCTACACAGCTGGACAAAGGCCACAGGACTGGGCTGAGGAAGCACAACAAGGAGGTGACCAAGAACAGACACGTTCTGTCCAAGATCATCGACAGCGTCAAATCCTGCCCGGCCATGGAGCGCACGGCGGCCGGCCACGACGCCGGCCAACCTCCAGTGGACGTCGTTGCCTCACTAGACCGCGTGTTGGAGGAGCACCTTAAGACAGCCAGCGCTTTCAAAGGCACCTCAAGAACTGGGCAGAAGCAGCTTTTGGACTGCATGCTTTCAGTTTTCCAAGATTACATTCTGGAGGAAGTGAAGGACTCTGATTTTCTGGCTATTCAGGCCGACGTGATAACTGACCTTTGCCCTCAGGCTCTGCTGGTGCTGGTGCTACGGTACGTGGACGGCCACAACAACCTCCAGGAGCGTTTCTTCCAGGCCGTCCGTCTTCAGAACGCCACGGCTGGCTGTGTGGCCACGGCGCTGCTGGAGAGGCTAAGCACCGTCCTCCCCAAGGGGCGGAGGAGCCGGCTGATCGCCCAGGCCTACGACGGAGCGGCCGCGATGCTGGGGGCCACCAGTGGCGTGCAGCGGCAGGTGAAGGCCGTCTACGGGAGCGCTCACCACGTCCCCTCCTTCACGCGGCCGCTGAGCCACGTCATGCAGCAGGCGACCTCGCGCGACCCCAGGGTCAGCGCCTTCTTTTCCGACCTCGCCGGCTTCGCGGCGTTCTTCTCCCGGACGTCGGAGAGGACCGCCGCGCTCCGTCGAGTGGCGGCCCACCTGCTGCCCGGAACGTCGACCGCCAAGTGGGACTTCCCCAGTGGCGTGGTCTGCACCGTGCACGGCCACCGGGAGCACCTCCTCCGGGGTTTCCAGACCGTCAGAGCCTCAGGGGACTTGGATCCTGTGACGGTCCGGGAGGCGGGGGGCTTCGTGAGGATGCTGCAGGACGAGGACTTCTGCTTTCTCCTGGCGTTGTTTCACAAGATCATGCCACACGTGGACTTGCTGTTTGACCAGCTGCAAAAGAGGAAGAACATAGACCCTGACTTTATCACTGAAGTCCTCCAGACGTTTACCGACTGCATAAAAACCATCCGGTAAATAATAATAATAACAATAAATATTTATCATTGGCTGAGAAAATGCTTATCTTAATCGGTGTGTAAAAACATAAATGTGCATGGCTTAACACACTAGACTAGAGCCACTCATGAATGTTTGTTTCAACATTTTAAAGAGAGGGGATTGGAAATCCAGTAAGGATGGTAACGTTAATGGGAGGTCCTTACCAACAATGTGTCGTTCCATGTCTTCCGTCGGTCATTCATGAAGCGGTCGTGGTGAATGACGTTAACTTGTGTTGTGGATCAGGGCGTCTGTCCCTTCTCTGCAGGGGACAACCAGGGAGTCGGTGCAGCAGCCGCCCTGCCAGAAACGAAGGAGACTCCAACAAGGGGTACAACAGCGTTTGGCCACGGAGGTAAGCTGGAACAGAGTTCCGGTTACAAGACATTCGATGAAGTGTTTTTTCCTTATTTTATTATTTATGAATATGTAATGATGTGTAATTTTACTCTTGGCGATGTTTCACTGTCTGTCCTCGTCAGTAATACCAGAATGATACTTTTATTAGTGCTCTGCCATGTGTTGAGTTCCTGTCGCCACAAAGCTACTGAAGAAGGCAGACACTGCAGGTTTTTATTGTGGTGGTTCTGTCATGTTCTTGATATTAAGCAGTAAGCTGGCTTTGCTTATCACAACACAACATCATGTAAGAACCATGATTGTTGGAGCCAATTTAACAATTTACACAAGGGGGTGCTGTCATTATGTACTTTATTTAAACTGACAGATGAGAAAATTTTACTTTGCCGTTTACGACGTGTACTAGCCTTTTTATTTTATTTTATTTTAGTATTGGTTACCCTGTATGAATAAATAAATGAAATACATTTGAATGATATATCATGTTCACAGGTGTGTGATACCATTTTGAGCCAGGCCAGGGAGCTTTACTCTTTCACCAAGCACCTTGTCAGCACCACTTTGCTGCAAGGAGCCTTGTTCCCGAAACATGCCTTGAAGTTCCCGTATTCAGCCCTGGCCAGCGCCGTGGAAGCCTATCCCTGGTTGAACAAGGCCAAGCTGGAAACAGAGCTGTCTCTGATCTACGACAACGAGCAGTTCAAGGCTTGCGGCAGCACTCTGAGCCTGCTCCAGTTCTTCACCGAGAACAACCTCCAGGCCACGTTCACGGAGACGGTGAGCCTTCTGAAGGTCCTCGTCACCACCCCCATGACCACAGGGGAATCCAAGAGGTGCCCCTCCACGTCCCAGAGGATCAGGCCCCTCCTGAGTCAGAGCGTGGCCCAGGACCACCTGAACGCCCTGCTCATGCTCTTTATGGAGACGGGACTCCTCAGAAACATCCCTGACTTTAACAACAGGGTCATTGAGAGCTTTGCCTCTCTGAAGGACAGAAGGCCCAAATTCCAGTACAAATAAGATCTCACACACACACACACACACACACACACACACACACACACACACCCTGCCCCTCTGCTATCCTTTGACCTTTAGGGACAATGTAAGAGATTCCTCTTCCTCAGTTTGTAATTTTTGCATTAAATAATCACTGATTGTATCAAAGAGCACTGGTGTCTTTCAGTTTGTGTTCAATTGTATTGGGACGTTAGGGAACCGTAACGGGTATGGAACAGTTCCACCTTGAATGTTTTTTTCACCAGCCACCACTGCCAATATAACTATTCAATCATTTGTAAATGTTGGCTTGACCATCCCTTTCTAAAATCAATACAAGCGATCCCTGACAGACAGGTGTTTTTGCTAGCCTGCTAACACTCATGTTAGCACCTTGATTGCATAAAGTCAGTGTTTATCTACTACATACATGGAACCATTTGCAACTCATTGAAAAGTGGGTGTATTCATAAATTATGCCAAAGTGCCTGAAAATGTGTATTTGTGCTGCTAAAGTAAGACCTTTTTAGGGGACTCCCATGTGAAAAAAAACAGCATGCCATCAGACTATCATATTAAATCAAATGTATTTGTGGAGCACATTTCATAGACAGGAAATTCCACCGCCTTTACGTAAGGCATGCAGAAACATACAAGGAAGAAATAGAAGACCAAGTTTTTTTCTCTTTTGTCTTTCCATCATTCTTGCACCCAATTGTATTATTTCCATGTGTCCTTTTCTCTTTCTCTCTATGTTTTTGTCCTTTTCTCTTTCTCTCTCCCCTTCTTTCTCTCGATCTCCAAGTGTAAGACAGGGTGGTGATGTGTGTGTACACTGTTTGGTATTTAGCGTCTGGCTGGCATGTGGGGTAACAATAACAATCCTAGGTTAGGTCAACAATGCAGGTGGTTACTGCACCAGTCCACTAGGTGGCGATGAAGGCAAGGCCCTGTTATTCTTTATTCACCAATACCAGGATTACACAAATTATTTAATTTAATCCAAATTTTATTGACACTCTACATATTTCAGAAAAAAACAATAAAATCCATGAATCAGTTATATATCAATCAATACATCAATTTACTCTGATTTACTGTATAGAATGAAGGGTAGTGCCCTTTAATATTATTGAATCAGTTATGTTGAAGGCGGAAGTGGTTTTTCATTGGATTCTTTTCGGGCAAATGTCAACCAAGTCAAAAGAGCAAGTCTTGATTACAACTGATAAAAGCAGAGGAACAGGCAACAAGCACCATGTTATAGGACCATGCCCTGAAACAGTTATTCACCTCTGAACAGCGCCTGATCTTCCAACAAACCACAACAACCCACATTTACATTCACCTTCATTACAGTATGAAGATGTTTTTGCATAATGTTTAAAGATAATAATCCTTGTTATTGATTACACAATGGAGTTGTCCTCGTAACTATCCGAGATTGTTTATTCCTCAGACTAGGGGAATGCTGCTCACACACAGGTGTACTCCTGTTCCAGTTGGAAGCCTCTGCTGCTTAGGATATACAAGCATTGCCTGTGCCTGGAATGAGGTGTCCACCAAAACTGCAGGGCCAGAAACTATAAGTAAGATCTTGAGTCCTACAGCGAAAAAAATGTTTGAAAGGGGAAAGAGGAGCCATGTATAGAGCCATTCAAAATGTCTGAAGTTCACAGCAAAGGTTTGCTGCTTAGCAGTACAGGTGACCGTTGTTTACGATTGCTTAAGCACGATTTTGTCAGAACACAACACAATTCACATAACCCCACACCCAAAGTGCAAAACACACACCCCCACACCTCACATATCCTGCATATGACAATCAAAATTACTTTCATCTTTGGTGGGCTTTGTCGTAATAGTTCTGTAATTAGGGAATTATGCAGAAATGTGTGTAGAAACATACTGTAATACAAGTATAAATATATTAATAGTATAAATATAGTTAACCTTTTTTATTTTTCTCCACAACAAATCAGTGCAACAATTGTCAAGATAGACCTTTCTGGCCTCCTCTCTCATCAAGTCCGTTATTCCAGAGGAAGGATCACAAGTGGAGACAGTTGTTTAGTCAAATCGTATTTTAATTCACTCAGAGTATATGTATATTATCACACGCATATGGTTAATCAACCTTTAAGCAATTATTGTAACAATAGCAGTTTACCTTAACTCATATCCCGCAAAGCTGAATATAAGGAGAGTGGAGATGACTGTGACGCCCCTGTTCCCTCTGCCAGTCTGATTTCTCTTCCTTTGTCTCTAGCTATTATAGTAGTTTCACCCTGTCTGCTGACTTCTAGATTGCATCTAAGAACCGGTTCTGACCAGCTATCTGTTGCTGTTCCTAAGCCTGGGTCACTCCTTGCCCCTTTGTCACAACCCCCAACATTCTCCCACCTGGCCCCGTGCTCCTCTGCATAAACAGGCCTCTCCTAAGACAAAGGCCAGAGGCCTCCCAGATCCACAATCAGCCCCTCCCCCACAGCCCTCTCATTTATCTCTAATTCAAAGGTTGCTCCTATCTTTTACACAGGGCCATAAACAATGCCATCTGACTGACTGGTCATAAAGTCTGACATCTTATTGCACCTAAACAGGAAGGATACCCAAACCTCTCTACAATATTCTAGCTGTTGTTCTCACTCACTCTTGTTCTTCTGCTACAGACTTCATTAATATCACACAAATAATAGAGCACACCACTATCTTGAGCATGCTATTAAATCTGACACATGCACAGCACATACAGAATATACATTACAGTTGTGTGAACTAAAAATATGCATTCCATTGTATACGGTAAACAGAAAGAATATACATGGGAAAAACAGGAAAGAAAAATACTTAGGCGGCATCTCGCCGCTTAGCTGGGTCTATCCACAGCACCATATCAACATCACAGGCGATATCTTCCCTGGCTAGACAGTGCTTACATCCTGATTGATGAGTCAACAATTTAGCAGTTAGGGGTTTGGTCAGGTGGGACGTGTACTGGCCAATTGGTCAATGGGTGTGGCATTTTGAATGGCAGTGTTTTGAAATGGCAAACTGGTGACTTTGTGTCAGATTCCTGTGCCTTATCTGGAGAACTGTGTTTAGTGTTTTGCATAGTGTGAGGCTGAGAATGTGCTTATAGTTGTGCAGATTTGGACTGAGACCTGGCATATTACTGTAACACACACACACACACACACACACACACACACACACACACACACACACACACACACACATTTTTATTAGCATATTACTGTAAAACACACACAAACATACACACTCACACACACATTTTCACCAGCATATTACTGTAACACAAACACAAACACACACACTCTCACACATTTTTATCAGCATATTACTGTAACACACACACACTCACACACACGTTTTTATCAGCGTATTACTGTAACACACACACAGCTTTCATCTCCACTTTATTTTAAAAGCACTATTCAAGATATTAAAGTCCAATCCCTCAAGACCACCTTGTTCTCTACTACCTCTAATAACTTATTTTTTAAGATAATGTTTTTTCCTCCAGATATAATCATATAGCATCTTATCCAACTCCTTGATAACATTTGTTGGGATACTAAGTGACCATGAGACCTTATAGTGGCTTACAGACTGAGTGAGGCTGAAGGTGGTGGCATGTAAAACTGGTTTGTGGTGGGTGGTGGTGATAGGGAATGCAAATAGCTATTGCTGAATTCTGGGCTGAATTCATTAATCTGGGAAGGAGGGTGAATTACTGGCCTGAACAAAATTCGGCTAAAACCCTAAAAGGGTTTGAAATCGAAGGTTGTTACAATAGTGAATGGTGTGCCACAAGGTTCAGTTTTAGGTCCTACATTGTTTACACTTCATATTAATGATATGCCTCTGGAGAATACTATGAAGTATATATCTATGCATATGATACCATTTGTTATTCTTGTGCACTGTCCATAGAGCAAGCAATGTGAAACCTTACAAGGGCATTTAATTGTGTACAGAAATACCTTCGAGATCTGAGATCAATCCGTTATGAGTCAAAGACTAAATATATGCTTTTCTCAGGGGCTAAAAAGATAGCTTATAAAGCATATATTTGCTCCCTAAATGGAGCCCAAATTGAGCTGTTGCAGTTTACAGATACTTGGAAATTTCCCTAGACAAAAAGTTGTCATTTAAGACTCGTGCTTGAACTGACAAAGAAGGTGAAGAGCAGACTTGGAGCTCTATGTAGGATAAGATCCTGCTTTTCTCTTGAAAACAGAATGAGAATTGTATAATCAACCCTCTTGTCGGTTAGGGACTATGGTGATATTGTGTAGCCTATATGCATGCAGCCCCAACTATTTTAAAGTCCCTTGATGCAATTTACTACAGTGCTTTGTAACTGGGGATAGATTTAGAACCCATCACTGTACATTATATAAGAAAGTAGGATGGTCTTCTCTTAGTGATATGAGAGAAAGGCATTGTCTCTTTTTTGTTTACAAGGCATTGTTGGGCAAGTTGCCTTTTTACCTTACCTTGACACGTTCACCGGACTTTATCACCCTTGAAAGCCCCAAAGTGAAAACAGAACTTGGACAATTTGCTTTCAGTTTTTTTGCCTCAGATAAATGGAACAAGGTTCAACAGGTTTTGAAAATAGAGGATTTTTTTCGGTTGAACAATTTAAAATGTTATTGGAGGATATGGGAGTTGAACAGTGTACTTGTTTTTGTTGAAACTTTGTATATATTAACATTTCTGTCGAAAATATTGTAACAAGTTTTTATTATCTGCTTATTTTTTTATTAGATTTTTCATATGTGTTCATTTTATTTTATTCATGATTGTTTAGTTGTTGCAATTTATTTATTCTGCCTTTAAAAGCGTACTGCCGGAAAAGAGACCTATAGTCTCAGTCGGTTACCCTGTATAAATAAAATAAATAATGATAAACTGATATTGGACAAATATGAGATGGTGTGGATCTGTAATTCCTCTTAATTCCCGTTCCAAATACTGACTTCATATGGAAATGCTGTCTGCTGCCAAAAGTACAATCGGACTTCCTTTTGCAACCAGTGGAGTCGTCCCCTGCTGGCTATTAGAAAGAATGCAGGTTTAAGGCACTTCAGCATAGGCTTCACTTTTCAGTCCGGAAGCTACGTCAGGTTGTGCCAAGAGTTTTGTTGTTATCGCTCGTTTTTAGCTTGCTACTCGGAGTATAATAATTCGGCGTTTGCTTTGTTCAGAGTTTTGTTCACTGCCCGTTTACTGTATCGCAATGTCTAAAACACAGCTACTCAGAATGCTGATTAATGAGCGTCTATCAGCGGCTGCCACGGAGATATTTGATGTTGTCGAGAGAACGATAGCAGAGTACGAAGAGGAGGTTCGCTATTCAAAGAGGGAGAGTGCCCGTCAGCGTGAACTACTCAATAGTCTTCTCAAACCGGAGATTAGGTTACACAGAGCAGGTTTGTACCTAATGCCAAAACTGATATGATTAATCAGTCTGTTTTTGTACGCTAAATAATGTGTTGGCTCAGTCTTACGTCAGTTCTAGTACATAGAGCTATCCAAAGTGCCATTGCTACTGGAGCTATCTGGATCAAGAAGGAAAGATTTTTTCTTTCACTTTTTGAGTCTGAAATTCTTTAAGAAACAAAATTCCAAAAAACTGGAAATGTAAAAGCTCAGTAGAAAACCTGTCTTTTGTTTCCTACCATGATGTCTTTCAAATGTGCGCTATGGTTTGTTGCATCTTATCTGATTAACACTAGCCTTCAAAGTGTCACATAACTGAAACTCTAAATGTTTAGAGAAGAGTTGGAACTGAGAGGGAAAATACTCGGTTTAAATTATTTTGATTGGTATCTTGACAAGTGTTTCTGAAAAGATTGGCATGCACTGTAGTCGTACTTTTACGTGTGTTGAATGTCTGTTTGCCTGTCCCTCCAGATCCCCAGAAGTTCACTTTGTCAACAGAGGAGGTTCCCCCTGAGCAGCAGCACTGTGAGCAGGAGAGGAGCCCCAGTCTGGACCAGGAGGACCCAGAGCCCCCACAGATTAAAGAGGAGGTTCCCCCTGAGCAGCAGCACTATAAGCAGGAGAGGGGCCCCAGTCTGGACCAGGAGGACCCAGAGCCCCCACAGATTAAAGAGGAACAGGAAGTCTGGACCAATCAGGAAGGAGAGCGGCTTAATGAGCTGACAGAGGAAGAAACTGATACCAAAGACTCCATGTTGAATGTCCCATGTTTTGAAAGTATCTCTGATCAAGACCAAACTCAGTCTTCTCACCTTGATCTATCTCAGAGTGTGGACAACAGAGAGGGAGACCCTTTTGCTACTACCTCAACAGACCAGATGACAATAGAACCTGATGGAGAGGACTGTGGAGTGTCAGAACCAGACAGTTCTATAACTGAGAGTAAAGACAGTGAATGGACTCTGTCTGGAGACAAACCATATACTAGCTCTGTTTGCTCCAGAGGGTTTAGGGTTAAGAGTAGTTTAAAACATCACATGGTGTCTCATACTGATGCTAAACCATTCAGTTGCTGTGTCTGTGGAAAAGGATTCAAATGCGACAGTCTTCTGACAGCTCACATGAGAAATCATACAGGAGAGAAACCGTTTAAGTGCAGTTTATGCTCCAAAGGGTTTAAATTTAAGGGTAATCTGGATTACCACATGTGGACTCACACTGGGGAAAAGAATTATAGTTGTAGTGTCTGTGACAAAGGATTCTATATTAAAGGTCATTTGACCGTTCACATGAGAAGTCATACAGGGGAGAAACCATTTAAGTGCAGCATCTGCTCTAAAGGGTTTAACCAAAGAAGGGATCTGAAAAGCCACATGATGACTCACACTGGGGAGAGGCCTTACATATGCAGTGTCTGTGGTGCAAGTTTTAAGGGTACACACTACCTGAAAGCTCACATGAGAATTCATACAGGTGAGAAGCCATTTAAGTGCAGTTTATGTTCCAAAGGGTTTAAACTCAAGAAATCTCTGGATTACCATATGATGACTCACACTGGGGAGAAGCATTATAGTTGCAGAATCTGTGACAAAGGATTCTATAATAAAGGTAATCTGACTGTTCACATAAGAAGTCATACAGGTGAGAAACCATTTAAGTGCAGTATCTGCTCTAAAGGGTTCAACCAAAAGAGTCATCTGAAAAGCCACATGACAACTCACACTGGGGAAAGGCCATACTGCTGCAGTGTCTGTGGGACAAGCTTTAATCAGAAACACAGTCTGACAGCTCACATGACAAATCATACAGGTGAGAAACCATTTAAGTGCTGCACCTGCTCCAAAGGGTTTAACCAGAGGAGTCATCTGGAAAGCCACATGATGACTCACTCTGGGTAGAAACCTTACAGTTGCAGTGTCTGGGAAAAGATTCAAACTTGAAGGTTGTCTGACAAGTCACATGGCAATTCTTGAATGTTAAATACATGTGGGAAATGATAACAAAATAGCAAATGTTTAAATGTTTTATCAAATGTCTATAATGTATGTAACCCAGATGTGGATGTTATCTACTAAGGGGATGAACACGATTAGTACGTAATATTAAATACATACGATAAATGCTGAATTTGTAGGATTTTCTTACACGTTGATACATCTCAATTGCTGATTTGATTTACGTTATTTTGTTATTGCCCAAGTTGTAGATTTGTTCTTCTGTAATGTACAATTAAGAAAGCATGTACTAGACTGCATGTTATCTAATATACCATATCAGTCAAAAGTTTTGACTGGTACTGTATATAAAGTATAATATATCATAGTCTTAAGTTATAGTTTCACCTTATTTGACATTACATTTTACAATTCTAGGAATTCAACACAGCGTATAAAAACAATCTAGTCAGTAAAATCACAAATTTTTGCTAAATGATGCATACCCACAGTTTTGTAACCTAAATTCCATGAAGCAGTTCATTTCGTATTAAAAGGATGAGCAAACCCTTACCTAAACAACAGCCTACCCCATGCTAATTTCTCTCAGTTCTGCGCTTGTTAGATTCCCTCTTGGTGGATACAGTTGTTTCTCGCATAGACTGGTGATCAAGACAACCTCAGAATTGTTGCATGGTGAATCGTTCCAGCTCTGCAGAGGGTTGGATGTAGGACTGTTGAATATCAGAACACAGTCCTCTTCCTGTCCCAAGTTGTTAGGTTCTCCTGGCAACCAGAATCTACCCACATTTAAAAAAAGAATCCAATATGATTTAATACAGCGTATATAAATATGGATATACTGTATATGTAGAATTTGAACAAGATTCAAGTAGATATTTGCTTAAAAGTGTGTCGGCTGGGGTGTGTGTGTGGGGGGGGCTATTGAGTTTACCCTGTGTCAAACTGGATGGGTGTGTGTGTGTGTGTGCTATTGAGTTTACCCTGTGTCAAACTGGATGTGTGTGTGTGTGTGTGTGTGTGTGCTATTGAGTTTACCCTGTGTCAAACTGGATGTGTGTGTGTGTGTGTGTGTGCTACTGAGTTTACCCTGTATCAAACTGGATGTTTGTGTGTGCTATTGAGTTTACCCTGTGTCAAACTGGGTGTGTGTGTGTGTGTGTGTGTGTGTGTGTGTGTGTGTGTGTGTGTGTGTTTGTGTGTGTACTATTTAGTTACCCTGTGTCAAACTGGATGTGTGTGTGTGTGTGTGTGTGTGTGTGTACTATTTAGTTACCCTGTGTCAAACTGTGTGTGTGTGTGTGTGTGTGTGTGTGTGTGTGTGTGTACTATTTAGTTACCCTGTGTCAAACTGGATGTGTGTGTCTGTGTGTGTACTATTTAGTTACCCTGTGTTTAAGGGAGTTCCGTCCACCCATTTCCAGATGCCTTCTTCTTCTTCGTCTGTCAAACCGATCCAGCCAACGTTGGTGAAACTATCAATGAATTTCTAATGGAATTAAATAGACAGACATGAGCACCAACCTGTTCAAACCAGAACAACAGCTAACAAGTTTTCCTTTCTCTATATCACTATGTTCTATATCACTATGTTCTCTATATCACCATGTTCTATATCACTATGTTCTCTATATCACTATGTTCTATATCACTGTGTTCTCTATATTACTATGTCCGCTCACTTACTTACTCACGTAATGTCTCTCTCAAAGACACACAGTACACACTCTCTCTCACTCTCTCTTTTCTCTCTCAGACATACAGTACACACACTCTCTTTCTCTCTTTTCTCGCTCAGACATACAGTACACACACTCTCTCTCTCAGACATACAGTACACACACTCTCTCTTTCTCTCTCAGACATACAGTACACACAGTCTCTCTCTTTTCTCTCTCAGACATACAGTACACACACACACTCTCTTTCTCTCTCAGACATACAGTACACACACTCTCTTTCTCTCTCAGACATACAGTACACACACTTCTTCTTTCTCTGGCCTCCAGCTCAAACATGGACACACACCCTTTCTCTCTATTCTCTCTCTCAGGTGCATCAAGTACACCTCACTCTCATCTCTCACACACTGTCCTTTTCACACACACTCTTCCACCTGTTCCTCTTCGCTCTCTATGACCACCAGGTCTGCGCGACTGTCTTTACAGTATTTTCGGCTGTTGATCCATGTTGCTGATGTGTTGGTCTGGAAGTAGCAGCTGCAGCCTCTTTGCCTCCATTCCTTAGGACAGGAGCCGACTGTAAGGAGACCATGGCATGTTGATCAGAACGGTTTGTTTACGGTACAGTGACGTCACAAGACCGTGAGTCATCATAAATCCTTAGAAAGGTCATTTACATTAGAGTGACGTCAGAAGACCATGAGTCATCATAAATCATTAAGATTGCAAGTTTACCATTAGAGTGACTGCCCAGATCATGAGTCAGCAAAAATGTTAGAATTCCACAAGTTGAAGTTTTGTTTACATCGATCTTTACATACTCTGGGTCAGCTTGAGCATGCACGTCTCGTTAAACAAAAACATAACTAGAGGCTTATGTACTGAATTTATCGACCATACATTACCATTATAACTAGAGGCTTATGTACTGAATATATCAACTGTACAATAACAAATTATTTCTGTGAACTGTCAACATACCTGGACAAAACCTGTCAGTCAGGATTTCAACCTCTCTCTTTAACTGGTCTCTCTCTTTGGTCAAAGCATTGAACCCTGTTTGTAACTGGGCTCTCTCTTCAGTTTGGTTGTTGTTGCAAAGCATCAGTGATTGTAGCACCCTCGTAAAGCCTTAATTTAAAACGTATTAACATCATTTAAACGGCTTGGATGGGACCATGGTGATACTTTGTTTTACATGTCCAATACTTTGAAAAAATAGTATCCTTGATACATTTATGGAATCTATTTTTGTATGGAACATTTCTACAAGCTAGTTTGTAATCACAGTAACAGTCCAATAAGAATGCATTGTTAACTCACAGTAGGAGCGCAGTCCAATCAGAGTGGAGAGGAGGAGGAGACTCAGCAGACCCTGACACACAACAGACCGTAGGCCACGCCCTCGATCTTAATGATTGACAGTAGGGGAAAAGGGGACAACAAGTGAGGAGGTTGAGGTTATTCAAGACTCGAGACTTAAAGCTGCAGTACGTACATTTGAATTTCTAGACCAAAATAACTTTTAACGTTTACTACACACCTTCTGGAGGATATCATTAAATCAAATGCACAGAGAAGGTGCAATCTAGATGAGTGGCCTGGGCCCTGTATTTAGTTTTTTTTAAATCTCTTGACGCCCACCTAATACTAACCAATCAGGAGAGTTTTTGCAAGGAGGCACGGCTTTCTGCTTGTCATTCTCCTCACATGCACAATGGAAATGTTGAAGGCATTACGAAATTATTGAAGGGAGGGGCCATGAACAGAGATAGGAGGGACCAAGGACTCAGGAGGTTGGCATTGTTTTGTATTTTCATTCAAATTCTTGCTGTTTTTTCCTCACTTCTCTAGACTTGCATACTGCACCTTTAAAATATACAGACCTTCTTTCCTTCAATGGAAATGTAATACAATGTTTACTCCGTATGTTTTAGTCAAATCTTTTAAATGCTTCTTACTAATATTTTCGACATCTTCAAACCTGCAGAAAAGACAGTAGGCCTACAACCTACCTTCAATGTTTAGTTACATACACCACCAGCCTCTGACAAAATTCTTATCGGTTCTTTCCATTCTAAGTGCATTTATTATAATTATTGTAAATGTTAAGATAATAATTTTTATGATTATTACTATTATAGATATTACAACAATAATACTAATATTATTGTTGTTATTAATATTGTTTTTGTTTTGATGATCAAGATGATGTTGATTATTGTTGCTCATGTGATGGTTCTGATGATGACGGTTCTGATTATATATGCTCACCTGAGTCCTGTGTTTCAGGTGAAGGTGTAGTCCATGTCTCCTGGCCTGAGTTGATCTCTCCAGTATTGTAGTAGTCACTGTTAGCCGCTGCCTCAATCTTCCTCTGCCTCTCTGGGTTACTTCCAGGCCCTCTTATCGCGACAGGGTTCCTCTGCCTTTCTGGGATAGCGTGGAGTTCCATCCTAGTCTGGTTTCAGCTCTGCTGGTTTGCTAGACAAAGACAGACAGGGCAGAAAGAAAAGAACGTCAAGGTGTGTTGAAGGATTTGTGAATATCCATATGTTTACACCGAGTTGCAACATATTTAGCTTTAGGGGGCTGTACGAGGAACAGGAAACAAACGTTTCATAACTGTCTGAAAGACTTGTTTTGACATACTGTTGTTCCAGTGACTTGCTTCAACGTTTCTATGACCTTACATTTTTTTTACAATCTGGCATTTTTCCTGATAATTGTCTTCTAACCTGTTAGAAACTCAGGATGGTACTTTTGATATTTATATTTTTATTATATTAATATATATTTTGTTTTACATTGCAGAGTATTATTTCAAGCTTATTAGAATGGAAATGGAAAGGAACTGAAATAACCCAAAGCTAGTGAAATCCTTCAGCTGTTGGTTCATTTGTGGTCATTCTTTCAAGAAACGTGCAGCCTCGTTTTAACTGACAGACATGCAAACCTTTGATAACAGATTGTGGCTAACTATTTTGTGTGGTATTTTATCATAAGTCATCGGTGTTGCGTTAAACTTTGGGGTTGAGAAAGAGACCTTGAGTTTGATTGTCATCGCAATCATTCTGTTGTAACAGAGTTATCTCTTATTTCCAACAAGTTTTCTGATTACAAAGGAGAATAAAATAAAACTAGAAAGCATTAAAAATACTCGCTAACTATCAAAATAAAAGTCTATCAGTAACATGGCCCCTAGGACCTGCACCACCTTTGAACAACTATTGAAATGCAGCCTAAGTTTTATCTTTAAAATAAAAGTCCTACCATTAAACAGTTTCCTCTTCAGACTATGGTGCACTTCAGAGTCACATAGGTACATAGGCAGCAGTGTTCTATTGACATAAGACGCACACAACCATGTAAGAGCAAGTTAAACGTTTATTAAAACCAAATTATAGAAAAATATATATTTTTAAAGAAAAACCACAAAAGACTTTGATATGTCATGTTTTCATAGATACTTAGAATTAGTCAATGAGGATTTTTAATTCATTTTTATTTATTTATACAGGTTAACCGACTGAGAGTAGGTGTGTTTTCCATGGTCTTTGCTATATGACCAATCCATCTGCTTTTTCATATACAGATAGATAGATAGATAGATAGATAGATAGATAGATAGATAGATAGATAGATAGATAGATAGATAGATAGATAGATAGATAGATAGATAGATAGATAGATAGATAGATAGATAGATAGATAGATAGATAGATAGATAGATAGATAGATAGATAGATAGATAGATATATGACCAATCCATCTGCTTTTTCATATACAGATTCTCTCAGAAGTGATTTCAATCTATCTTCATTGATTGAGGGTGATCATGTGACCACAGTGGTCCCTTACCAAAGAAATCACAGGGTGCACCAGGCGGGTGGGGTTGCAGCCAGTCTGCTGCTATTCTAATAGTTTACCACTTAGTGCAAGAGTAAAGAAAGTAATTGGAAACATGACAAATAATCACAGTTCATAAAACCTAAAGTACACAATAGTAAGCAGATCTATATGGAAAAACTGAATTAACAGTAACAAAATAACATTTGAAAAAACATGATATGATAATTGTCGGACCAATCGAGGCTAAAGTTTGAAGAGTAAATCATCCTTGGGGATGCTTGGTTGTTTAGAAGGCTCATCCTGGGTGGGCGGGGTTACAGGGCTTCCAGCTGCAGCCAGATGCCCCCCTCGGCTCGTAGGACCAGCTGAGGGAGACGACGGATGTCTGTGACCCCTGACTCTATAGAGGTCAAAGGGTCACTCCCAGGGATCACACGGAACCTGAGCAAGGTCAGGGCCAGAATGACCTTCAGCTCAGCCATGGCAAACTTCTGGCCGATGCAGTTCCTATGGCAACAAACAGCGTGGATCATTCAGAGGAACAGGACTATGTGACGATAACTAAACTATAACTAAACTAGAAGTTACACACACACACACACACACACACACACACACACACACACACACACACACACACACACACACAAACACAGGCAGATTGGCAGACATACATGCATATGGGGAGAATTGAACAAAGTACACAGAAACTTTGAACGATTCCATTTTTCAAAGGGTTTGTCTCAGTGGCAGATGACTACCTGGGGCCAGAGGAGAATGGGATGAAGGCGTGGGCAGAGCGCCCCCCTGTGTTGGCGGGGTCAAAGCGCAGCGGCTCAAACACCTAGAGTGGACGCAGGGATCAGATACACACTGACATTCAAACACAGGGCAGGGCGGAGAACGGTCAAAGTAATGTTAGTCACTTCGTATCAAAGCAAATCCAAATGGAACACATTCACTGTAACTGGAAGGGGAAATGGAGTAAGAAAGGGGGAAAGAGTACAGTAGAGGTAATGTGAGTTAAATGGAATCAAACGTAATGTAACTGGAGGTGGAAATAGAGCAGGAAAGAACAGAGGAGAGGGTTGGCGCTTGATTTACGTCGGGGTTAGGCCAGATGTCGGGGTTGTGATGAGTCCCATAGATACTGACCAGACAGATAGCACCT
>CM030187.1:16544441-16549441 GCA_017639675.1 Aplochiton taeniatus
AGAAATCCCGAATGGTAACTTATTGTTTATATTTTCACCTCATCAAAGGTTTGTTGTGAGAAAATCTATTTTTCGTTTTTGCCAGTAGGAGGCGCTTGAACAACAACATGGTCTATGATAGTTGTTGAAATCACTGTTCTGGTTCCTGCTCTTCCTCGTACTCTTCCTCCTCGTCCACCACCTCTTACACTTACTCTCTTTCCTCCTCTGCCTCTCAGAATGTTCCTATCCATTGCTGTTTCAACATTCAACGAACCTGTGCCACCTGTGCGCTCTAAACTGGCTTATATTCTGCACAATTGGTTTGATCAAATCATTGAAACATTTTAAATCGTTGTGTGTAAACGATGACAACTATCTTGAAGTTTTGTTGAACTTTTGCCGCCAATGTTTACAATTTTGCAGCACATGTGTATCACAGCGCGAATTGTGTTTTAGAGAGTGAGAAATATGTTTAGAGTTTTGCAAAAAGAGTGGATGAGTTTTGCAAATTGTGTCTAACTGCCTAAACTTGTTTAAGGTTTTGCCAAAAGGGTGAATGATTTGACAAATGGGTTTAGGCCACTGATAATTTGGTTCAGAGAACGGGATTGAGTGTTTTAGCAATGTGAAAAACTGTAAATGTTGCCAGGCTTTCCTAAATGTGCCCAAGTAAAGCACTGTACTATAGTCTAAGGAAAGTCATGACGGACACAAGTGTGTGGACTCAACTTTGGTGTAAATAGTTTATAAGCCAACGTGTGCGTGTTTGTGTAAGTGTGTGAGCGCGCGCGCGTTTCTGTTTGAGCTTGTTACCCTTGCCTGCTCACTTGCTGTGCAGAGGCCAAGGCAAGACTACAATTCCCATGACCCCTTTCCGATCCCCCCCACCACACACACGCCCCTTTCCCCTCCCTGCTTGCGCTCCCCTCCAGTGGGGGGAAACTTTGGGAAAGAATCCCTGGTATTCGTTTCCTGTGAAACTTGGCAACGGTTGAACGCAGCCAGAGAGCCAGGACTCACACAGCACGCATTATGCCACCGCAACGATGGCCGTTCGCCGTTTGTCTACAGTCCGAGCATGGATAAAGAAGATCGCTACTGGAGTTTAGGATACTGCGTTATTTCTTAGTTTCAGTGAAAAACAATCACCCGCTTCCCCAGTCCCTCGCACCAAGAGACCTCCGTTTGTTCCCCCCGGGACCTGGTCATGGCAGAGCCCTTACTGAAGCGGACTTTTTCCCGACTGAGAGGGAAAGAGCGGTTCCGTCGGAAAACAGACCCTAAACTTAATGGTGAATATAAACGGTTGCTCTATCCTCATTTACGTCTCTTACGATTTCCAGGCGGAGGAAAGTGCTTTCTCTGCCTCATGTCGAATTGGCATATGTCTTCTACTAACCTTTGCGACTTCTGGTTGTTTTCTTTTTATTACTAACTAGCATGACTGTTCATTCCACTCAAAAAAATCAGGAACGTAGAAGCGTATTTAGAAGAGCTGGCTCATGTCTCAATTCCATTTCTATGTCTTGGCCGACATTTCCACGCAGTTGAGAGACAGTCCTAGATTTGTTTACATTCCCAAAGGACTGACTTCTGCAAACACACCCTAAACTACAGATATAAAAGATTCATCTTAAATGTGAAAAGTTCTTACACGATGCTACCGCGATGCGCGCGCGTGTGTGTGTGTGTGTGTGTGTGTGTGTGTGTGTGTGTGTGTGTGTGTGTGTGTGTGTGTGTGTGTGTGTGTGTGTCTGTCTGTGTGTGTGTGGTTTTTCTTACAACAGCTGTTGTTAAACATACAGACAGTTGATGCTGATAACTGGCTGGCAGACAGACATGCATAGATAAACGGACAAAGACCTTATTTAGGGTGACAGACAGACAGACAGACAGACAGACAGACAGACAGACAGACACAGACAGACAGACAGACAGACAGACAGACAGACAGACAGGCAGGCAGGCAGGCAGGCAGGCAGGCAGGCAGACAAAATGACAGACAGACAGACAGACAGACAGACAGACAGACAGACAGACACTGGCAGCCTTGTTGGTCCATACTGAAGGTTAGGCTCGTGATGTCATCACTGATGACACAATGCTGATGATGACGACCCTACAGCACAGAGCCCTGGTGAGGTCACCGGGCTCAGAGCGGTTAAAGTATGCCATTGATTGGTCAGGGGATGTCGCGGTGAGAGAGAGAGAGAAGGGTGGGGGGGGGGATAAGAACACCTTAAACTAATCCAGCCTGACCAATAGCAGCTCAGTGGGCCCCTGATGTCATGATGTGGCTCAGCAGTGATGTCACAGTGCTGACCCCTGACCTCTGAACTCCAGGGTTGGCCTTTTACTAACCAGGTCTCCAGGGCTACGCCAATACCTAGAAGCTGGACCAGAGGTCCAAAAGAACTACTTCAGCAGTACAATCAAACTAACGCCATACACTCCACCTAAAATAACTACTTCAGGACACTGTCTGTGCTTTCCCAGGGTTGCCTTTGGAACACTTTATGTAGGCTATATATTATATAAGTGTTCCAATGTGGGTGCATATATACTGTATATATATACATATCTATATATATCCGCTCTTAACCCAAATCCATTCTAAATTATGCTTTCTAAAGTGCTCATCTTGGATTATGGCTTAATGGATATTATAACACAGTATTTTGTGTATTTTGAAAATACTTGGATGTGAACTGTCAAACAAATGCACTAAATTCTATTCTATTCTATTGTAGTATGATGGTTGAGCTTGATGCACATCTTAATGGGTTTCTTGCTGAGCTAACACAGATAATTAAGATGCCATGCAGCTTAATCTGTAATGGTTTGTAATGTGCTATTAGTTGTACTGACAGTTCTCTATGGGTGGGTAGGGGTTAACCTAGCCTGGCCCGGCCTGGAGCAGCTTGCTTTAAACAGGCTGGCCTAATAGTTTCTCATGCTGTTGACCCCAGGGCCCCAGAGAGAAGGCTAGACAGGGTGTCAGATTTCTAGCTGTCACTCAGATCTGTGTGTGTGTGTGTGTGTGTGTGTGTGTGTGTGTGTGTGTGTGTGTGTGTGTGTGTGTGTGTGTGTGTGTGTGTGTGTGCGTGCGAATAGACCAGCAGCCTACATTAGCGCCTTGGCTACCCTGTGTTTGGTACCTTTGTCACACCGATGGTGACTGAGCTGTAGTGAGCTGCGTTCTGATAGTACCTCCTCCTCTCCTCTCCTCTCCTCTCCTCTCCTCTCCTCTCCTTTCTTCTCCTGTCCTCTCCTCTCCTGTCCTCTCCTCTCCCCTCCTCTCCTCTCCTCTCCTCTCCTCTCCTCTCCTCTCCTCTCCTCTCCGCTCCTCTCCTCTCCTCTCTTCTCCTGTCCTCTCCTCTCCTGTCCTCTAATCTCCCCTCCCCTCTCCTCTCCTCTCCTCTAATCTCTCCTCTCCTCCCCTCTCCTCTCCTCTCCTCTCCTCTCCTCTCCTCTCCTCTCCTCTCCTCTCCTCTCCTCTCCTCTCCTCTCTTCTCCTGTCCTCTCCTCTCCTCTCCTCTAATCTCTCCTCCCCTCCCCTCTCCTCTCCTCTCCTCTCCTCTCCTCTCCTCTCCTCTCCTCTCCTCTCCTCTCCTCTCCTCTCCTCTCCTCTCCTCTCCTCTCCTCTCCTCTCCTCTCCCCTCTCCTCTCCTCTCCTCTCCTCACCTCCCCCCTCATGCTAGTGGGTTATGTCTAAAATAGGGCAAGCAGCTCTCTAGCTGGCCTTGTCGCCCACACCTCCAACTGTGCGTGGAAACAGCATGGCATTTAGATGGGAAACTATGCGTGTGTGTGTGTGTGTGTGTGTGTGTGTGTGTGTGTGTGTGTGTGTGTGTGTGTGTGGCTGGCATCTTTATCATAACACCACTATGTAAGTTGATATGATAATAACCAAATTAGAAACACTCTAAAGACTGAAGTAAACTATCAAATATTTGGAGAGAAAGGTGTGTGTGTGTATGTGTGTGTGTGTGTGTGTGTGTGTGTGTGTGTGTGTTCGTTTGCGTGTGTGCGTGGTCTTCTGTGTGTGTGCGTGTGTGTGTGGTCTTCTGTGTGTGTGTTTGTGTGTGTGTGTTCCTGAGCTCACTACTAACTGTCAACAGAGTTGTGCATCTGTAGACCACATGACAAACACAGAGAAAGCTTTCTTTCATCTCTCTCTCTCTCTCTCTCTCTCTCTCTCTCTGTCTCTCTCTCTCATTCTCTCTCTCTCCCTTTCTTTCTGTCCCTCTGTCTCTTGTTTTCCCTAGAGACTCTTAACTTGGTTTATTTCTCTCTCTCTCTCTCCCTCTCTCTCTTTCTCTTTTCCTCTGTCTTCCTCTCTCTTTCTCTCTGCCTCTCTCTTTCTCTCTGTCTTTCTCTCTCCCTCTATTTGTCTTTGTTTCTTTCTCCGGTGGTGTCCTTTTTATTTTAAATCTCTTTCATAATTTTTTTTTCTTATTCAGTTTATCCCTCTCCATTTTATGGTCTGTCTTTCTTACTTATATATATTTTCATTCTCTTAAATTTTTCAAAACTTGAACGGTAGAAAATATGAATAATTAAAGTCAGAAATACATTGTAAGCTGAATGTGTCTCCCAGTGATCATGAGTGTTTTTGGAGAGAAGAGCCTTGATTGGACCCTCCTAGTTGATAAGATACGGTGTTACATAACAGGGACATTTATTGGTGTAACACACAGACAGACAAACTTCCTGCTTCACTTCCTGTCTTTCAGTCTTGGGTGTTATATATATATATTTTTTGACAACTTCCTTTTTCCGGCACCCTTAGGACGCTTATGTTGTTGAAGTCATGTTATCAGGCAGACAGGGGTGTCTGTCTGTCTGTCTGTGTCTGCCTGCCTGCCTGCCTGCCTGCCTGCCTGCCTGCCTGCCTGCCTGCCTGCCTGCCTGCCTGCCTGCCTGCCTGCCTGCCTGCCTGCCTGCCTGCCTGCCTGTCTGTCTGCCTGCCTGCCTGCCTGCCTGCCTGCCTGCCTGCCTGCCTGCCTGCCTGCCTG
>CM030187.1:16551941-16574441 GCA_017639675.1 Aplochiton taeniatus
TGTGTGTGTGTGTGTGTGTGTGTGTGTGTGTGTGTGTGTGTGTGTGTGTGTGTGTGTGTGTGTGCGTGCGCGTTTTTGTGTGTTTGTGTGTTTGTTCGCCTAGAACTTCAAGGGAAATCCGACAATATCCAGAGTTCTTCCTCCACGTCGCCGTTGGCGACGGCTGACCCCCCCGCGCTGCCAGCAGACGAGCCCCCCCCTCCGCGCACTCAGATCACGGTTGCTAAGAAGCAGCAGTGGGCCAAGCAGGCCTCCATAGGCCGCGACCCCCCCAGCGGCTCCCACACCCCTAGCCTGGCCTACAGGCCTCAAGAGTGCGACAGCAGCTCAGGAAAGGCCCAGGCTTCGGCCCAGGCCTGGAGCCAGCGACCGGTGGAGGACAGTTGGGAGAGGAGGTGTCCTGGGGCGGGGTTGGGCTGTAGCTCCCCTCCTTGTGACCCCCTGACCCCTGCCCCTCTCCTGCCTGACCCTACACAACCACCTGGGGGCGCCACAGAGCTCCTAGGGTCCTCCAGCAATGCCAAGCTAACAGGCCAAGGAGCCTACCTCCAGTCCCTGGACAGGAGTAGCCGAGCATGGGTACTGTCCACAGGAAAGCCCCAGGCCTCGGATGAGGCCTCCAGGTCAACGTCCAGCTGTCAGGCAGGTAGAGCTCCTCATAGTAGGCTGGAGGGGGACAACAACATCTGGTACAACCCCATCCCGGAAGAAGAGGATGGGCCTAAAGCAGGAAAAGGAGAGAGGACGGAGAGAGACAGAGAGAGAGACAGCGTGTGGAGGAGGAGAGACCCAGATGGACCAGGAGGGGAGGCGATAGGAGCAATGGATCCCCAGACCAGGGCTCAGAGGCGGGCGGGAGTGGTTGGGAGCCCTGGGTGTGAGGGTGGAGGTGCTGCAGGATTAGAGCGTCATAACACACAGTGTCCACTAGAGGGAGGTAGCCCTGGGAGCAGACACCGCAATCATGACAACACAGCGGAAAACCTTGGTAGGGACCTGTGTGTTGAACTACCATAATAATAGATTATAAGACTTTTTTTCTTTTTTTTTCATTGTTTAAAGTTTAGTAAATTTAAGTTTTTAATAGTGTTTATTTTCAAAATACTTATTCATTTAAATAATAAATAAATATAGTAATTCATTTAAACTATTCCACTGTAAATGAAAGAATCAAAAAACTTTTTCAAAGATTTTGAAGTTCATGTATTTACTGAATATTTTCACTGCTCTCCTCCTTGGCTGTCCTTCATTTTCCTCTGTCTTCTTTTTACTTCTCCATCCCTCGTTCAGATCTGTTACAGGTTGAACCTGCCTCCGCAGGAGTGGGAGGAGCTTCAGACACCAGCCCCGCCTCCCAGAAGAAAGTGGGTGTGGCCGGGAGTATGATTGACAGGATCAAGTCTCCGGGCACAGTCCGAAAGCTTTCCATGAAGATGAAGAAACTCCCGGAACTCCGCCGCAAACTCAGCCTGCGCTCCTCACGCTCTCGCCATGGCAACGCCTCGGGAGCGGGCGGGGCGGCCGACGGCAAGGACCCTTCTTCCTCGCCATCCAATCAGAACGTGATCAGCCGGTACCACCTGGATAGCTCCGCCCCCGCGCGACCTCTCCGCCGGAGCTCCAGGGGTCGTTCCTCCTCGGCCAGTAAGGGCGGTTACCTTAGCGACGGGGACTCCCCCGAGCTGCTGCCCCGCCAGACCCCGCCCCCTGCGCTGGCGACGCCCTGCAGTACCGCCCCCGGCCTGGAGGGGAGCTGTGACCTGGGCGCCTTCAGGCTGTACGCCGGCTCGGACCAGCCGCGCTGCGCCCAGAGAGTGACGGGGCTACTGACCGTTCACCTGCTGGGGCTGGAGGAAATGCCCCGCCCAGCCAGGTAACACCAAGCAATGAAACAAACACCGCCCTCTCACGCTAGACCAAGGAGGCTGGAGGCTTTTGCCATGAACAGTAAGAAATAGAGGATTTTTAACCAGTTACTTTTATGTTTCCCTCCCTCCCTCCCTCCCTGCCTCCCTCCCTCCCTCTGCCCCTCCCTCCCTCCCTCCCTGCCTCCCTCCCTCCCTCCCTCCCTCCCTCCCTCCCTCCTCTCAGGGTGGACACCACCAAGGAGGTGTTCTGTGCCATCCAGGTGGATGGCGTCTCACGTGCTCGCACCTCCCTGCTCACCTGTCGGGGCCCCGCCCTGCAGCTCAACCACGCCTTCCACCTGGAGCTGGAGCGGGCGCGGCTGCTCCGATTGGTGGTGCTGACGCCGCACACGCCCACTTCCGCCTCAGGGGGAGGGGCTAACCAGGCCACCAGGAACAGAGTCTGCTGTTTGGGAGGAGTCTCCTTAACGCCCCTGTTTAAAGGTGAGAGGGATGAAAGAGAGAGAGGGAGGGAGGGATGAGCAGACGGATAGACCAACTGATAGGTTGATCAAGGGATGGATGGAGAGAGAGGGTGCAAAGAGTCTGGTCTGTCTATTACGGTTACCAGGATAGGTGATGATAGGATAGTTAAAGATGTCTGTTCCATTTCCTTTAGTTAAAGATGTCTGTTCCATTTCCTTTAGTTAAAGATGTCTGTTCCATTTCATTTAGTTAAAGATGTCTGTTCCATTTCATTTAGTTTAAGATGTCGCGGGGTAGAGGGTAGCTTTTAGTTTCGTTGGTGAGATGTTTAGATGTAGCTGCCCATACCATCCTCATAACAGGGAGAGTTAGTTTAGTTAGTAGAAAACCTCATTGTCTTATTAACTTATTTTTCTTATGTTCATTTTGTGGATCTCTCCTTTCTCATTTTAAATGAAGAGTTTCTGTTTAGTAACTTTTTTCTAAGTGCATTCTTTTCCAAAAATTGTTAAAACACATAAAACATATGAGGATCGAAATAAACAACAACAACTACTACTACTAAGATGTCGCAGGGTAGAGGGTAGCTTATAGATTAGTCAGTGAGATGTCTTCCCAGGGAGGGTTATTTTTAAGTTGCCCATACTGTCCTTATAAAAGGGAGAGTTAGTTTAGTTAGTAGGAAACCTCATTGTCCTCAGAGAGTCCGTCTGAGATGGCACCATTCCAGGTACAAGTCGTCCCGTTAAAAAACAACCATAAAAACACACCGCGTATTTATAACAGAACTCCATTTATAGAGATGGAGGGATTTATAGAGACCTCCTGGACAGCAGCTAGGGCTAATACTAACTGACTAGAAAAGCTAACCAAACCATTGATGCGTAGATCAATTTAAACTAGACTGTACTTCTAATACAGTGGGGGCAGAAGCCTGTCAAAAGCAGAGGGGGTTTTGTGTGTTTGGACGAGAGCGTTGTTAGTCTTTCTGAAAGAGTGTCGGTATTTCTTTTGCCCCTTTCTCTCCCCTCTTTGCTCACGCTTTCTCTCTCTCTTCCTTGCTCCCTCACCGTATCTGTTTTTTTCTTATTTTTTCCGTTTTCTCTCTATTTGTCTTTCAAAATCTCCCTCTTTCACTCCCTACCCCCTGACCTCTTAATAATAATAAATATTCTCTCATCTTCTACCGCTTATCCTGTTTTACAGGGTCGCGGGGGGGCTGGAGCCTATCCCAGCCAACACAGGGCGTAAGGCAGGGTACACCCTGGACAGGACGCCAGTCTATCACAGGGCCAACACATATAGGGACAGACAACCACTCACACTCACATTCACACCCTATGGGCAATTTAGAGTCACCAATTAACTTGCATGGTTTTTGGACTGTGGGAGGAAACCGGAGTACCCGGAAGAAACCCACGCCGGCACAGGGAGAACATGCAAACTCCACACAGAAAGGCCCTTAGGTCAGAATCTTCTTGCTGTGAGGCAACAGTGCTAACCACTGAGCCACCGCGCCGCAAAAATATAATAAAAAAAATAATAAATAATCATTAATTTTATTCATAAAGCTCTTTTCTGAAACCCAAAGCCACATGACAAGGACATGTCTACCCTTTTTAGTTGTTTACCTCTTCTTTTAAAGTAGTTTCACTTTTCACCTCCATCTTTTCCTTCTGCAGCTTGTCCTCTTTTTTGGAATCCAAAGACGCTTGGCGGTTGTTACATGTCTGTCCTTTTTGTTGACCTTCTCCTTTAGAAGTCATTTCTCTTTTCCCCTCCCCAGCCTCCCGCTCCCAGCAGCTGTGTGTGAAGCTGGAGCCACGAGGCCTCCTCTACGTCAAGCTGAGCCTCCAGGAACAGTGGCAGAGCCCCAGCCGACCCAGCGACGCAGCGCCTCCTAGCGTGTTCGGGGTGGAACTGCGCCACCTGGTGGAGAAGGAGGGCTCTGCTGCCACGCCCGTGCCCCTGCTCATCCAGAAGAGCGTGGCGGAGATCGAGAAGAGGGGACTGAAGGTGAGAGCTGTGTGTGTGTGTGTGTGTGTGTATTAACCTGTGTGTGTGTGTGTGTGTGTGTGTGTGTGTGTGGGGGGTTAAGGTTAGGGTTAGAATGTGTGTGTGTGTGTGTGTGTGTGTGTGTGTGTGTGTGTGTGTGTGTGTGTGTGTGTGTGTGTGTGTGTGTGTGTGTGTGTGTGTGTGTGTTAACCTGTGTGTGAATGTGCGTGTGTGTGTGTGTGTGTGTGTGTGTGTGTGTGTGTGTGTGTGTGTGTGTATAGGTGGTGGGTCTGTACCGTCTGTGTGGCTCCGCGGCGGTGAAGAAGGAATTGAGAGACGCGTTTGAGAGAGACAGCTCTGGAGTCAGCCTCAACGAGGAACTCTACCCTGATATCAACGTCCTCACAGGTGAGAGATTCACCACACACACACACACACACACACACTAAACATACGTACAGAATAAAGACAGCTCTGGAGTCAGCCTCAACGAGGAACTCTACCCTGATATCAACGTCCTCACAGGTGAGAGATTCACCACACACACACACACACACACTAAACACACGTACAGAATAAAGACAGCTCTGGAGTCAGCCTCAACGAGGAACTCTACCCTGATATCAACGTCCTCACAGGTGAGAGATTCACCACACACACACACACACACACACACTAAACACACGTACAGAATAAAGACAGCTCTGGAGTCAGCCTCAACGAGGAACTCTACCCTGATATCAACGTCCTCACAGGTCAGAGATTCACCACACACACACACACACACACACACTAAACACACGTACAGAATAAAGACAGCTCTGGAGTCAGCCTCAACGAGGAACTCTACCCTGATATCAACGTCCTCACAGGTCAGAGATTCACCACACACACACACACACACACACACTAAACACACGTACAGAATAAAGACAGCTCTGGAGTCAGCCTCAACGAGGAACTCTACCCTGATATCAACGTCCTCACAGGTCAGAGATTCACCACACACACACACACACACACACACACTAAACACACGTACAGAATAAAGACAGCTCTGGAGTCAGCCTCAACGAGGAACTCTACCCTGGTATCAACATCCTCACAGGTCAGAGATTCACCACACACACACACACACACACACACTAAACACACACACACACACACTAAACACACATACAGAATAAAGACTGCTCTGGGGTCAGCCTCCGCTGTTGTGACTGGAATCGCTCCTAAATAACTTAAGAAGTCTTTGTAGTTAAGATCACAGAGCAAGCATAATCATTGACTTGTTATGCTGTGTTGTCATGGTGTCTGTTGGGCACAGATAAGCAGTGTATCTTTACTTTTGTTGTCGTTTTTACGCTGTGGCCACAGGACATTCTGACATAGATAAATCTTTGATGATGTTTCTGCTCAGGCATTCTGAAGGACTACCTACGTGAGCTGCCCTCCCCTCTGATCACCACGACGCTGTACCAGGTGGTCCTGGACGCCATGGCGACCCGGCCGCCACGCCCCCTCCCCGAGGGCCACGCCCACTTCTCCCAGGATCCTCTGCTGTCTCAGGCCACGGTGGCTCTGCTGCACTGTCTGCCCCAGCCGGAGAGAGTGAGAGACTTAGAGGAGATGGAGTGTGTGTGTGTGTGTGTGTGTGTGTGTGTGTGAGAGAAAGATTTTGTATAAATGTGTGTGTGTGCGACAGAGACAGAGACAGAGACAGACAGACAGACAGACAGACAGACAGTGTGTCTACGTCTTTTTTTGGGGGGGGGAGGGGGGGGGGGCGGGCGTACTTAGTTCCAGTACAGTCAGAGTGATGTTGTTAGTTCCAGTACAGTCAGTGCTAACACATAAATCAGCTAATCTTTCTCCAGGATTCCAGAGTGACCGGATGGAGGGATAAGGGAAGAGAAAGGGAAAGAGAGAAGAGAGAAGAGAGAAGAGAGAAGAGCGAGAAAGAAGGAGACTTGTTGGTGGGAAAGAAGGAGCCAGAAAGGAGAGGGAGATTTAGAGGGAAGGAAAGGATGAGAGAAAGCAGAGAGGAGGGAAAAGTGGAGAACAGAGGAGTCAGGAAAAAAGAAAAAGAGAAAAGGAGAGAGGAGATTTAGAGGGAAGGAAAGGATGAGAGAAAGGAGTGTGATTTTAGCTCCAAGAACAGAATGTTAAACCTCGCCTCAAACCACCACCCTGCTCCATGGCTATTAGCTCTCTCATTGGCTAAGATAGTGTTCCCTCTTTCTCTCATTGGCTAAGAGAGTGTAACCCTCTTTCTCTCATTGGCTAAGATAGTGTTCCCTCTTTCTCTCATTGGCTAAGAGAGTGTTCCCTCTTTCTCTCATTGGCTATGAGAGTGTTCCTTCTTTCTCTCATTGGCCAAGAGAGTAACCCTCTTTCTCTCATTGGCTAAGAGAGTGTAACCCTCTTTCTCTCATTGGCTAAGATAGTGTAACCCTCTTTCTCTCATTGGCTAAGATAGTGTAACCCTCTTTCTCTCATTGGCAAAGGTAGTGTTCCTTCTTTGGGACCATTAGGCTTGACCCTTTGCTGCCTCTTTCCCTCCAAGATAAACCGTGTTATCATCCTCTTCTTCATCATGCTCCTCATCTTCATCATCCTCTTCTTCATCATGCTCCTCATCTTCATCATCCTCTTCTTCATCATGCTCCTCATCTTCATCATTCTCCAGATCTTTTTAAAGCCCCTCTCTAACACCCCCCCCTTTCCCTCCCTTCCTCTCTATCTCACACACACCACACACGCTCACCTCCCTTCTCTCTCCCCTCTCTCTCTCCGTCTCCAAGGCGACTCTGTCCATCCTCCTGGACCACCTCAGTCTGGTGGCCTCCTTCAGCCACTGCAACCGGATGAGCCACCAGAACCTGGCCGTGTGTTTCGGACCCGTGCTGCTCACTCCCACCCAGGAGTCCTGGCGGCCCTGGGCCCCCGGGGGAGGAGGAGCGGGGCAGGGGGGAGGGAAAGGAGGAGGAGGAGGAGGAGGAGGAGGGCAGGGGGGAGGGAAGAGTTTCGCCCACAGTGAGGAGATAGCCAGCGCCGTGGACTTCAAGAGACACATTGAGGCTCTGCATTACCTTCTGCAGCTCTGGCCAGGTGTGTGTGTGTGTGTGTGTGTGTGTGTGTGTGTGTGTGTGTGTGTGTGTGTGTGTGTGTGTGTGTGTGTGTGTGTGTGTGTGTGTGTGTGTGTGTGCGTGCGTGTGTGTGCGCATTTGTGACTTAAGTCGCGTATTATTGTATAGAAGCTTGTCCGTGTAGTATTGAAAATAGGCTTGACTCTAAATACTCCTCTCCTCCCCTCTCCTCTCCTCTCCTCTCCTCTCCTCTCCTCTCCTCTCCTCTCCTCTCCTCTCCTCTCCTCTCCTCTCCTCTCCTCTCCTCTCTTCTCCCCTCCCCTCCCCTCTCCTCTCCTCTCCTCTCCTCATCCTCTCGTTTCTCTTTCAGTCCCCACTGATAGGATACCAGCAGAGGACCTCCCTCTCTCTCCTCATCCCTCCATCCTCGACTCTCCCTCCCTGCATACCCACAATCCCCTGCCGCGCCGCGCCCCGCTGCGATTGGCTCTGCCAGGGGAACAGGAAGTGGTGGTGTCGCGTCGGGGGAGGGGAAGACTCGAGAGCCCACCCATCAATCATCACCGCTACGCGGGCGACTGGAGCGTTTGTGGGCGGGACTTCCTGTCTGGAGGGGAAGCGGACTATGACGAGGTGGCCGGGAGTGAGAGTGAGGAAGAGGAGGAGGAGAAGAAGGAGGAAGGCTGGTCCTCGGTCGGCGGGGTCTACGTGGACGACTTTGCTTTGGACTTTGACGCTCCATTTAGCTGCAGGCTCAGCCTGAAAGACTTTGACACCCTGATCCACGATCTGGAGAAGGAACTGGCCAAACAGATCAACATCTGTATGTAGAGGAGGAGAGGAGGAGAGAGGGAGGAGAGGAAGACCACGGAGCGATGGAGAAAAAAGAGGGAGGAGAAAATGACTGCAGGAAAAGAAAAAGAGGAAGAGAGAAAAAGAGGAAGGGGAGGGAGCAGATTTATTACCGAGGATCTGGTAACTGTGGAAGGAAGAGGAAGAGAAGACCAAAGAGACGACGAGCTGTATTTGCTTCAGAGAAGTGTTTAAACGTGTTTTAAACGTGTTTCAAACGTGTTTCGAACGTGGTTTGAACGTGTTTTGAACGTGTTTTAAACGTGTTTTGAACGTGCTTTGAACGTGTTTTAAACGTGTTTTAAACGTGTTTTGAACGTGTTTTAAACGTGTTTTAAAAGGGTTTTAAAAGGGTTCAAAACGTGTTTTAAACGTGTTTTAAGTGTTTTAAACATCTTTTAAACGTGTTTTAAACGTGTGTTATGTGACTGACATAGATGTGTGTCTGCCTCGCGAGTTGTCAGGGGAGATCCCCCGTGTCCCAAAGCTTTGCTATGACATCCGCGTCGAGATCGTTAAAGTAACAGTCCCCGATCGTTAAAGTAACAGTCCCCGATCGTTTCAACTAAAACGCTTGGCTGAATGTGTTGTTGTTCGACAGACTGTATGGTGCTGTCTGGGCAGTCCAGGATTGTGGCTTTAGTCCGGGACATTCCAGGCCTGGCACTGGTCGGACAGGGTTTTGCCAGGTTTTCACCTCGCCAAATATGGCCGAACGAAGAGTCACAGAACAGATTGTTCTGGCAAAGGAACGTAGAGCCAGTACAAGTAGACAAGACAACAACCCCCTAATTAGGTCATTGGACGGTGGGTGTTCTGTGACTGCTTGAAGCTGTTGCCCCTAACAACAGGTTAGCTGTTGCCATGTCGGCCATTTTTGTAGTTCCCTTACGGCAACTTCCTCGGTACGCTAGCTGTTTTCGGAAAGATTACGTCTTCTCAAAACGTTTTTTTGACAATCTATTGATGTGCAAAATCTGTTTTATTGCAGATTTGACCCGTGTCCTCTGGGGCTTTTTTTTTTTGCTGTGTTTTTCCAAATGTGTGTTTTGTAGTCCATGTTGTCAGTCAAATGCCTATGCCAAAGTATTTTATTTATTTATCCAGTCTGGAGAAAGAAGTCAACTTGAGCTCTACAAAAATAAGGAAGTGTTAATGTTATTGTCACAGTACTTAGTAAATTGTATATTACTGACTTTCATTTTTCCACGGCGAGTGTATTGGAAATACTCAATCCAATGTGAGCTTCCATTTTAGTATTTTGGCTTACGCTTTTGTGCAGTCAAAATTTGAGCAGGTATCAAGCAATTGTCCTTACCAAAGATAAGCAGCCATTGGTGCTGATTCCAGTGAGTTGCTGTTTTTATCTCTTGATTATATACTGTGACTATAATGTGATTAGCTTTACTGACGTGGTATAATAGACATAAGGACAGCCCTCTTAGAGGACACAGAGCACAAACATACATACACACATTCACAGAGGCACTCACAGCAACTCACACACACACACCCACACACACACACTAACACACAGAGAAACACACAACAACTCACACACAGAGAGACACACACACGGACACACAGACACACACACTGACACACAGAGACACACACAACAACTCACACACAGAGAGACACACACGGACACACAGAGGGATACACTAACACACAGCAACTCACAAACGCTTGCACTCACAAACACACATGCCACACGTACACACTGACACAGAGAGACACACACGCACACTGACACAGAGAGAGACGCACACACACAGACACAGAGAGAGAGACACACACACACACAGACACAGAGAGAGACACACACACACACAGACACAGAGAGAGACACACACAGACACAGAGAGAGACACACACACACACAGACACAGAGAGAGAGACACACACACACAGACCGATACACACACACTCACACACACAGACACAGAGAGAGAAACACACACAGACCGATACACACACACACAGACCGATACACAGTGTTTCTAATAGGAGGACATGATGACGTGCTGACAAGCCGACCAAATGCTTATTATTAAACAAGTGCACTTGTGTAGAAAATGTATTTCCTTGTTTCTGAGTGTCTGTCTCCTGATAGGGTAGGAGCAGTTTGAGGTCGTTGTTACAATCAGAGATTGAGTTTCGGTGTCTTTGTGGTACCATCGTCTTTGCTAACTGTGATATTTGTTAAGCCAATGAAGGAATGCCATGGCCATATTGAAGCTCCAAAATGTAACTAAGAAAGTTTCTATATTTTGTTTTTGTATGTTTTTTTTTTTTGTTTGTTTCATGAACAGTTTTACTCAGTATTGCACAACTTCAATAAGCACTTACGTTTTCTTTATTAGTATTATTTTATTATATTCATATCTGTAACCAAATTTGAAGAAAACTTTTTTCTTTAAACTAGGCCTAATTTGCCTCTCAGTATTACCAAACAAAAACATAACTACATAAAGCACCATATTCTATTTGTGAAATCGTTTTAATTTTTATTGTGTCATTATTGAAGATTTAACCCCATCAGTCTCATGCATAATTAATAATCCATCAGCACAATGTAGATGCGCTGCCACCTAGTGGACGTTCTGAAGAAAAGCGCTTTAGAAAGAGCTACAGGTGGTGGTGGCTACGTAGAACCGCCTACTAATGTTATAGAAATGGTATACGTGTTAAATGTTCCTTAGAGAATGGCTGGAATTTTAATTTCATAGGTGGGGAAATGACGACTTCGACACAGCTGTTGCAGGCTGTAAAGTGCGTGTGTGTGTGTGTGTGTGGGGGGGGGGGGGGGGCACAGTTAGTAGAGGCTGTGAGTAGAGTATGTGGGCGCGCGTGTGTGTGAGGTGCGGGCCAGTTAGTAGAGGCTGTATAAAAGGATGTATGTGTGTGTGTGTGTGTGTGTGTGTGTGTGGGGGGGGGGGGGGGGGGGGGGGTCCTTCTGAAACTGTGTGGCATGTCCCCTGTGGCCTCCCATTGCCTCCAATCTTGCTTCCATGGATTAATTAATTGATTAGGCCTTTTAGGCGGTGTGTGTAGAAATATAAGTACGTTTTTATTATTATCTTATCCAAAGCAATAAGTATAATAGTATCTTTCATTGGGAACTAGCTTAGGACTGGTGAGAGAAGCTTTTGGTGTTGTCAAGTTACTGGCACAGTCCCATCGGGTCATTGTTGATTTATTGTAAAGTCGGAAGTTATCGCGTGAATGAGAGGAGTTTATATATATACATACAAGAGGCACATTAAGCTGATGTCCAAAAAGGTTTCAGCAGTGTTAACCACATTGTGTACTTATTTGCTGTTTGCAATGGTGCAGAAAGAGAATGGTTTGGACAACAGACCCTGAGCATAAAACACGGCAGTTATGGCGAGCGCAAAGTTTGCATTCAGCCATCAAATGAATGAACTCCATTGTCATAGAAAATAGCCTAGATCAAAGCCAGCGGAGGAGTACTTTCCGTAGATTGCTGTATGTAGTAGGTCGAGGCCTACAGGCCATCGACACTAGATGCCCGACCATTGAGCGAGAACGCTCGCGCGCACTGGACGTTATCGACAGTTCTAAAGTATAATGCAAAGTTAAATTCTTATGGAAAATAGAAATTTCTTCAACATAGACAATCAGAATTATTAAGTGAACGCAGAAATAGGCCTATGATGGGATAATTGTCTATAAGAAAACGGGGTAGACTATAATAATTTTCAGCCACTGTTAATTGTTATAAATGTCAACTAAAACCAATCACCTCGCACGACTAAGCTCGTAAAACGGGCAACTGTCATTGCGCACATAAATCACGAAGTCTATGGCTGCCGGCTATAGGCCACTTTTCAAAATCGTCTATTTCGCACTAGTATGCCCGCACATACGGTCGCTTGGTAACATTTGAGCACAAAACACACAACATCATTTTGTAACACACTAATGTCTGTCCTTTGCAGTGTGTGCGTGCGTGCGTATAGCGACCACAGACCTGGTGACCTCCAGCGATATGCTAAACGTTCTGACCGCTTGGGAATTCCACATTTTCACGGAGAAGACATCTAGTGTTGCTAGCTGGTACTGCAACAAACAGCGCCCACATCCTTGAACATAGACCCATTTTTCAGCAAATCCACGGCAAAAAGGAGGAAGTTATGAACAATAACTAAGTGTTAAATAGGGAGAAGTAAAAGATGGACCAAACGGCAAACATTGTACTTAACGTAGGCCTAGTTTCTCAAGCCATTTCTATTCATTGAAAAATATTATTGAATTGGTTGTTTTGGCATTTTCCATTATAGTGGGGGTTGTGGCCACCCATCCCCCCTAATCTATGCCAAAGCTGACCGACCAATGAGCGAAGAAACACGTACGCCAGCTTCTAATAGAAGATCAAATCCATATCCTAGTGAGACCTATGAATGGTCAAACTAGGTGTAATGGAAATACCAAGAAGTCAAACACAGTGAGGAAACGATTGTGGTATTTCTTGGGGTGACTGACAGTCTTGAGAAGAAAATAGAATTGTTATGTTGAAGACCCCGATCTGTGTTTTGAACCCGGCCTAGGTCGCTGAGTTCGTCTGTTAAACCGGTACAAGGTAGGAATCCGCTTGTGAAGAAAATAAACTCTAGGCTTAACGATGCAGTGTTACGGCGGTTAAACGGACCTTAACGGAACCGGGTCGAAACCACCAAGGATCTTTTTGGACGCGGGTTCTGTCTCTATAGCAACCCAGGGGGAACTTTAATCAGGGACCCATGAGGTATTGTTGCGGCAGTACCATATCTATTTTAGATAGCCCACGCAAGCCTTTTGTGGATCAGGGACCACCGGGTTCATCCGGTTCAGCTATTATTTTTTGATTAATTGAGAAAGTGGTTTAAATACATGTAGCCTACTTAGGGTAAAAAAAATAAATAATAAATAAAAAAATGCGCAAACGCACACAAAAAAAACCGGGGATTGATACTAGATTTTAAAATGTATTTTTCAACCTTAACCTTCAAGACTTTTGTTTTAATCGATGTCGGCATTTCATATTGCAAAGGTAAGAGCATAGGCTTAATCCTAATTTAAACTGAGCAACAGTTTATAGCCATTATCGTGCCATTACCAGCAGAAAACTTTTTCCTGAGGTTTATCCAGCGTTCATCTGGGAGTTGGTCAGAATATGACCTCCATTAGAGCACCAGCCCTTCAAGTAAATAGCCTTCTCTGATAATAAAACCGTCAGGCTACTCCCGTCAACATTCCTATCGAGGCCTACAGTAAACTTTATTGCCAGGAGGAGGGTGGAGGCTACCTTGGGGACCCGAGGGTAAAAGTCTCAATGGGACCCAAAATATCTTCTCAGGGGTATTATTAGTTTGAAAAAATATATGATCCGTACATGTCAAGGGGCCCCGAATTTCTCGTTAAACCTTTTTGCCCGGACGGCCCGTCGGTTAGGTTATAGACCTTTCGGGTTTCCGTCTAGAGATATGCCATCTGCCAGCAGAGGGCTGCGGACACATGCATAAACAAGCGAACTTGTGTCGAACTTGTTTTCCCTGTTTCATCCCCCACACTCTTATCTCTCTCACTGGTCATCGTCGCTCTCTGTACATTAGCTACTCTACCTCTCTCTCTCCTCACCCAATACCCACCAATTATTCTTCTTCAGACAAAAATGGTCAGCACATCTCTAGGTGGCTTGGGCCAGTGCGATTCGATTTATCGCTCGAGACCTGTCTTGTTGAAAGGCCGTGGGTCTCGCGAGTTACTCTGTATTTCATACGACCTCCCCATTGGCTATCACTCGCCGTTCACGTGGAACATGCAAATCAGCGAGATTCACTTTACAGATCTGGGAGCACTGAAGAGACTTTTCTGTTAGTCGTGTTGAGCTGAACTAAGGAGGGGACGGGCGAGCAACCGGTTGCTCCTTCCGAACATTCTTACAAAGGCCACATCATTTATTGTTCTACATTACTATTTATATAGACAGTACATTTCTTCCCTGCAAATTCCTCAATTATTGGAATATTACATTTCAACGCATTCCAATGAATTGTACAAGGTAAGTAAGTGCGTTTAGACTGGACAGGGGAAGCTAAATCGTACGCGTTGGCAAATTAAAACCTGCGTAACCTAATAACAATGGTCTACGTTTTGCATACCAGGTATTTCAAACATAACTCTTTTCCGTGTGATATGTTAAATCTAGTTTTGATTCTAGACGTTGTGCTTCTTTCTAAAAAATCGAAGAAGTTTCTTGTCTTAATACCGTCGCCACGCTTGAAAAGATCACGCCCCCCACTTCTGCTCCTCTCAATAGGCTATATTTCAACAATGGCCTCTCTCGGTTTAACGTCAGCTGGAGAGAGCCTGACGAGTACTCCAAGGCAAACTTTTCATTTATGCATCCCAAACTTTTCATTAACTAATCTATAGATATTATGTTCGTTTGCCTGATTCGTCAAAAAGTGGGTTATAGGCTGCGGTAACCCAAACGTTTTCCTTTAATCGATCAGTTTTTGAAGAATGGAAAGTTCTAATGTCAACTTGATCAAAGTTATAAATATCGTATACAAAAGTGTGCTCACATTTTAAAATTGACTTTTAGTATGTGGCTACCAAGTAAGTTATTCTTTAGCAGGCAGCCATGCTTGCATTTGTTTAATTTGTGATTTTTTTATGAACATCATGATGCCATTTATTTTTTTTCCTTCGCTTTTGCATGTAAAACGGGATCACACTATTGCCAAACCAAGTTATTTAACAGTACTACATAAATGCGCCTCTTATCTATCCCCTTGTTAATGGAGGACCTAAAGAATTCAGTCTGTGTCACCTCATATTCATACAAGTCATGGGTAACCATTTAATTGTCCTAAAGAAGTCAGCTAAATGCCAATGCAGGCAAGTAGAAGTAATTAACTTAGATTTGGCACTTATTCTCTTGTGTGGACTAACTTTTGACATGTCTTTGGGACTGTTTATTGATAAGGATGATTGAGTATTTGAATAATTTGACTTCATGTGAATATGTAGTTTGTTTATAGCATGCAGGATAAGACGTTCTATAACGGTCCAAGCAGTTGTTGACAAGGTTACCAATAGTTCTTAAGGGGACCGTTTGCTGAAGTCCTATCCAAGTCTGCCAGAAAAAAAACAGCAGCAGCACAGCAGTGAATGAAGTCATTCTGTCTGGGTTAATAATTGAGTGGTAAATGTCGACTCAATCACTCATATTCCACTCGTACTCATTAGCATGGGTTCATTGAAAGGTCCTGCTATGCTCCTGAGGATAATGCTATTTGCTTTGTAGATTAGATGTTGTTATTGATGCTTTGTGTCTGCCTCAGGGTGCTCACCATGCTGAACCCTCGGCCCATGCCAGGCCCCATCATGCCGGTTGACATGGCGATGCGGATCTGTCTGGCCAGCTCCCCGCCCCTCCGCAGTTTCCTCAGCTCCTACGACGACTACCGCTCCAACTCCAGCTCCAGCTCCGGGTCTTCCCTCTTGCAGCGTCACAGGCCCCTGCGTCCGTGCCTGAGCTCCAAGACCCACATCGAGCCCTCCTCTTCACCAGGGGGCAGCACCAGAACCTGGCAGAGTCCCAAGCCCAAGAAAAAGAAGAGCGTGGTGTTTGCCGACTCTAAAGGAATGTCGCTGACGGCCATCCATGTTTTTAAGGAGTTCGAGGAGGATCCTCTGGCAGAGCTGCAGTTTGACCTGTCGGACCTAGAGGGCGCTGCAGCTGGACTGAGGCTCACACACGACAAGGGCTTTGTTCTGGACTTCCCCCAGCCCGCCACGGACTATCTAGACTTCCGTAACCGCCTCAAACGGAACCAGGTGTGCCTGGAGAACTGCTCGGTCCAGGAGCACTGTCTCTCCGGCACCATCAAGGTCGCCAACATCAGTTTCGAGAAGTCCGTGTCGGTGCGGGCCACTATCGACGGCTGGCAGAGCCACAAGGACGTGGAGTGTACTTTCCTCAACAACGTGTACGGATGTCCTGAAACCGACACCTTCTCCTTCTCTCTGGACCTGCCCACCTCCCTGTCGCCGGGCCTCCGGGTGGAGTTCTGCCTCCAGTACCAGGCGCTGGGTCAGACGTACTGGGACAACAACGACGGTAACAACTACCGGCTGGTCCAGTCCGATTCTTCCGAGCCGAGCCAGAGCGTCGCCGCAACCTCCGCGAACGCCGTTGGTGCCATCGTGGCCGAGCTCCGGAGGGAAGTAGAAGAGTTAGGGAAGGGCCGCGAAATGGAGTTTGATCAGTTCGGGAGCCCCAGAACATCGGCTGGTATTTTCCCTGAATGGCAGAGCTGGGGACGGATAGAAAACAGCGCCCCATACTGGTGAGGAGGATTTAAGGTGCCCTAACGCCCTGAAAATAAGCTTAATTCAATCTCAACTAAACAACTACCTTGCTCCCTGCACCCTAGAGAAAGGGAAAGCCAGAAGATTTGGCTGTCGGAGGATGAAACAATCCTTGGCCGTTATTTTTCCCATAGTTATAAAAGCATTCAAAATACATATTTTTTTAAAACAATATATTCACAGAGTATGAATGGTTAAGATGGTCCTGTCCATTTAAGGCTCCATAAGGAAGAGATGATGGTGTCCATGTTATGTTCATTTCTTTCTCTTGTACAAATGTGGATGGGAAGTGTTATGTTTCAATCAGTCGTTCCACTCTTACGGCTCTATGTATTTACATAAGAGAAAGAATATTTTTGAATTGTATACAGCCAATGCAATTACAGGACAACTTGAATAGGTCCTTATCTGGGGACCCAAAACAGAAGGGGAATGCCTGTCTTTTATGTTAACGTTCATGTACACAGCGCAGCATAAGAGATATGACCAGTCAGTAATGCAACGTATATGAAAAGTGCCCTTGTGTTGGAGGCATGTATGTGTGTACACAGCTGGGGAAAGAGGCATGTGCTATGAAATGTAAACCAAGAAAAGGTACCTTTTCTCTCTCTTTAAATATGGCTGTTGTTTTGCAATTCATTAGCATCTTCATTAGAAGAACCAACTGTTCTGTCACTGTGAGCTAATAACATCACTGTAGCAATTAAAAAATAATATAGGAAAATTACTGCAATAATGCCTATAACTGTTGAGATTAAATTCAAGTGGCATTTTAATATTAGGGATATGTCTAGATGATGTTAAAAGTGTAGTTTTCAATTTGTGACGAGAACTAATGCCCTTTTTTGATCTAGACTTGAAAGGTGTGAAGGTGTTGAAATATGAATGTATGATGTTTTTTCTTTGGTTAACTATCTAACCCTGATAATATAGCGATAGGAGACACCTCATAATTTCCACCACACCAGCACAGAACTACTTCGTGTTAAAAGCTACAACATGTCAGCTACAGATAGTGTCATTGCCTGTAGTCCCCACAATCTCAAATGTGAAAAACAAAGTATTTTTTTTACAGTGGATAGTTTCCTAACTTTCCTTTTAAGCTTTGAACTAAATCTTTCTTCCTTGCTGCTTGATCTAATAATAAGCCATAAACGTTTTTGCTGTACCGTTTAGCAGGATTTTGCACTGATTTGAATCCCCTGATGAAATCCTGTAATGCCTTTTCAATGTGAAGGGAAACATGAAACAATATTGGAATTAGAGGTGGAAATATGGTTGTAATTTAGTCGGGATAGTGCTGCAATACAATGGTCTACAGCGTGGAAGTGGTCCTTATGAAGTATATAATTGCATGTTCACAAGTGTTAACTGTCTGGCTCATAGTATGTTATATTTGCTTGCTAGCTTCTTCTGCTAGCAGGTTAGCTTCAGTTGCTACAAGGCTAGCTTGACTTGTTAGTATTTTCAATTCTGTTCTTAGTAGGCTAGTTTGACCTGCCAACCATTAAGGCTTCTGTTGCTAAAGGGTTAGCTCAGCAAGTTAGTAGTTTAGCTTGTGTTGCTAGTAGGTAAACTCTGCATGTGAGCGATCTAGCTTCAGTTGCATGCAGGTTAGCATGGCTCATGGTCAGTTTAATTACAGTTGCTAACTGGTTAGCCCAGCATGTTAGCAGTGAAGGTAAAGTGGCTAGCTTGACATATTAGCAGTTTAGCTTCAGAGGAGCTGAAGGGACACATTGTATGACAAAGGTTCCATGTTTGATAAATGGAAGCAAAACAAGCCCATAGCTCTACGGAAGATTGACTTTGAATTCAAGTGTAAGATTTGTGGGATTAGCACATCGTACATTTAAAGGTTTTTCCAGCATTTACTGTATTTTTTTTAAAGGCGTTCACTTGTAAAATGCACTCAATGTCCTACATAGGCCTTCCCATCTCTTCAGTTCATAGCTGCTACTACTGTAACAATTTTTTTCCCTGTCTGTATTGAGGCTCGTTTTAACTGCATTTTTTGTTGTGCGTGCGTGTGTGTGTGCCATGTTATATGAAGGCCCTCCTGTGATTTTGGGGATGGGATTGACTAGGTGAGTGAGTGGGGAAAAAGAGAATGTTATTTCAAGGATGAAAAAGAAATGTGACGAGAGAAATTGCAAAAGGATGGTGTGAAGTGTTCAGGAAATGCAGGACAAAGCAAGGTCTCGTTTAAAGGAGCCGTAGATTAACTATTTGGGCGGGGGAGGGGGGGGGACTGACTGAAAGGTCTTGGAAAGTTTCAGATTGTTTCTGAAATAGACTTTGTAGTCTGCCTAGCAACTGGAAAGAACAACTTAGTAGGCTGGTAAAAAGTAAACATCGTTCTCTGCAGATCCAAAGTATCTCATATTACCTCAAGGTGCATACATTCCAATGAAGCCCACCTCTCTTCTATGGAGTAGGCAGTTGGCGAGGTTTTTGGTTACACTTTGTGCATAAATGCAGTGACGTCATCATGAACTGACCAGCTTAGTAAAATAATAACACTAAATATGGTCTAACCTTCCATCAAATGGCTCTTGTAAGACTAGTTGACTAGGACTTGTATTCACAAAGTATTGATAAATCACTGAAAATGCTGATCTGTGATCAGTATATTAAGTTGTCCAATTGATCCTGATTTAATCATGACAACACTGAGGTTGGGGGTCTAATGGTATTTTGTTTTCCATTCTATGTCCAACTTGTCTCCATTGTGAAGCACTATCACCTTTTTTTTCTCTGTATGCCACAAAAGTCGTTTTTTGATTGATTATCTAATAGATCAATTGATCAGCACTACTATGGTTTGTGAAATTGGGCCAAGTCTTGTCCTAGGTTGCTAAAATAGGCTTTGAGGCTGTCAATGCTAGCAAACAGTTAGCAACTTGGTGTTAGCTAGCTTGGCTTAAAAAGTGCAATTTTAACATGTTAAGTCAGTGGGGGAGGGGGGCAGGGAGGGGTGTCTGAATGTAATCCCGTCCAGGGAAAGGCTATTGCAATGTTTATCCAACCCACAGAAGAGAACCATTTAAAATGCATTTTCTACTGCAAGTTAAGGTGTTGTACAATGGTTTGACCTTTTTTCTTTTTTTTTTTTGTGTTAATTTTGAGAAATAAAAAGTCTAATGTTTCTAGCGTGACAAATGAACTCTGTCTTCTTTTATTTATTTATTTTTTTTATGTGTGTGTGATTGAGTTTGGTTATCATAGGCTGTGTCTAATATTCAGAGGTAATCTAAGGATACGAATGTCCGGATCAGGACAGGAGATAACTGAGACAGACAGACAGAGACAGACACCCTCACACACTGCTAACTGTGAGACAGACAGACACAGACAGGTGCTATAAATACCCCCACAGTTTATGGAGCAATCAGCAATACAGGCCAGTGAGCACACACACACACACAGTGTCAGGACTCTATCTGCTCCCACATTTTGGCTGCAGACAAGAGGTGGTTCTGGTGAGAGAGAGAGAGCGAGAACAGAGTGTGTGTGTGTGTGTGTGTGTCTGGTAGAAAGAAAGTGAATGAGTAAGTACGTGTGAGTGTGTGTGTGTGTGTGTATGAGTGTGATCGTAACCGAGGGTCTATGGGAAGGTCAGCCCTGAGTTGTACCATAGCTTAGAGGTGGCTGGTAACTGCCCAGTCACCCCACACACTGCCTCTCTTCAGAGGGGCTCCTGTTACCACACTGCCTCTCTTCAGAGGGGCTCCTGTTACCATTCCCTGGCTTCTGGTCTGCATTCACGGAGCGCTGACCGCTCTGCTCTCTCTCCTGTCTTAAAGCAGCTGCTCTCTCACTATACTACTCTCTCTATATTTCTCTCACTATATTTCTCTCACTATACTGCTCTCTCTATATTTCTCTCTCACTATATTTCTCTCACTATACTGCTCTCTCTATATTTCTCTCTCACTATATTTCTCTCTATACTGCTCTCTCTATATTTCTCTCTCACTATATTCATCCTTCACTATATTTCCCCCTCACTATATTTCTCCTTCACTATATTGCAGATGGTCTATAGAGACAGCAGTGTCCTTCTTCAAACCTTCCCTCTGACGTGGGTTGTCCTCAGTCCCATTGCCTCCTGGACATTGTTCCTATCCAATGATGGTTCCTCTCATAGTCTCATTACCGACCCCACGTCCTTTCAAATCAGTTTGAGCTGGTTATGTGCTATCATTATCTTTCTGACTATCTGATATAGCTTTCTTTTTAAAAATATTTTACTTTAATTTCCTTTTCTGTTCCTCCATCTTTGTCTTGCGGGGAATGTATTTCAAGAAATATTTACATGAAACATGGACAGGTAGCCTCAGTCCATCTCAATGTGTCTCAGCCTAAAATAAAGATTATTTGAATCAGGCCGTAGCAATTCTATTCATTTTATTTCTATAGAAATAGACCGTTCCCTCTGCTCGGTTCGGACCAATCTAAGCCCCCTCTCTCTCTCTCTAGCTACCAAAGCCCTGAGTCATGTTATAATATTAGCACAGAGTTGTGAGATATTAGTAGCCCTGAGTCATGTTAGATTACTTGCCGTGACTCATCACATTTGAATGAATGGTTTGTGATTGTTGGACGCTGTCACTAAATGTGTTAGCAGTACAATACTGTGTTTCCTTGGCTCATTTTAGGGGCGGGTCAGGCAGTCAGACACACACACACACACACATCTGACAGACACACACACACGCATCTGACCGACACACACACAGGCAGACAGACAGACAGACAGGCAGACAGAGATCTAACAGAAAGCCATACAGCAGGCATTGAAGCAGGGCAGCATATTAATCTATAGTTTGTATGTTGTTTGATCTCTACACTGAGGTGGAGGGTGTTCCATGTAGATCCAGCTTAGTCAACGATTAGAGGCGAGACAGGGAGATGGAGGAAGGGTGAGAGAGATTGAGGGGGAGGGGGAGAGGGAGGGTGAAAGAGTGAGACAGATAGGAAGAGAGATGGGGTGAGGGAGAGAGAGAGAAGGGCAGTGTGAAAACAACAGTGGGAGGACAGAGAGAGAGAGGGAGGGAGGTGTGGGAGAGAGAGAGAGAGAGGGGTGAGAGCAGACACAGCACTCTTTAAGAGCGCGTGGTAACTCTCATTGAGGTGTGACGGCCACATGTCACAGTGTGTACAAATCAAATCCTCCTCCCTAGTCCGTCGCCCTGTAGAACATCCCAGCCAAGGCCACTTCCCAAGGCTTGGGGTCCCTCGGTGTCACCTTAGGAGGACTCTGTTTTGGATCTTGTGGAGATTTGCACGCCATGTGAATCACCTCATCAGATAATGTTATCATCTGCACACACTGAACAAATCGTGTGTATGTTCTTTCCCATGTACTGTGACCTTGGGTGTCTTGAAAGGCGCCTTTAAGTAAATTGCAATATTATTATTATTATTTTTTACCTTTTTGGTCTGTCACAACTATGTTGTCGAAACATAAACATTTAAATGAATAAAGATACAGAACTTTAAGCATTTTCCATGGATTTAGTGAAATGAATGGAGCTGTACTCGACCCTCAGAAGCTTTGGGTCAGCTCTCTCTCTCTCTCTCTCTCTCTCTCTCTCTCTCTCTCTCTCTCTCTCTCTCTCTCTCTCTCTCTCTCTCTCTCTCTTCCCAAACACCGTGCAGTGCCCTCCTTGAGCAACCTCTACCAGAGCTGATGTATGTCAGTCTGTGTTGGTGTGTGTCAGTCTGTGTCAGTCTGTGTTGGTGTGTGTCAGTCTGTGTCAGTCTGTGTTGGTGTGTGTCAGTCTGTGTCGGTCTGTGTTGGTGTGTGTTGGTGTGTGTCGGTGTGTGTCGATGTCTGTTAG
>CM030187.1:16581941-16584441 GCA_017639675.1 Aplochiton taeniatus
GAGGAAACAGAGACAGAGGAAACAGAAACAGAGAAACACAGAGACAGAGGAAACACAGAGACAGGGGAAACACAGAAACAGAGAAACACAGAGACAGAGGAAACATAGAGACAGAGGAAACACAGAGACAGAGGAAACACAGAAACAGAGAAACACAGAGACAGAGGAAACACAGAGACAGAGGAAACACAGAGACAGAGGAAACACAGAGACAGAGAAAACACAGTGACAGAGAAAAACACACACACACACACACAGATATTCTCTATCTATGTGATAAAGCCCTTATACCCCCCCCCCCCCCCCCCCCCCACACACACACACACACACACACACAGATATTCTCTATCTATGTGATAAAGCCCTTATACCCCCCCCCCCCCCCACACACACACACACACACACACACACACACACAGATATTCTCTATCTATGTGATAAAGCCCTTATACCCCCCCCCCCCCCCCCACACACACACACACACACACACACACACACACACACACACAGATATTCTCTATCTATGTGATAAAGCCCTTATACCCCCCCCCCCCACACACACACACACACACACACAGATATTCTCTATCTATGTGATAAAGCCCTTATACAACTTGTTGTGTTGCTCCAAAACAAAGCAAAGGTCATCCAGACTGAGTGATACTGTGAGACTTTAGTTCACTGGGAGAAGGAACAGGGTGAGACAAGTGATGATGTGAGACAGGCAGGGAGGTGAGACAGGCTGGGGGGTGAGACAGGCTGGGATGTGAGAGGCTGGGGGGTGACACTGGCTGGGGATGTGAGACAGTGGGGGGTGAGACAGGCTGGGGGGTGAGACAGTGGGGGGTGAGACAGGCTGGGGGGTGAGACATGCGGGGGGTGAGACAGGCAGGGAGGGGAGACAGGCTGGGGATGTGAGACAGTGGGGGGTGAGACAGGCTGGGGGGTGAGACATGCTGGGGATGAGACAGGCAGGGAGGGGAGACAGGCTGGGATGTGAGAGGCTGGGGGGTGACACTGGCTGGGGATGTGAGACAGTGGGGGGTGAGACAGGCTGGGGGGTGAGACAGGCAGGGAGCAGGACAATAGCCTGGAGGTGAGACAGCAATACAACAGACTAGATGATTAAAGCTGCTTCACTTCACAAACAGCCAAGACTTGTCTCTGTGTAAATGTGTGTGTGTGTGTGTGTCACTGGCAGCCCTCCCAGTAATAAATAGAAATGCACACACAATACCCGCTCACACACACACACACACACACACACACACACACACACACACACACAGAGAGAGCGAGAGAGAGAGACACATGCACAGTCACACAGATGAACCAACAGTCATTAAGCCCAGCAATGGTTAGCTGAGAGTCAAGATACCAGAAGGCCGTTTAATTTACTGCCTTTTCATTGGCTCGAGACTGCTGGCACCCATCCAGCATTCCGCAGCCTCCCATTGGCTCCTGAAAGGCCTGGTTTCTCAGCATTCCGTGGGTGTCTCGGGAGAGCGACCCGACGCCCAAATTAGGTCAAGTACAGAGATCAGGGTTAGGGTTAGGGTAAAAAGAGACATCTACAGAGATCAGGGTTAGGGTTAGGGTAAAAAGAGACATCTACAGAGATCAGGGTTAGGGTTAGGGTAAAAAGAGACATCTACAGAGATCAGGGTTAGGGTTAGGGTAAAACGAGATATCTACAGAGATCAGGGTTAGGGTTAGGGTAAAAAGAGACATCTACAGAGATCAGGGTTAGGGTTAGGGTAAAAAGAGACATCTACAGAGATCAGGGTTAGGGTTAGAATAAAAAGAGACATCTACAGAGATCAGGGTTAGGGTTAGGGTAAAAAGAGACATCTACAGAGATCAGGGTTAGGGTTACGGTAAAAAGAGACATCTACAGAGATCAGGGTTAGGGTTAGGGTAAAAAGAGACATCTACAGAGATCAGGGTTAGGGTTAGAATAAAAAGAGACATCTACAGAGATCAGGGTTAGGGTTAGGGTAAAAAGAGACATCTACAGAGATCAGGGTTAGGGTTAGGGTAAAAAGAGACATCTACAGAGATCAGGGTTAGGGTTAGGGTAAAAAGAGACATCTACAGAGATCAGGGTTAGGGTTAGGGTAAAACGAGATATCTACAGAGATCAGGGTTAGGGTTAGGGTAAAAAGAGACATCTACAGAGATCAGGGTTAGGGTTAGGGTAAAAAGAGACATCTACAGAGATCAGGGTTAGGGTTAGAATAAAAAGAGACATCTACAGAGATCAGGGTTAGGGTTAGGGTAAAAAGAGACATCTACAGAGATCAGGGTTAGGGTTAGGGTAAAAAGAGACATCTACAGAGATCAGGGTCCTAAATAGTCATGGAAGATTTAGTTTATGAATTCAGTCTGAGATGGAACCCAACTAACTAACTAACTAACTAACTAACTAACTAACTAACTACCTACCTACCTACCTACCTGACTGACTGACTGACTGACACTGACTGACTGACTGACTGTC
>CM030187.1:16589441-16669441 GCA_017639675.1 Aplochiton taeniatus
AGAGAGAAGAGAGAGAAAGAGAGAGAGAGAGAGAGACAGAGAGAGAGACAGAGAGAGAGAGACAGAGAGAGAGAGAGAGAGAGAGAGAGAGAGAGAGAGAGAGAGAGAGAGAGAGAGAGAGAGAGAGAGAGAGAGGGAGAGAGAGAGAGAGAGATAGGAGGGAGAGAGAGAGGGAGAGAGGGAGAGAGAGAGAGAGAGAGAGAGAGAGAGAGGGAGAGAGGGAGAGAGAGAGAGAGAGAGGGAGAGAGAGAGGGAGAGAGGGAGAGGCTGGTTTGAAAAGGCCAGGCAGGGAGCATTCCACCACGGAGAGACGGGAAAACAAACAGAGAAAGAGAGAAAGAGAGAGAGGAAGAGTCAGGCAGTGTGGAATGAACAGACGCACAGGGAGAGACAGAGGGAGAAAGAGAGAAAGGGGATGGGGGGGGGGGGGGGGGGAGAGAAGATGAACAGAATTAACAGACACGGGGAGACAGAGAAACACAGACAGAAAGAGACAGAGAGAGAGAGAGAGAGAGAAATAGAGAGAGAGAGAGAGAGAGAGAGAGAGAGAGAGAGAGAGAGAGAGAGAGAGAGAGAGAGAGAGAGAGAGAGAGAGAGGGGAGGAGAGGAGGAGAGGGAGAGAGGGATGAGAGGGAGAGAGGGAGAGAGAGAGAGAGAGAGAGAGAGAGAGAAAGAGAGAGGGAGAGGGAGAGAGAGAGAGAGAGAGAAAGAGAGAGAGAGAGAGAGAGAGAGAGGGAGAGAGAGAAAAAGAGAGAGAGAGAATAAAACAAAAACTCATTAAAAGAAGGAGGGAGAGCGAGGGAATGTCTAAGCGGACAAGAAGGAAGAGTGGCGGAGAGAGAGAGAGAACAAAAGAGGCAAGCTAGTCCAACCAACGGCTACGAGAGGAAGTGCACGTGGCCATGCATGTTGCCGTGTGTGTGAGAGTGCACGTATCAGTGCACATGAAAATAAATAAATAAGTAAATAAGACGAAGTCAGCAAACTCTGCAAGCAGCTTCCTGCTGTAACCTGCTGGAGACTGTGTGTTGAACAGTTTAAGTAGAAAGCCGGAGCCAAAGACAAAAAATACTTTTGGAGTGTGCCTTTGTTTTAATTGGTGTTAATTGATCTTTTTCTGTATTCAATTTATGTTTTTGCCTCCCAGCATCCCTAGTCCAGTTTTGTTCCTGTATTTTGTAACTGAGAGAGTCTGTCTGCTCCAGGTCAATCTCATAACCAACACTGAGGAAACTGAGATTAAAACACACAGGGCTTTGCATTCGGAAAGAGGCTCATATTAACAAAAACTACTGCATGTTGTTATTGTAAGCAGCATAGTGGAAAGGATGCTTATATTAAAATCTGTTGTGGGCTTTTAATGTAAACAGTATATCAAAAGAGGCTCATGTAAATACTGCTTTAGGTTGTTATGGTTACCCCTCCCACCATGCCCTGTATTACGACATCTCACCCCCTGTAAAGTTTAAGACACACACACACACACACACACACACACACAGATCCGGCCGGTGACCAGTATAATAAGGGCCGTGTCTCTCTGCAATATTAAATTCTCTCTGTACATGTTAACATTACAATCAACTATAGTAGAAGTTTGCACTCTGCAGGGGATTGCGTTTGTGTGTGTGTGTCTGTTTTTGTGTGTGTATTGCGTATACGTGTGTCGTGTATGTGTGTGTGGGTGTGCGTATGAATGTGCATATGTGTTTGTGTGTGCATATGTGTCTGTTGTTGGGTTTGTGTGTGTGTGTGTGTGTCTGTGTGTGTGTGTGTGTGTGTGTGTGTGTGTGTGTGTGTGTGTGTGTGTGTGTGTGTGTGTCTATGTGAGTCTAATGTATGGGGCGTGTGTAAACCGGGAAACAGAAACTGACGTTCTGCCAAACTTAGTAGAACTGAACATTATGTTCTGTAGTCCAACAGGAGCCCAGTGGAAGCCACATACCACAGCTCAATGTACAGAGGAACTGAACCCTCAACATAGTGCATTTCACTACATACCAGAAAAGAACAGAAAATGAAAGAAACAAGTAGAATAGAATAGAAACAATAGAAACAACAGAAATAGACTATAATACAACAGAAAGAATAGAATAGATTAAAATAGAATAGATTCTATTAAGTTCCATAGTTGCTACCCTTGCTTTCCCTTGCAGACAGACTTAGCACAGTGGATGACATCAGTCTCTGATTATGATGCTACAGCCCAGTTGTTTTGGTTGCAAAAGAGATGATGATGTCAGTTGATCCTGTAGAATTGAACAGAATATTTATTTTACTTGAAAGTTGAAACAAACCTGTACCGGTTTTATTCTGTATACGCCCTGGCAATGTCAGACATCATTGCTGAACAACCTGGGAACATTTGGGAAGGGGGGGGTACACACACAAACACACACACACACACACACACACACGCACACACACACACACACACAAACACACACACACACACACTAATGCATGCATGCCTGTAAATACACACACACACAAACACACACACACACACACACACACACACACACACACACACACACACACACACACACACACACACTCACATACACAGGGGTAGTCAGAAGTAGTCTGTCCTTTTGTCCTTTGAAAGAGTTCATCTTCAGACTGACCCACTTTGCCCTCTTACAGCACAGAGGACCGACTCTCTCTCTCACACACACACACACACACACACACACACACACACACACACGAGTACACTGTTGCCTAGCCGTTTACACAGCACCGGCCATAAGCTTGTCATCATAGCCCAGATAACACACGCACACGCAAACACACACACGGCTTCACACCTACACACACACACACACACACACACACATACACACACAAACATACACACACACTTATGATGTGGTATAAAATTACTTTGGCATCTGAGAAAGTCAGTTTATTAGAGTGACAGTCCCCCCCCCCCACCCACACACACACACACACACACACACACACACACACACACCATCATTTCCTTACTCATCTTCTCTCTCTCTCTCTCTCTCTCTCTCTCTCTCTCTCTCTCTCTCTCCATCCCTCTCTCAGTGTCCCTCTCTATCTCTTTATCTTTTTTGTTTCGTAACATTGAGAGTTGCTGCTCTCTTCTCTCCCTTTGGCCTCTTTCAGCAACCCCTCCCTCTCTCCCCTCCTCCAACTCCCCCTCACACACACACTCTCCCCTCCCTCACCCCACTCCCAGAGAGAGAGAGAGAGAGAGAGGGACACTCAGACACTCCAATATGAAGACTCACTGTCAGGGCTCTGACCGTGCCACTGACTGCCTTTCCTGTGCCTCCTCCCCTCCTTCCTGTTTAGGAGCTGTGGAGAAGGTGATTGGTTGATGGCTTCTGCCCTGGGGCCTATTATAGCCAAGGAACAGTCTGGACTCTCTCTCTCTCTCTCTCTCTCTCTCTCTCTCTCTCTCTACATCACACACCCTTAAGATTCACACCTCTAACATGGCCTTCACACTGATTCACTGATTTACACACCACATGGCTTTTTGTGAATCTTAGCTTTTGTTTGGTAGGGTTTCAAAGAAACATTGTTGTTCCTTCTGAAACGGACTCATGATGTAATCTGTGTGTAATCATGATGTCGGCCTCCAGCCGGTCGTGACAAGACACACACACACACACACACTCAAACGCTTTATGGCTTCTCAAGGCCCTGAGGAGGTTAGTAACTGTCCAGCACACACACACACACACACACACACACACACACACACACACACACACACACTCAAACGCTTTATGGCTTCTCAAGGCCCTGAGGAGGTTAGTAACTGTCCAGCTCACACACACACACACACACACACACACACACACACACACACACACATATACACTCATGCATGCACGCCTGTAAACACTAAGACACAAAGACACACACACACACACACACACACTTCACACAGACAGATGCTTAGCTTCAACATGACTCCATGCATTAATGGACACAAAGGTTCTTTATTCTCCATGCTGACATTATTAATGTTTAACCACAGCAATGGCCTGGTTGCTAGGAGACCTAAATATGTGTTTTGTCTGTGTGCGTGACAGCTTTTTGTGAATCTATGTGTGTGTACCTGTCTGTGTGTGTGTGTGTACGCGTGTGTTCCTCTGTGTGTGTATGTGTGTGTGTGTGTGTGTGTGTGTGTGTGTGTATGTGTGTGTGTGTGTGTGTGTGTGTGTGTGTGTATGTGTGTGTGTGTGTATGTGTGTGTGTGTGTGTGTGTGTGTTGACCAGTGCTGAGTGGATCTGCCAGCTGCCAGACAGGTGGTCTGTCAGGTCAGTGGGCGTGGGCGTCTGGAGAGGTGGTCTGAGGGCCCATAGGTCACTTGGACCCGTCAATCGCCATAACCACGGAAACACCGGTGGAAAATTCCACCTGTGTCAGGTGACCTGGAACACAAACAGCTCTACCTGTAAAGAGACTGATATAAGGAGGAGGATATTAAACACACACACACACCTACACCCACACACACATCTATAGCTGCACACAACCATACACACACGCACACACACACACACACATCTATGGCTGTACACACACACACACACACACACACACACACACACACATATAGCTACGCATGCATGCACACTCACACACACAGACACACACACACACACACGAGGAGAGGGATATTAAACTGCTGTATAAACACACACACACGCACATGAGGAGCAGGATATTAAACCACTGTATGTCATTAAATATGTCAACACGTCTGCATATCAGGCTTCATAATAATATATCATTGCCCTACAGAATAGAAGTCCCAACATTCGTTTCTGGAAACACGATTCCCACTTAAGAATAAATTAAAGGTTATGGCTTCAGGAAAATATAAGTGACATTTAGAAATAATAAGCTGTGTATTTAATAAATGTTTAGTTACCTTTGGTGTGAGATCTGAGAGTAGCTGAAAGCTATGGAGAGAGTATGGATCACTGCAGAACCTCACTGGAGAATACATGAACCAACTAATTTCTAAACAAACGGCTCTTTATTACAATGAAACCTGTATTTAACCTCACTGGAGAATACATGAACCAACTCATTTCTAAACAAACGACTCTTTATTACAATGAAACCTGTATTTAACCTCACTGGAGAATACATGAACCAACTCATTTCTAAACAAACGAGTCTTTATTATAATGAAACCTGTATTTAACCTCACTGGAGAATACATGAACCAACTCATTTCTAAACAAACGGCTCTTTATTACAATGAAACCTGTATTTAACCAAACTGGAGAATACATGAACCAACTCATTTCTAAACAAACGGCTCTTTATTATAATGAAACCTGTATTTAACCTCACTGGAGAATACATGAACCAACTCATTTCTAAACAAACGGCTCTTTATTATAATGAAACCTGTATTTAACCTCACTGGAGAATATTGTATTTAACCAAACTGCTATAACAATACAGTATTGCTGAAGTGGACAAAAAACTGTGTCGATTGTTTGCTATTTACAAATCCCCAATTACAAGGAAGCACTAAGTTGTTGCTGAGTTTTGTCTTTCTTCAGGAGATGAAGCAAGGCTAGCAACAGACAGACAGACACAGTGCAAGGCTAGCAACAGACAGACAGACAGACAGACAGACAGACAGACAGACAGTGCAAGGCTAACAACAGACAGACAGACAGACAGACAGACAGACAGACAGACAGACAGACAGACAGTGCAAGGCTAGCAACAGACAGACAGACAGACAGACAGACAGACAGACAGACAGACAGACAGACAGTGCAAGGCTAACAACAGACAGACAGACAGACAGACAGACAGACAGACAGACAGACAGACAGACAGACAGTGCAAGGCTAACAACAGACAGACAGACAGACAGACAGACACCGTGCAAGGCTAGCAACAGACAGACAGACACAGTGCAAGGCTAGCAACAGACAGACAGACACAGGCTAACAACAGACAGACAAAGTGCAAGGCTAGCAACAGACAGACAGACACAGGCTAACAACAGACAGACACAGTGCAAGGCTAGCAACAGACAGACAGACAGACAGACAGACAGTGCAAGGCTAACAACAGACAGACAGACAGACAGACAGACAGACAGACAGACAGACAGACAGACAGACACCGTGCAAGGCTAGCAACAGACAGACAGACACAGTGCGAGGCTAACAACAGACAGACAGACACAGTGCAAGGCTAGCAACAGACAGACAGACACAGGCTAACAACAGACAGACACAGTGCAAGGCTCGCAACAGACAGACAGACACAGTGCAAGGCTAGCAACAGACAGACACAGTGCAAGGCTAGCAACAGACAGACAGACACAGGCTAACAACAGACAGACACAGTGCAAGGCTAGCAACAGACAGACAGACACAGTGCAAGGCTAGCAACAGACAGACAGACACAGGCTAACAACAGACAGACAGACATGTCTGAGACTCTCTGAACAGTTGTCATAGAGACGAGCCTTTATTCGTGCCAATGTAAACCCCCTCATGTGACCATCCGTGTGTGTGTGTGTGTGTGATTCATGCTACTCTGTAAAGATCTGATTGGTATTCACGTCCCAGTGGTAGTTTGTTGAGAGTTCTATATGTGTAGGCCTTGTTATAGGTCCTTCTCTCAGACACACACACACACACACACACAGACACACACACACACACACACAGACACACACACACACACACACACACACACACACACACACACACTAACAAGCACGAGCACATTTTCACACACACAAGCGTGCAAACAAAAACACATGTAGAAACCCCGTTTCTCTTTCTCCTGCTGATCTGCTGAGCTGAGAAACTGGTGAGCAGCAGAACTCTCTCTCTCTAACACACACACACACACTCATATTGGTGTGCACACAAGCACCCAGTGCAGCCGTCTGGTTGGTTCTGCCAAGGGGGTGGAGAGTCCTGCGTGCACATTTAGAGACACAGAGGAACAGTAAACCCCTCACACACATGTTACAGCATGCTCTTATACACACATACATACACACACACACACACACGCTTTATAGAATGCTCTCATACACAGTACACACACACACACTTTACAGCATGCTCTAAACACACACACACACACATTATAGCATGCTCTTGTACACACATACATACACACTTAACAGCATGCTCTCATACACACACACTTTACGGCGTGCTCTCATACATACACACACACACAAACACACACACATTATAGCATGCTCTCGTACACACACATACACTTTACAGCATGCTCTCATACACACACACTTTACAGCATGCTCTCATACTCACACACACACACAAACACACACTCACACCTAGCCAGGCTATCTGGATGCTTCACCTTGTGGTTGTGCCACAGTGAGCTGGAAGCTGAGCTCAGGAAGTCCAACAAACATCTAGGAGAACACTCAGTACTTTTTTAAAGATTCCACCAATCATAATCATCTGTTTGGCGTTGCTAAGACGAAGTTGCCGATTTTAACAGTTGTGAAAAGTTTGCAAAACTAATACTATTTTTTATGATTTATTGACAAAGGGCATATGTTTTAAAGCACATGCTAAACGCATGTAGATTGGTTTGAAAGCACATGCTAAGCTTGAGTAGATATGTTTTGGATGAGGCAGAGCTCTGTTAGTTTTTCAAATACTGACGTTACAAAGAGCTATGTGCATGTAGGGCAGGGTGGAAAATCTTGACCACACACACACACACACACACACACACACACAGCTACAGGCTGTTTACTAGGTTTATGATAGGAAATCTAAAGGGCATTACATCTATTCCCAGAATGCATTGCAGGACTGTTGTTTGTGTGTGTGTGTGTGTGTGTGTGTGTGTGTGTGTGTGTGTGTGTGTGTGTGATGTGGAGGTTAGTCAGTCAACACAGACACTTATGTAACCTCTGAGGATCAGGGACACACATCTGTCTGATGCTGCCCGGACTCAGCACAGCACAGCACAGCACAGCACGGCACAGCACAGCACAGCACAGCACATTATAACACTACACAACACAGCACATCACAAGACAGCATAGCACAGGAAACAGAGGTGTCCACTCAGATGACAAGAGTGTGAATTGTTAGATGGAAAAAACAAAGTTACAAACAATATGTGTCTCATACACTCTTTACATAAATCTCACTTGAATGTTTTTAGTATAATTCTATGACTAGCCTGTGTGATTGCAGTTTTGTTTTGTCTCTGATTGTTATGATAGAGATGGTCTCCATGATATCCAGTGAAACTTCCAGTTGGTGCACCATCACTACAAGGATCAGTGGAGGGAGAGAGCCCTCTGCTGGCAAAAACTAAAAGCTCAGGAGGAAAATGTCCCCCCCATTACTTCCACTGTCCTTTGTTCGTGCCTACTCTATTCCCACCTCCAGTTACATTACGTTTGTCAAATACATTACATTTGTTATACATTATGTTTGGTAAATACATTATATTTGTTATACATTACATTTGATACCATTTAACTCACATTACCTCTACTGTACCCTTTTTCACTTTACTACCCTATTTCCACTTCAGGTGAGTGTGTGTAAATTCTAGTCTAGTTATAGTTTAGTTATAGTCCTGTTCCTCTAAATGATCCATGCTGTTTGTTGCCATAGGAACTGCATTGGCCAGAAGTTTGCCATGGCTGAGATGCAGGTCATTGTAGCCCTGACCTTGCTCAGGTTCCGTGTGATCCCTGGGAGTGACCCTTTGACCTCTGAAGAGTCAGGGGTCACAGACATCCGTCGTCTCCCTCAGCTGGTCCTACGAGCCGAGGGGGGCATCTGGCTGCAGCTGGAAGCCCTGTAACCCCGCCCACCCAGGATGAGCCTTCTAAACAACCAAGCATCCCCAAGGATGATTTACTCTTCAAACTTTAGCCTCGATTGGTCCGACAATTATCATATCATGTTTTTTCAAATGTTATTTTGTTACTGTTAATTAAGTTTTTCCATATAGATCTGCTTACTATTTTGTACTTTAGGTTTTATGAACTGTGATTATTTGTCATGTTTCCATTTACTTTCTTTACTCTTGCACTAAGTGGTAAACTATTAGAATAGCAGCAGACTGGCTGCAACCCCACCCGCCTGGGGCACCCTGTGATTTCTTTGCTAAGGGACCACTGTGGTCACATGATCACCCTCAATCAATGAAGATAGATTGAAATCACTTCTGAGAGAATCTGTATATGAAAAAGCAGATGGATTGGTCATATATATATATATATATATATATATATATATATATATATATACATACATATATATATATATATACATACATATATATATATATATATATATACATACACACACACACACAATTATATATATGTATATATTAATAAATCAGCAATTGAGATGTATCAACGTGTAAGAAAATCCTACAAATTCAGCATTTATCGTATGTATTTAATATTACGTACTAATCGTGTTCATCCCCTTAGTAGATAACATCCACATCTGGGTCACATACATCATAGACATTTGATAAAACATTTAAACATTTGCTATTTTGTTATCTTATCCCACATGTATTTAACATTCAAGAATTGCGAAATGTGACTTGTCAGACAACCTTCAAGTTTGAATCTTTTCCCACAGACACTGCAACTGTAAGGTTTCTACCCAGTGTGAGTCATCATGTGGCTTTCCAGATGACTCCTCTGGTTAAACCCTTTAGAGCAGGTGCAGCACTTTAATGGTTTCTCACCTGTATGATTTGTCATGTGAGCTGTCAGACTGTGTTTCTGATTAAAGCTTGTCCCACAGACACTGCAGCAGTATGGCCTTTCCCCAGTGTGAGTTGTCATGTGGCTTTTCAGATGACTCTTTTGGTTAAACCTTTTAGAGCAGATACTGCACTTAAATGGTTTCTCACCTGTATGACTTATCATATGACGTGTCAGATGACCTTTAGTATAGAATCCTTTGTCACAGACTCTGCAACTATAATGCTTCTCCCCAGTGTGAGTCATCATATGGTAATCCAGAGAATTCTTGAGTTTAAACCCTTTGGAACATAAACTGCACTTAAATGGCTTCTCACCTGTATGAATTCTCATGTGAGCTTTCAGGTAGTGTGTACCCTTAAAACTTGCCCCACAGACACTGCATATGTAAGGCCTCTCCCCAGTGTGAGTCATCATGTGGCTTTTCAGATCCCTTCTTTGGTTAAACCCTTTAGAGCAGATGCTGCACTTAAATGGTTTTTCCCCTGTATGACTTCTCATGTGAACTTGCAGACGACTGTTGAATTTGTATCCTTTTCCACAGACATTGCACCTGAATGGTTTAGCACCGGTATGAGACACCATGTGATGTTTTAAACTACTCTTAACCCTAAACCCTCTGGAGCAAACAGAGCTCTTATATGGTTTGTCTCCAGACAGAGAACATTCACTGTCTTTACTCTCAGTTATAGAACTGTCTGGTTCTGACACTCCACAGTCCTCTCCATCAGGTTCTGTTGTCATCTGGTCTGTTGAGGTAGTAGCAAAAGGGTCTCCCTCTCTGTTGTCCACACTCTGAGATAGATCAAGGTCAGAAGACTGAGTTTGGTCTTGATCAAAGATACTTTCAACGCATAAAACAGTCAACATGGAGTCTTTGGTATCAGTTTCTTCCTCCCTCAGCTCATTAAGCCGCTCTCCTTCCTGACTGGTCCAGACTTCCTGTTCCTCTTTAATCTGTGGGGGCTCTGGGTCCTCCTGGTCCAGACTGGGGCTCCTCTCCTGCTCACAGTGCTGCTGCTCAGGGGGAACCTCCTCTTTAATCTGTGGGGGCTCTGGGTCCTCCTGGTCCAGACTGGGGCTCCTCTCCTGCTCACAGTGCTTCTGCTCAGGGGAAACCTCTTGATTACCCAAAGTGAACTTCTGGGGATCTGGTGGGACAGATAAACTTACATTCAACACACTTAAAAGTACGACTACAGTGCATGTCAATCTTTTCAGAAACACTTGTCAAGATAACATTCAAAATAATTTAAACCGAGTATGTTCCGTCTCTGTTCCAACTCTTCTCTAGACATTTAGAGTTTCAGTTATGTGACACTTTGAGGGCTATTGTTTATCAGGTAAGATGCAACAAACATGATTGCACATTTGAAAGACATCATGGTGGGAAGCAAAAGACAGGTTTTCTACTGAGCTCTGACAAAAAGGTCAAACAGTCATTTTTTAAACTAAATTTACATTTCCAGTTTTCTAGAATTGTTTTCTTGAGACTCAAAGGCGAAACAAAACGTTCCTTCTAATGCCAGCTAGCTCCTAAGCAATGGCACTTTGGATAGTTCTCTATACTGGAACTAACGTAAGGGCCTACACATTATTCAGCGTACAAAAAACAGACTTGTTAAAATATTTGCTTTGGCATTCGGTACAAACCTGCTCGGTGTAACTTAATCTCCGGTTTGAGAAGACTATTGAATAGTTCACGCTGGCGGGCATTCTCCCTCTTTGAATAGCGAATCTCCTCTGCGTACTCTGCTATCGTTCTCTCGACAACATCAAATATCTCCATGGCAGCCGCTGATAGACGCTCATTAATCAGCATTCTGAGTAGCTGTGTTTTAGACATCGCGGCAAAGTGAACGAGCAGTGACCGAAACACACGCCGAATTACTATACTTTGAGTAGCAAGCGCTTATTGATGACGTAACCTAACTCGGCCGCTTGGTTATTATCCGACCGTAACAACTACGCTCATAGGCCCTCATCAGCATCTGCTGGTGGGAGGTATAGTGAAGGTTGACAAAAATATAACTACTTTTGATGATCATAAGATATTGTTCCGAATCTGACTGATTAGGACCTCGTGTGAGGGTAAAAATAATCTGTCCCGTTTTGCTGTATAATTTGTAGCAACAGAGATGTCACATATGCCAAAATATATAAAGAATAACCACTTCCACATCACAAATAGGCCTATAAAAGTGGTTATTCAATTTGAATATTTTATATTCTTCTGATAAACCTCCCTCTGGACCAATTGCAGTCAGAGCACATTCATATGACGGTTGGAAAACATCTGGTTTATCATGAAAGATTACCATTTATATCTTTACTATAATCAACACAAATCGAATCCAATAAAAATAAACGTTATCTTTGGACCACATTGTGTAGGTTTGTGTGGTTCTTTTTTCCTCTTTTTAATTTTACTGCCTTTATGTGGGCATGTCAACATGTAAGAAAAGGCTACAAATGCTGCATTTACTGTACGTTTTAAAACATTACGTACTGAATACATTGACTTTTCTTCATAATGGAACATCTTAAGGCCCTGTCTACAGAAATGGAACATAGACTGAACAGTGTTGAGTCTTTATACTTTGACTGTGCCTCTTTTCAGAAGGGCTGTCCACAGGGCTTCTTCATAGAGATAATGATAGCTGATTGTCAACCTTCTCAAATGGTCACTAACTATGCACTCCAGGATACAGGGCTTCATTTCAGGACAATAGCTTATAGGAGTCGTAGGCTATTTATTTATCTTATCCCCTTTATCGAGACTTCTTATTTTTCTGAATGTCTAATTCTCATCTTTTTGCTACTGTGATGAACTTCAGTTGACACAAAGTGAACAACTTAAGCAAAGCAGAAGAGGTTTTAATCTTATTGACAGAATTTGACTTTACACTGAATTTTTATAAAAAAGAATATCCCCTTTTGAAGATGAAACTGAGACCACCAACGCCATCCAAAAGGGGAATGATGGGAAGAGGGGATTAGAGTACTTCCAGGCCCATCATGGTGGGAAATCCTGACTGACAGGTTTTGTCCAGGTATGTTGACAGTTCACAGAAAGAATTTGGTAATGTATAGTTGATATATTCAGTACACAAGCCTAAGGTTTCTACCCAGTGTGAGTCCTCATGTGGCTTTCCAGATGACTCCTCTGGTTAAACCCTTTAGAGCAGTTGCAGCACTTAAATGGTTTCTCACCTGTATGATTTGTCATGTGAGCTGTCAGACCATGTTTCTGATTAAAGCTTGTCCCACAGACACTGCAACTGTAAGGCCTTTCCCCAGTGTGAATCATCATGTGAGTTTTCAGATGACTCTTTTGGGTAAACCCTTTAGAGCAGATATTGCACTTAAATGGTTTCTCCCCAGTATGACTTCTCATGTGAACGGTCAGATGACCTTTCTGATGGAAGCCTTTTTCACAGACTCTGCAACTATAATGCTTCTCCCCAGTGTGAGTCCACATGTGGTAATCCAGAGAATTCTTAAGTTTAAACCCTTTGGAGCATAAACTGCACTTAAATGGTTTTTCCCCTGTATGACTTCTCATGTGAACTGTCAGAAGACTGTCGAACTTGTATCCTTTTCCACAGACATTGCACCTGAATGGTTTAGCACCAGTATGAGACACCATGTGATGTTTTAAACTACTCTTAACCCTAAACCCTCTGGAGCAAACAGAGCTCTTATATGGTTGGTATCCAGACAGAGAACATTCACTGTCTTTACTCTCAGTTATAGAACTGTCTGGTTCTGACACTCCACAGTCCTCTCCATCAGGTTCTATTGTCATCTGGTCTGTTGAGGTAGTAGCAAAAGGGTCTCCCTCTCTGTTGTCCACACTCTGAGATAGATCAAGGTCGGAAGACTGAGTTTGGTCTTCATCAAAGAGACTTTCAAAACATGGGACATTCAACATGAAGTCTTTGTCACCAGTTTCTTCCTCCTTCAGATCTCGAAGCTGCTCTCCTTCCTGACTGGTCCAGACTTCTTCCTCTTCTTCTTTAATCTGTGGGGGCTCTGGATCCTCCTGGTCCAGACTGGGGCTCCTCTCCTGCTCACAGTGCTGCTGATCAGGGGGAACCTCTTCTGTAGACAAAGTAAACTTCTGGGGGTCTGGAGGGACAGGCAAACTGACATTCAACAGTCTTAAAAGTTTGACTAAAGTGCATACCGAGCTTTTCTGTAACATTTGTCAAGATAACAATACAAATAAAAATAATTTAAATCAAGTGTTTTCGTTTTCAGCTCCAACTCTTCTCTAGACATTTTGAGTTTCAGGTATAGGCTAAGTGCCACTTTAATGGTTAGCGTTAATCCCCCCCCAAAAGCGCACATTTGAAAAACATCATGGTTGGAAGCAAGATACAGGTTTTCTACAGAGCTGTGACAAAAACTTCAAACAACCATTTTTTTTTATGTACATTTACATAAAATTCTTCAAGAATTTGAGACTCAAAAAGCAAAACAAACCTTGTAACGCCAGATAGCTCCCTAGCAATGGCACCTTGGATAGTTCTCTATACTAGAATTAACGTAAGAGCCTACATTATTTAGCGTACAAAAAACAGGCTGGTTAAAAACATCAGTTTACATTGGGTACAAACCGGTTCTGTGTAACTTAATCTCAGGTTTGAGAAGCGTATTGAATAGTTCACGCTGGCGGGCATACTCCCTCTTTGAATAGCGAACCTCCTCTTCGTACTCTTCTATCGTTCTCTCTACCACTTCAAATATCTCCATGGCAGCCGCTGATAGCCGCTCATTAATCAGCATTCTGAGTAGCTGTGTTTTAGACATTGCGATACAGTAAACGAGCAGTGACCGAAACTCTAAACACAGCAAACGCCGAATTATTTTGCTTTGTGTCGGTAGCGCTTATTGATGACGTTGGCTGCTCATCCGACCAGTACAACTGCACTCATAGTCCGTCATCAGCATTTGCCGATGGGAGGTGTATTGAAGGCTAACAAAAATACTACTTCTATTGATCATCATTACCTAATGTTCCGAATCTGACTGATTATGACTTTGAGTGAGTATACTAAGAAACTTTCCCCAATTTTGCTCTATAATTTTTGTCATTTAGATTGTCAGATATGACTATATCGACTATAGACTATGACTATAGATATATAAAAGAGTAGCCAGCCAAATAGATATTTTTCTTCTCATAAACCTCACTCTGGACCAATAGCAGTCAGAGCACCTTTATATGACAGTTGGAAAACATCTGTTTTATAATGTTTTATCGTGATCTGAAAGATGACTAGCTTTACTATTATTAACACAGATCAATTCATATATTTTTTCAAATCTACTTTATCTTTGGATTCATTTGTCAACTTTGTTGACAGTATTTTACACTAAATTGTAATAAGAGTATTCTCCCTGTAGATAACATCCACCACGCACTCTGGTTTACATGCATCATACACATTTGATAAACATTTAAAAATTTGATATTTTGTTTTCATATCCACTATTTAACATTCATTAATTGCCGTGTGACTTTCCAGACAACCTTTTAGTTTTCATCTTTTCCCACAGACACTGCAACTTTAAGGTATTTCCCTGGGATGAGTCCTCATGTGACTTTGCAGATTCCACTTATTATTAGGGCTGTCAATTTAACACGTTAACTTAGAACAATTAATTACACAAACAATAACGCGTTAAAAAATTATGCAATTAATCAATGTCACCCCGTGACCACGCGTTGCACAATCAGGATCGCAATTCGCTCGTCATACGTCGTTACCTAGCTGTCTGAATGGAAAGTTTATGTACAAAAAAAAACGCTCAGATGGAATGGAACCGTTGATTAGAGCATGGTCATATGCATTCTTTGCAAGAAGGAATTTACTTTCCATCGGAGCAATTCGAGTTGGAAGTATCACCTCAAGTCAAATTGCAAGGCTTGCTTTTGCTAGTTCTTGTGTCCACAATACTGACTTAGCTAATGCCACCTTTAATAATGTCTATGGCTGCGTCTCAATACTCATACTAGCATCCTATTTAGTATGCTAGAAAAATATTGAGTATGTCCCAATTGTCTTTCTGCATGCAACAGTATCTAATTTGTAAGTGTGGTATTATTGGTGTCAATGATAGGTTGGAACCAATAAGGGTCAGGTGGGTTTAGAAAGGGGGACCAGGGGTCAGTGGGGTGTTGTACCTATATGGTTCATGGAGGGATGCCAATAAAGAGGCAAGGTAAGGCAGCTTTATTTATATAGCACATTTCAAACACAGAGGCAATTCAAAGTGGTTTACATAGGCAAGGAAAAACATTAGAAAGACATTCAAAATAATAAATATATAATAAATTAATATAAAGTAAAATGACATTTTAAAACAAAACGAGATACATAAAATGCAGTTACAGTGCAGTAAAAAGATGTAAGTTGCCAATGCAACAAAGGAAGAGTTGTGTGTTTAGTTTACAGTTGGTCTCATGCCTCATCATTCTAGAGACAGGACAGTGAGGGCAGCTGCAGTACAAACTAAAATAGTAAAAAGTATAGTATGCGACTTGGGACACAGTATGTCTTCTGTCATAATAATGTAATGTCTTAGAATGTTCATGTCATAATTTGGGTGCTTTTCCCAGCAAATGTTCATGTTTGCGAATATATTCGATTAATTCTATTAGTTAATTTGGGTATCATGTAATTAATTTGATCAATTGACAGCCCTACTCATTATTTATTTTATTTATACAGGGCAACCAACTGAGTCTAGGTCTCTTTTCTAGCAGTGCCCTGTTTCAAGGCAGAATAAATAAATTACAACAGCTAAACAATCATGAATAAAATAAATAACAACAACAAACAAAAAAAGATGATAAAAACATGTCACCAAATTTGCATATTTGCATATTCGTACATTCAAAACGTTTCCGGCAGAAATATTGATATATACAAAGTTTCAACGAAAACAAGTACATTCTTCAGTGCCCATATCCTCCACTAAAATGTGTAATTGTTCAACTGAAACAAACTGCTTTATTTTCAAAACCTGTTGAACCTTGTTCCATTTATCTGAGGCAAAAAAACTGAAAGCACATTTTCTAGTTCTATTTTCACTTTGGGGCTTTCAAGGGTGAATAAGTCCTGTGAACGTGTCCAATGATTACTGGATTTGTGCTTTAAAAGGGATGTAAGGTAAAAAGACAACTTGCCCAACAATGCCTTGTAAACAAAAAAGAGACAAAGCTTTTCTATCCTATCACTAAAAGAAGACCATCCTACTTTCTTATATAATGTACAGTGATGGGTTCTAAATCTATCCCAAGTTGCAAAGCATAAAACAATGCATCAAGGGACATTAAAATAGTTGGGGCCGCATGCATGTAGGCTACCCAACATCACCATAGTCCCTAACTGACAAGAGGGTTGATTTTACAATTGCCATTCTGTTTTCAAGAGAAAAGCAGGATCTTATCCTACATAGAGTTCCAAGTCTGCTCTTCACCTTCTTTGTTAGTTCAAGCACGAGTCTTAAATGACAACTTTTCATCTAGGGACATTCCCAAGTATCTGTAAACTGCAACACGCTCAATTGGCCTCCATTTAGGCAGCACATATTATTATTAAAAAAGATTATTATTATGCTTTATAATCTAACTTTTTAGCTCTTGAGAAAAGCATATATTTAGTCTTTGACTCATTAAGGATTAATCTCAGATCTCTAATGGATTATTATTACACCCTTTGGAACATAAGCTGCACTTAAACGGTTTCTCACCTGTATGAATTCTCATGTGACGTGTCAAGTAGTGTCTTTGATTAAAGCTTGTCCCACAGACACTGCAACTGTAAGGTCTTTCCCCAGTGTGAGTCATCATGTGTCTTTTCAGATGACTCTTTTGGTTAAACCCTTTAGAACAGATGCTGCACATAAATGGTTTCTCACCTGTTTGACTTCTCTTGTGATGTGTCAGGCAATGTGTACTATTAAAGCTTGTCCCACAGACACTGCAACTGTACGGCCTCTCCCCAGTGTGAATCATCATGTGGGATGTCAGATTACTCTTATTGTAAAACTCTTTGGAGCATAAACTGCACTTAAATGGTTTTTCCCCGGTATGACTTCTCATGTGAACAGTCAGATTACCTTTATTATAGAAGCCTTTTTCACAGACTTTGCAACTATGACGGTTCTCCCTAGTGTGAGTCCACATGTGGTAATCCAGAGACTCCTTACGTTCAAACACTTTGGAACATAAGCTGCACTTAAACGGTTTCTCTCCTGTATGAGTTTTCTTGTGTCGTGTCAGATGAGTTTTATAACTGAATCCTTTTCCACAGACATTGCAGCTGAATAGTTTAGCATCAGTATGAGACACCATGTGATGTTTTAAACTACTCTTAACCCTAAACCCTCTGGAGCAAACCTTGCAATTATAAGGTTGGTCTCCAGACAGAGAACATTCACTGTCTTTACTCTCAGTTATAGAACTGTCTGGTTCTGACACTCCACAGTCCTCTCCATCAGGTTCTGTTGTCATCTGGTCTGTTGAGGTAGTAGCTACAGGGTCTCCCTCTCTGTTGTCCACACTCTGAGAGAGATCAAGGTGAGATGACTGAGTTTGGCCTTGATCAAAGAGACTTTCAACACATAAAACAGTCAACATGGAGTCTTTGGTATCAGTTTCTTCCTCCCTCAGCTCATTAAACCTCTGTCCTTCCTGACTGGTCCAGACTTCCTGTTCTTCTTTAATCTGTGGGGGCTCTGGGTCCTCCTGGTCCAGACTGGGGCTCCTCTCCTGCTCACAGTGCTGCTGCTCAGGGGGAACCTCCTCTTTAATCTGTGGGGGCTCTGGGTCCTCCTGGTCCAGACTGGGGCTCATCTCCTGCTCACAGTGCTGCTGCTCAGGGGAAACCTCTTGTTTAGACAAAGTGAACTTCTGGGGATCTGGAGGGACAGGCAAACTGACATTCAACAAACCTAAAAGTAGGACTAAAGTGCATGCCAATCTTTTTAGTGACACTTGTCAAGATCCCAATCAAAATCATTTGAAACCAAGTATTTTCCTTCTTAGTTTCAACTTTTCTCAAGACATTTGGAGTTTCAGTCATGTGCCACTTTGAAGGCTAGAGTTAATCAGATAAGATGTAAAAATTAAATCGCACATTTAAATGACATCGTGGTAGGAACCAGCAGAAAGGTTTTCTACTAGCGGTGACAAAAAGCTCACATTTCCAGATCTAAAGAATTTTTTTTCTTGAAGAATTGGAGACTCAAAAAGCGTGGTAGGCGGTGGGTCAAGGGTGACTTTGTGTATTCAAACGATCCCTATTGAGGGAGGACCCAATTATTTGTAAACAACTTCTACAGTTTCCAACAAATGAAAAAAATGTCCACTCGTACTTCTTGCACATTTTTGGTTTATCGTAACTTTGTCCAAGCTACTTATTCTGGAAAAGAGAGCGGGCAGCTATGGTTTGGGTCTGACATGTATCACCTATTTGTAGTTATTAGAGATGTAACGGTAGGAACATTTCCTATCACGATTATAGTGGCCAAATTTTCACGGTTATCAATATCCTCGTGGTAATGTTAAAATGTGTTGAAAAAGTACAGATACACACCATGAAATTATTTCACCAAGTTTTATATAGCAGCACTTTTTGTTAACATATAAATTAAACATATGAAAAACATCAAATGTGTATATAAAAGTAACATAACACAACGCAACATGCAACGCATGCATGTAAAAAAACTGCTGAAATATTTCATTAAAATAACGCCCGTACACAAGACAAGGGAGGTTGAATGGTGCATGACAGGAATTTCATGATTGTGCACCCCATAGTGAGGAAGATATTGACATTTAGCCTGTTTTTTCATAGGAAAATATTGATACAAAATCAGCAAAGTATAATTTCTTAAAATGAACTCTTGTACATTGAACAGGGGTGATCCAATGATGCAATACTGCGATCACATGTTTTAAATTCTAAAATAAAATCCTACATTTATATGGAGTTTGGCAATCATACCAACAAATAACTATTGCGCTGTCACTTTTAAGACGGTCCCTAGTTGGCCACGGACGCGATTTAGACCCATTCATCCCTATGTATTTTCCCTTTTTCAAACGCTATCGATTGCGATAAATGATGGATGGTCTGTACACTATTTGCCATAGTCTCCTGATTAAAATGAGATGATTTAAACGACCTTGTAACTTTACGTTCCGAAGCTATTGACATTTAAAATCTGAATATCGGATGTCGAACCAACTTCATCGAGCTCCTGATAGTGATAGCCCCAATAGCAATGGCACTTTTGATAGTGTTCTCTATACTAGAACTAACATAAGAGCCTACTCGTTACCTACAATAAACAGGCTGGTCAAAAATATCTGTCTTGGAATTAGGTACAAACCTGCTCTGCGTAACTTAATCTCCGGTTTGAGAAGTTTATTGAATAGTTCACGATGGTGGGCATTCTCCCTCTTCGAATTGCGAACGTCTTCCTCGTAATCTGCCAGCGTTCTCTCTACCACTTCAAATATCTCCATGGCAGCCGCTGATAGCCGCTCATTAATCAGCATTCTGAGTAGCTGTGTTTTAGACATTGCGATACAGTGAACGAGCAGTGACCGAAACTTCAGAACAGCAACACAGCATACGCCGAATTATTTTACTCAGCAAGCGCTTATTGATGACGTAAACTAAATCCGCCGCTACCACCGGCTACCATCAACTAGATTATAGTCTGTCATCATCATATGCAGGTGGATGGTGGAGTGAAGATTGACAAAAATAGAACTACTTATTTTGACCATCATTAGATGTTTTTCTGAATCTGACTGACAAGGACCTCGTGTGAGTGTAAAAGAAACTGTCTCCCGTTTTGCTGTAGTTTGTGGCATTTGGAATGTCAGATATGAACCCACCATATTAAACAAAATAACTAGTCACTCAGTAATAGTTTTTCTTCTAATAAACCTCGCTCTGGACCAATAGCAGAGCAGAGCCCCTTCATGTGATGGTTGTAAAACATGTTTTATAATGACGAGAAAGATGACTATCTTACCCACAGATCGAATCCAATGAAAAATCGACTTTATCTTTATCTGTGCCTCTTTTCAGAAGGGCTGTCCACAGGGCTTCTTCATAGAGATGATAGCAGATTCTCATCCTTCTCTGATAGTCACGTTGCACTCCAGGATTCAGGGCTTCATTTCAGGACTATAGCTGGAGTGGTAGGCTATTTATTTATCTGATTCCCTTTTTACCTTTACCGTGACTTATCTTGATGAACTTTAGTTGACATAAAGTGAACAACTTAGGTAAAGCAGAAGAAAACAAGTTTTTTATTTTGTTGAGAGTATTTTACACTAAACTAATAATTTCTCTCTGTAGATAACATCCACCATCCACTCTGGTTTGCATGCATCATACACATTTGATAAACATTATATCATTAGAAATTTTGTTTTCATATGAAACAGAAACTATTTAACATTCATGAATTGCCATGTGATTTTTCAGAAAACCTTTTAGTTTGAATCTTTTCCCAGACACTGCAACTTTAAGGCCTTTCCCCAGTGTGAGTCCTCATGTGGCTTTTCAGATGACTCTTTTGGTTAAACTCTTTAGAGCAGATACTGCACTTAAATGGTATCTCCCCTGTATGATTTCTCATGTGAACAATCAGATGACCTTTATTATAGAATCTTTTTCCACAGACTCTGCAACTATAATGCTTCTCCCGAGTGTGAGTCCCCATGTGGTTATTCAGGGCATCCTTACGTCTAAATCCTCTGGAGCATAAGCTGCACTTAAATGGTTTCTCCCCTGTATGAATTGTCATGTGCCGTGTCAGATGAGTTTTATAACTAAATACTTTCCCACAGACATTGCAGCTGAATGGTTTAGCACCCGTATGAGACACCATGTGATGTTTTAAACTACTCTTAAACCTAAAAACTCTGGAGCAAACCTTGCAATTATAAGGTTGGTCTCCAGTCCATTCACTGTCTTCACTCTCAGTTATAGAACTGTCTGGATCTGACACTCCACAGTCCTCTCCATCAGGTCCTGTTGTCATCTGGTCTGTAGAGGGAGTAGCTACAGGGTCTCCCTCTCTGTTGTCCACACTCTGAGATAGATCAAGGTGAGATGACTGAGTTTGGTCTTGATCAAAGAGACTTTCAACACAAAAAACAGTCAACATGGAGTCTTTGGTATCAGTTTCTTCCTCCCTCAGCTCATTAAACCTCTCTCCTTCCTGATTGGTCCAGACTTCCTGTTCCTCTTTGATCTGTGGGGGCTCTGGGTCCTCCTGGTCCAGACTGGGGCTCCTCTCCTGCTCACAGTGCTGCTGCTCCGGTGGAATCTCCTCTTTAATCTGTGGGGGCTCTGAGTCCTCCTGGTCCAGACTGGGGCTCCTCTCCTGCTCACAGTGCTTCTGCTCAGGGGGAACCTCTTGATTACACAAAGTTAAGTTCTGGGGATCTGGAGGGACAGGTAAACAGATGTTCAACACACTTAAAAGTAGAACTAAAATACATGCCAATCTTTTCAGTAACACTTGTCAAGAAAACAATCCAAATAATTTAAACCAAGTGTTTTCCTTCTTAGTTTCAACTCCTCTCTAGATATTTGAGTTTAAATGATGTGCTACTATGAAGTCTAGTTAATCAGATAAGACGTAAAGATAAAATCGCACATTTGAATGAGATCATGGTAGGAAACAGCGGAAAGGTTTTCTACTTAGCTGTGACAAAAAGCTCCATAATTCTTTTAAGTAAATTTACAATTCTAGACCCTCAGAAAGTTTTACTTGAAAATGTGACTCAAAAAGTGAAATAAAACTGTCCTTCTAGCGCCAGATAGCTCCAAAAGAATTGGCACTTTTCATATTGTTCTCTGTACTAGAACTAACATAAGAGCCTACTCATTACTTTGCGTACACCAAACAGGCTGGTTAAAAATATCAGTCTTGGAATTAAGTACAAACCTGCTCTGTGTAACTTTATCTGGGGTTTGAGAAGCTTATTGAAAAGGTCACGCTGGCGGGCATTCTCCCTCTTTGCATAGCAAATCTCCTCTTCGTACACTGCTATCGTTCTCTCTACAACATCAAATATCTCTGTGGCAGCCGCTGATAGTCGCTCATTAATCAGCGTTTTCAGTAGCTGTGTTTTAGACATTGCCATACCGTAAACCAACGCCCAGTGACAGAAACTTCTGAAAGACCCGCCGAATAACTACCCTTCAAGAAGGAAGCGCTTATTGATGACGTAGACAGTAACTACGCTCATACTCTGTCATCAGCATCTGCAGGTGGGAAGTGGAGTGAAGGTTGACAAAAATATAACAACTTCTTTTGATAAATCATTAGATATTGTTCCGAATCTGACTGATTAGGACTTTATGTGAGTGTACTAAGATACTGTCCCCTGGTTTACTGTACAACTTTTTTCATTTATAATGTCAGATATGACTAAATATATAAAGAGTAGCCAGCCCCATGTCACAAATATAGCAGCGGTTATTCAATAGAATTTTTAATTTCCTTTTAATAAACCTCGCTATGGACCAATAGCAGGGTCAGAGCCCCTTCATGTGATGGTTGGAAAACAACTGTTTTATAATGATTTGAAAGATGACTATCTTCACTATTATTAAAACAAATCGAATCCAATAAAAAAAAATCGACTTTGTCTTTGTACTACTTTGTCAACTTTGTATGGTTAATTTGAATGATACTGCCTTCACGCAGGCCCATATTGCTTGACTAGATACCAAAGTGTTCGAAAATCTGGTACATTCTACATTTATTCAAAATTTCAAAACATAACTGAACAAATTTGACTTTTCTTCATAATGGAACATCTTAAGGCCATGTCAACAGAAATGGAACATAGACTGAACATAGTGTTGGGTATTTATACTTTGACTGTGCCTCTTTTTAGAAGGGCTGTCCACAGGGCTTCTTCATGGAGATGATAGCAGATCCTCAGCCTTCTCTAATGGTCACTAACTATGCACTCCAGGATTCAGGGCTTCATTTCAGGATAATAGCTGGAGAGGTAGGCTATTTATTTATCTGATCCCATTTTTACCTTTATCGAGACTTCTTATTTTTCTGTATCTGTCTAATTCTCATCTTTTTGCCATTTTGATGAACTTTAGTTGACATAAAATGCACAACTTAGGAAAAGCAGAAGAAAAATGTTTAATTTTGTTAATAGAGTATTTTACACTAAACTGTAATGAGAGTATTATCGCTGTAAATAACATCCACCACTCACTCTGGTTTACATACGTCATACACATTTGATGAACATTTAAACATTAGAAATTATGTTTTCATATCAAACAGAAACTATTTAACATTAATGAATTGCCATGTGATTTTTCAGAAAACCTCTTAAGTTTGAATGTTTTCCCAGACACTGCAACTTTAAGGTCTTTCCCCAGTGTGAGTCCTCATGTGGCGTTTCAGATGAATCCATTGGTTAAACCCTTTAGAGCAGATGCAGCACTCGAATGGTTTCTCCCCTGTATGAATTCTCATGTGACGTGTCAGGTAGTGTCTACGAGTAAAGCTTGTCCCACAGACACTGCAACTGTAAGGTCTTTCCCCAGAGTGAGTCATCATGTGAGTTTTCAGATGACTCTTTTGGTTAAACCCTTTAGAGCAGATGCAGCACTTGAATGGTTTCTCCCCTGTATGACTTCTCATGTGACGTGTCAGATAGTGTCTACGATTAAAGCTTGTCCCACAGACACTGCAACTGTACGGCCTCTCCCCAGTGTGAATCATCATGTGGGATGTCAGATTTCTCCTATTATTAAATTCTATAGAACATAAACTGCACATAAATGGTTTCTCCTTTGTATGAGTTCTCATATGAACAGTCAGATGACCTTTATTATGGAATACTTTTGCACAGACTATGCAACTATAATTCATCTTCCCAGTGTGAGTCAACATGTGGTTATCCAGATTACCCTTAAGTTTAAACCCTTTGGAGCATGAGCTGCACTTAAATGGTTTCTCTCCTGTATGACCTGTCATGTGTCGTGTCAGATGAGTTTTATAACTAAATTCTTTTCCACAGACATTGCAGCTGAATGGTTTAGCACCAGTATGAGACACCATGTGATGTTTTAAACTACTCTTAACCCTAAACCCTTTGGCGCAAACCTTGCAATGATATGGTTTGTCTCCCGACAGAGAACATTCACTGTCTTTACTCTCAGTTATAGAACTGTCTGGTTCTGACACTCCACAGTCCTCTCCATCAGGTTCTGTTGTCATCTGGTCTGTTGATGTAGTAGCTGCAGGGTCTCCCTCTCTGTTGTCCACACTCTGAGATAGATCAAGGTGAGATGACTGAGTTTGGTCTTGATCAAAGATACTTTCAAAACATGGAACATTCAACATGGAGTCTTTGGTATCAGTTTCTTCCTCCCTCAGCTCATTAAGCCGCTCTCCTTCCTGATTGGTCCAGACTTCCTGTTCCTCTTTAATCTGTGGGGGTTCTGGGTGCTCCTGGTCCAGACTGGGACTCCTCTCCTGCTCACAGTGCTGCTGCTCAGGGGGAACCTCTTGATTACCCAAAGTGAACTTCTGGGGGTCTGGAGGGGATAGCCAAACAGACATTCAACACTTAAAAGCACGACCACAGTGCATGCCAATCTAATCTTTTTGGTAACACTTGTCAATTTAACAATAAAAATAATTTAAACCAAGTATTTTGCTTCATAGTTTCAACTCTTCTCTAGACATTTGAGTTTAAATTATTTACTACTTTGAAGGCTAGAGTTAATCTGATAAAATGTAAAAAATAAAATCGCACATTTGAATGAGATTATGGTAGTAAACAGCACAACGGGTTTCTACTGAACTGTGACAAAAAGCCCCAACACTAAGTAAATTTACATTTCTAGACCTTCAGAAGGTTTTTCTTGAAACATTTGAGACTCAAAAAGCGAAACAAAACGGTCCTTGTAGCGCCAGATAGCTCCAAAAGAATTGGCACTTTTCATAGTGTTTGTTCTCTGTACTAGAACTAACATAAGAGTTTACTCATTACTCAGCGTAGACCAAACAGGCTGGTTAAAAAATATCAGTTTTACCATTCGGTACAAACCTGCTCTGTGTAACTTTATCTCCGGTTTGAGAACCTTATTGAATAGTTCACGGTGGAGGGCATTCTCCCTCTGTGCATAGCGAACCTCCTCTTCGTACTCTGTTATCGTTCTCTCTATAACGTCAAATATGTCCGTGGCAGCCGCTGATAGTCGCTCATTAATTAGCATTCTCAGTAGCTGTGTTTTAGACATTGCGGCCATTGGATTGCGGCGCAGTTAACGACCAGTGACCGAAACACCTGAAACGCCTGCAAATTCACTTCCTACTTCGAGAAGGAAGCGCTTTTTGATGACGTAGCCAACTCGGCTGTTCGGCATCTGACCGTTACAACTGCGCTCATAGTCAGTCATCAGCATCTGCTGGTGGGAGGTGAAGTGAAGGTTGACAAAAATATAACTACTTCTTTTGATGATCTTTAGATATTGTTCCGAATCTGACTGATTAGGACTTTATGTGAGTATACTAAGAGGCTGTACCCTGTTTTGTGTACAACTTTTTTCATTTATAATGTCAGATATGACTAAATATATAAAGAGTAGCAAGCCCCATGTCACAAATATATCAGTGGTTATTCAAATCGAATTTTTTATTTCCTTCTAATAAACCTCGCTCTGGACTAATGGCAGAGTCAGAGCTCCTCCATGTGATGGTTGGAAAACATCTGTTTTATAATTATGTGAAAGATTACTATCTTTACTATTATCAACACAAATCGAATCCAATTAAAAAAAAATCGACTTTGTCTTTGTACTACTTTGTCAACTTTGTATGGTGAATTTTAATGATGCTGCCTCCACGCAAGCCCATATTGCTTGACTAGGTATCAAAGTGTTCAAAAATCTGGTACATTCTACATTTATTCAAAATTTCCAAACATAACTGAATAAATTTGACTTATCTTTATTATGGGACATTTTAAGGCCCTGACTACAGACATGGAACATGAATTGAACATAGTGTTGGGGCTTTACACTTTGACTGTGCCTCTTTTTAGTGGGCCTGTCCACAGGGGTTCTTCATAGAGATAATGATAGCAGATTGTCAGCCTTCTCTAATGGCCACTAACGTTGCACTCCAGGATTCATTTCAGGATAATAGCTGGAGTGGTAGGCTATTTATTTATCTGATCCCCTTTACCGGGGCTTCTTATCTGTCTGTACCTTTCTAATTCTCATCTTTTTGCTACTTTGATTAACTTTAGTTGTCATAAAGTGAACAATTTAAGCAATGCAGAAAACTGAGGTTTTAATCTTGTAGACAGTATTCGACACTAAATGGTAATCAGAAAGAGTATTTCTTTGTAAACAGCATCCATCACCCACTCTGATTTACATGCATCATACACATTTGATGAACATTTAAATATTTCATATTTTTGTTTTCATATCCAACACATGTGCTATTTAAAATTCATGAGTTGCCATGTGACTTTTCAGAAAACCTTCAAGTTTGAATCTTTTCCAACGGACACTGCAACCTTAAGGTCTTCCTTAGTATGAATCATCATGTGACTTTTCAGATTACACTTAATTTTAAATCCTTTAGAGCAAAAAACACACTTAAATGGGTTCTCCCCTGTATGACTTCTCATGTGAATAGTCAGGTTACCTTTATTATAGAATCCTTTCTCACAGACTTTGCAACTATGACGGTTCTCCCGAGTGTGAGTCCACATGTGGTAATCCAGAGAACTCTTACGTTTAAAACCTTTGGAACATAAACTGCACTTAAATGGTTTCTCTCTTGAATGAATTAACATGTGTCTTGTCAGATTAGTTTTATAACTGAATCCATTTCCACAGACACTGCAACTGAATGGTTTAGCCCCAGTATGAGACACCATGTGATGTTTTAAACTACTCTTAACCCTAAATCCTCTGGAGCAAACAGAGCTATTATATGGTTTGTCTCCAGACAGAGTCCATTCACTGTCTTTACTCTCAGTTATAGAACTGTCTGGTTCAGACACTCCACAGTCCCCTCCATCAGGTTCTGTTGTCATCTGGTCTGTTGAGGGCATAGCTAGAGATTTATCAAGGTGATGAAACTGAGTTTGGCCTTGATCAAGGATACTTTCAACACACATAACACTAAACATGGAGTTTTTGGTATCAGTTTCTTCCTCCTTCAGATTTTTGAGCTTCTCTCCTTCCTCACTGGTCCAGAGTCCGTCCTGTTCCTCTTTGATCTGTGGGGGCTCTGGGTCCTCCTGGTCCAGACTGGGGCTCCTCTCCTGCTCACAGTGATGCTGCTCAGGGGGAACCTCCTCTTTAATCTGTGGGGGCTCTGGGTCCTCCTGGTCCAGACTGGGACTCCTCTCCTGCTCACAGTGCTGCTGCTCAGGGGGAACCTTTTGTTTAGGCAAAGTGTACTTCTGGGGGTCTGGAGGGACAGGAAAACAGACATTCAACCGATTTAAAAGTTGGGCTAAAACGCATGCCAAGCTCTAAAGATTTTGAGTTTCTAGGTATGTGGGGTGCCACTTTTAAAGCTAGTGTTAATCCGTTATACTGATGTAATGAAAAATCACACATTAGAAAGACATCATGCTTAGAAACAAGGGAACGTGACAAACAGCTCAAACACTAATTATTTAAAAATAATTTGGGATTTCTAGATCTCTAGATTACTTTTTATCGAAGAATTTGAGACTCAAAAAGCGAAACATTTCCTTGTTGAGCCATACAGCTTCAATGTGAATGTGCCTTTCGATAGTTTTCGGTCCAAGAACTAACGTAAGAGCCTACACGGTCGATAGAGTAGGAAAAAGCAGGCTAGTTAAAATATGTGTTATTAGGGGACAAACCTGATCTGTGCAACTTTAGCTCCGGTTTGAGCAGTTTATTGAATAGGTCACGCTGGCGTGCATTCTCCCTCTTTGAATAGCGAACCTGCTCTTCGTACTCTGCTATCGTTCTCTCTACAACATCAAATATCTCCATGGCAGCCGCTGATAGACGCTCATTAATCAGCGTTTTCAGTAGCTGTGTTTTAGACATTGTGATACAGTAAACGGCCAGTCACCGAAATGTTATAATACAGCAAACACCGAGTTATACTTCGAGTAGCAAGCGCTTATTGATGACGTAGAAGTAACGGCCGCCTGGTTATTATCCGACTGTTACAACTATTGTCCGTCATCAGCATCTTCTGGTGGATGGAGCGTGGGTTGACAAAAATATAACTACTACTTTTGATCATCATTAGATATTGTTCAAAATCTGACTGATTATGACTTTGTGTGAGTGTAAAAAGAAACTGTCTCCCGTTTTGCTGTATCATTTTTGTAATTTAGAATGTCAGATATGACTAAATACAGAGTAGCCAGCCCTATGTCACAAATATAACAGTGATTATTCAATATATAAATATAAAGTGCAGAGTGCATAATACATGTATGCCAATAAATAGTGATGTGACTGATATGTATCCTAAGGTGTATGGTACAGTATAGGGTAGGTATACAATACAGTGCATTATAAATACAGTAGATATGAATACGGTGTATACACTACAGATCAGATATGTACAATATGGACAGTATAGTCAGTATGAATACACTGTAGGTCTGATATGGACAGTATAGTCAGTATGAATATACTATAGGTCTGATATGGACAGTATGAATATACTATAGGTCTGATATGAACAGTATGAATATACTATAGGTCTGATATGGACAGTATAGTCAGTATGAATATACTATAGGTCTGATATGGACAGTATAGTCAGTATGAATATACTATAGGTCTGATATGAACAGTATGAATATACTATAGGTCTGATATGGAAAGTATAGTCAGTATGAATATACTATAGGTCTGATATGGACAGTATGAATATTCTATAGGTCTGATATGGAAAGTATAGTCAGTATTAATACACTGTAGGTCTGATATGGAAAGTATAGTCAGTATGAATATACTGTAGGTCTGATATGGACAGTATAGTCATTATGAATATACTATAGGTCTGATATGGACAGTATAGTCAGTATGAATATACTATAGGTCTGATATGGACAGTATGAATATACTATAGGTCTGATATGGAAAGTATAGTCAGTATGAATATACTGTAGGTCTGATATGGACAGTATCGTCAGTATGAATATACTATAGGTCTGATATGGACAGTATGAATATACTATAGGTCTGATATGGAAAGTATAGTGTGATGGGAAAAATGTAATTTAGCCTTAACTATGAAATGTTACTCTGTGTTTTTCCTATGAGTTCAAACAAAGTTCCCTTTGTAGTTAGATTGAACCCTTGGGGTTAATCTTTTCACCTAACAGTCATCACAAGTAACTTAGTGACTTATAGGTTTGTGTATTTCCTGTTTAGGTGTAATAAGATGTTAGACTTTATGACCGGTCAGCCAGATGGCATAGTTTATTGCCCTGTGTAAAAGAACTATTTGATCTAGGAAGGTCCGAAAGACAGGAGATGATGACTGCAATCGCACTAAATCAACATTCCTAAGGAAACGTGTATATAAGGGACGTTAGGGGGATTGTGATTTTGTGCGCACCAGTCATGCATCCTCATTTTGTATGACTTTAGGCTGCAGCTAGGATTTTCTTTTGTCTGATCAGTTTTATTTTGTTACTTTACAGTTGATATATTGTATAGCAACTCTGTTACCTTTTTTACTCATCTCCATTAAAACCACTAAAAGCAAGCGGACGTTATTTCTCAAAGTATTTAATTATTTCGATCTCACTGGAGTACGGGAACATAGAAATTCCGTAACAATAGTCAGTATGAATATACTATAGGTCTGATATGGACAGTATAGTCAGTATGAATATACTATAGGTCTGATATGGACAGTATAGTCAGTATGAATATACTGTAGGTCTGATATGGACAGTATAGTCAGTATGAATATACTATAGGTCTGATATGGACAGTATAGTCAGTATGAATATACTATAGGTCTGATATGGACAGTATGAATATACTATAGGTCTGATATGGAAAGTATAGTCAGTATGAATATACTATAGGTCTGATATGGACAGTATAGTCAGTATGAATATACTATAGGTCTGATATGGACAGTTTAGTCAGTATGAATATACTATAGGTCTGATATGGAAAGTATAGTCAGTATGAATATACTATAGGTCTGATATGGACAGTATAGTCAGTATGAATATACTATAGGTCTGATATGGAAAGTATAGTCAGTATGAATATACTATAGGTCTGATATGGACAGTATAGTCAGTATGAATATACTATAGGTCTGATATGGACAGTATAGTCAGTATGAATATACTATAGGTCTGATATGGACAGAAGGAACAATGAGAGGTGCTTAGACTGACCCAGGTGGGGGAGGGGACTGGCTTTATAGGCCTCAGCCATGCTGGAGTAGACAAGGTCCAGGGTCTTGTCTCCTCTAGTGGGGCAGGAGACATGTTGGTGGAATTTGGGGATGATGATAATAGAGATAATGATAGCAGATTTCTAGCCTTCTCTAATGGTCACTAACTATGCACTCCAGGATTCAGGGCTTCATTTCAGGACAATAGCTGAGTGGTAGGCTATTTATTTATCTGATCCCCTTTTTACCTTTACTGAGACTTTTTACCTTCCTGTATCTTTCTGCACTGAGTACTATGATTAATTATAGTTGATAAAAAGTGGACAACTTAGGCACAGCAGAAGAAAACCAGTTTTAATCTTATTAACCGTATTTTACACTAAATTGTAATTAGAAAGAGTATTCTCTTTGTCATCCACCACCAACTGTGCTTTATAAGTATTATACACATTTTATATTTTGTTTTCATATCCAGCACATTTACTATTTAACATGAATGAATTGCCATGTGAATTTTCAGACCACCTTTTGGTTTTAATCTTTTCCCACAGACACTGCAACCATAGGTTTTTCCCAGTGTGAGTAGTCATGTGGCTTTTCAGATGAGACTTTTGGTTAAACCCTTTAGAGCAGTGTCTGCACTTAAAGGGAAATGTCACCCTACCTTTACACTTAAAATTTTGCTCCAAATGTTAATTACAGTACATCTCTACCATAAATAAAATAAAACTATCTAGAAGATTGAAAATGTTTTTCAAGCTTTCAGTTAAAATCTAGTTTGGCCATTTACAGTGGACCACAACACCCAGAATTCCTAGAGATTTATGTCACCACCCTCTAGGAAATGGGGTGTGTCTAACGATTGGTTTCCAATGCTTTGGCGCCAGGTTGTAAACGAAGAGATTGTTAGCTAGCTACGTTTTCGGCCAGTCTGGTGGTAATCAGCAGTACAGCCAAAAAAGTACAGTTTATCAATCTGCCTGTATGGTGCTTTGTCCCAGGTTGCATAAAACCCAGAGTCAAAAGCTCAAGGACTCAAATTTCACACCTTGCCTTTAAACAGCACACCGCGATGCCAACAATGGATTGGTGGAACGTTAGGAGAACATGCCGGACGGCCCCTCTGCTTGTTGTAGTCAATTAGAAAAACTGTTGAGGAGAGTGTCGAGAAAATTTGACATATTGTTGAAACATGCCAAATGGCTCCTTTAGAAGAAGACAACCATATCTTTTCAAATTGTAGGTTTGTACAGCGATCGTGATGGTACAGATTCTTCACGGAATGCAAAACTGTAAAGGTACATTCATTTGTAGGATCTCAAATCCGAAACAATTACAATCTCTGACGTCATTGATTGTGCTTTCTCAATGTTCGGAATATAAAACACCATTATGAAACTTCTCTCACTTGTCCAGTTGTTTAAGAGGAGAACAATTAACTTGTTGTTTTAGGGTGAAATTCCCCATTAAATGGTTTATCACCTGTATGGTTTGACATGTGAGCTGTCAGACTGTGTTTCTGATTAAAGCTTGTCCCACAGACACTGCAACTGTAAGGTCTTTCCCCAGAGTGAGTCATCATGTGAATATTTAGATTACTCTTTTGGGTAAACCCTTTAGAGCAGATGCTGCACTTGAATGGTTTCTCACCTGTATGATTTGACATGTGAGCTGTCAGACTGTGTTTCTGATTAAAGCTTGTCCCACAGACACTGCAGCAGTATGGTCTTTCCCCAGTGTGAATCATCATGTGGGTTTTCAGATGACTTTTCTGTTTAAACCTTCTGGAGCAAAAACTGCACTTAAACGGTTTCTCCCCTGTATGAATTCTCATGTGAACAGTCAGACGACATTTTTGATCAAATACTTTTCCACAGATACTGCAACTATATTGCTTCCTCCCAGTGTGAATCATCATGTGGGTTGTCAGATTACAGTTATTGTTAGACTCTTTGGAGCATAAGGAGTTTTGGAGCTTAAATGGATTCTCCCCTGTATGACTTCTCATGTGAGCTGTCAGAAGATGGGCGAATTTGAACCTTTGTCTACAGACACAGCAACTGAATGGTTCAACATCAGTATGAGACACCATGTGATGTTTTGAACTACTCTGAACCCTAAACTCTCTGGAGCAAACAGAGCTATTATATGGTTTGTCTACAGACAGAGTCCATTCACTGTCTTCACTCTCAGTTATAGAACTGTCTGGTTCTGACACTCCACAGTCCTCTCCATCAGGTTCTGTTGTCATCTGGTCTGTTGAGGGTATGGCTAGAGATTTATCAAGGTGACGAAACTGAGTTTGGCCTTGATCAAGGATACTTTCAACACACCTAACAGTCAACATGGAGTCTTTGGTATCAGTTTCTTCCTCTTTCAGATCTTGAAGCTGTTCTCCTTCCTGACTGGTCCAGAGTTCTTCCTGTTCCTCTTTAATCTGTGGGGGCTCTGGGTCCTCCTGGTCCGGACTGGGGCTCCTCTCCTGCTCACAGTGCTGCTGCTCAGGGGAAACCTCCTCTTTAATCTGGGGGGGCTCTGGGTCCTCCTGGTCCAGACTGGGGCTCCAGTCCTGCTCACACTGCTGCTCCACAAGGCAAACTTCCTCTTTAGACAAGGTGCACTTCTGGGGATCTGGAGGGACAGGCAAACAGAAATTCAACAGACTTAAAGGAACAGTTAAACATTTTGGAAAAATAAGATATGCCCCAACTTACTTACTTAATAGCGGCAGCAGGAACATAAGAGGCTACTAAAAGTAAAAAAGGGAAGGCTAGTAAAAGCCAGCAACAAGACAGTGTTCTAGTGATCTGTACTAGAACCATGGGCAGTGGCTGGGTTGGGCTTGCAGGGCTTAAGCCCCGAATGTTTTGAGTCAAGCCCCGAATGTCAGGACTTATCAGTCAAAATGATCATCACAATTCATAACACATATCGTTTTTCAATTCTCTTCAAATCGAAAATAAGCTCCGACTGCTCCCTTTCTTTCTCAACTTAAACTTCACATAATTCCTCCCCCTGGCCCCTGCTAGTGCTACCAGGACACGTGCACAAGCTCTTGTTGATGTTTAACTTTAGAGAATTTGATTCTGAGTGAGTTGGATGAGAAGACAAAATAATAGACAAACAGCAATTTGCCGATTGATCATCATGGACATTTCAAAGTTTTTAAAAAAGAAGTCAAAGAAAGTTCCAGGTGTGTGCAGTTTACAAAAGTGTTTATGAACTTAATATTATCTGGCATTGGCTAAAGTAACCAAGGCTTGCGTTTAAATGTGTGGGATTTTTTAAACTACCTTTCTAACCACCCGGCCACAGCCTATGGCTGTGCAATGTGTGCCTTATTGTTTGCGATTGCTGTTGTCCTCCGTGGAAGGGGCGGATTGGCCATCGGGAAGTTTGAGAAGTCTCTCAATCCACAAAAACTGTATTAGTGTTAAAATGACTGGCAAAAAATGTCGGTTCGCGCCCTACAGGCACTTGCAAAAGCAACCTCTGCCTCTCAGTCCCACACATCGTTTCAATCGCAGCACGTCCCTGCTCCATGGTCATTGAAACAAGTACAGTTGGTCAATATATTATTAGCCAGTATAGTCAGCCAATACGTTTGCTGTGTTGCAGCTGCGCTATATTGTTCGCACTGTTACCGTCAGGTAACACGATAATGTCAGCACAACGATTATAACAAGTACGCGTTTGCAAGCACACAAAAAAAATTTACCTTTACATATGTGTTCACCCCAATGTCAAACTCACTCCTACGCCCTTGCTCCCAATGGCGCATGCCCCCGGACCCCTCGAGTGGCTGTGACTGGGCTGAAGCCCCCTATGTCCTCAGGTCATATAGAACCGCCCCTGACTATACTTAAGGTAAGACCCTACGCATTGTTTAAAAAAACTTGCAGGTTAAAAATATCACTTTTGGCATTAGGTACAAACCTGCTCTGTGTAACCTAATCTCCGGTTTGAGAAGTTTATTGAATAGTTCACGCTGGCGGGCATTCTCCCTCTTTGAATAGCGAACCTCCTCTTCGTAATCCGCTATCGTTCTCTCGACAACATCAAATATCTCCATGGCAGCCGCTGAAAGTCGCTCATTAATCAGCATTCTGAGTAGCTGTGTTTTAGACATTGCGATACTGTAAACGAGCAGTGAACAAAACTCTTAGCACAACACAATTATTATACTCCAAGTATTGACAGCATATGAGACTCTAAGTAGACCGCGCTTATTGATGACGTCGAACAAACTACATCTACGCTCAAAGTCAATCGATCGTCAACATCTACTGGTGGGAGGTGTAGTCAAGGTTGACAAAAATATAACCACTTCTTTTGGTGATCACTAGATATTGTTCCGAATCTGATGGATTATTACTTCGTGTGAGCACAAAAATAATCTGTCCTGTTTCCTTTATCACTTTTGTCATTAATGGCAGATATCATTTTATTTATTTATTATTATTTATACATTATTATTTATACAGGGTTTACTGACTACGTCTCTTTTACAGCTGTGCCCTGTTCAAGGCACGTACTGAATAAAACCAAACCAAACCAAAAACCTGTTAACATAGGCCTAGGTTCCGATCCAGTATGTCTGCACGATTTTACAGTCCGGCTCAAATCCCCATAGTCTGTCCTCCACAAAGCCACATCAGCACACGATGTATTCATTGAAGTCTCTCGTGGGTTTTCGGCAGCCGCGGAGTAGGAGGGCGTCTCGTCTGGCCAATTATCCCCGCTTATTAAGAGAAGCCACCTCCACATCACAAATAGGCCTATAACAGCCGTTATACAATAGAATACTTTTCTTCTCAAGATAAACATCGCTCTGGACCAATAGCAGAGCCAGAGCCCCTTCATATGATGGTTGGAAAACATCTATGTGAAAGATGACTATCTTTACGACTATTAACACAAATCAAATCTACTGTATCTTTGGACTGCTTTGTCATCTTTGTATGTGCATTTGTGTGGCTCTTTTTAATGCTACCGTCTCTAAGTAGGCCCATATTGCTTGATTATGTACAAATATTGAAGACAATCCTGCAAATTATGAATTTAAAGTACATTTTAAAACATTATGTGCAGAATAAATTTGACTTTTCTTTATAATGGAACATCTTAAGACCCTGTTTACAGACATGGAACATAGACTGAACGTAGTGTTGGGTCTTTATACTTTGACTGTGCCTCTTGTTAGAAGGGCTGTCCACAGGGCTTCTTCATAGAGATAATGATAGCTGATTCTCAGCCTTCTCCAATGGTCACTGAATTCTTTATATAATGTCGCCGTCATCAAAAGTGGGAAGGACAAGCATCTGCACTAGAGTATGCTTAGCTTAATGAGTGAAACAAGCCTTGTTCCGGTACAGAAAGCCTAAACCAGATTGACTTTGGCTTGCAGGTTCCGTATGTGATCTTTGAAGGTGAATCCAGGATCTAGCCAGAGACCAAGATATTTGTAAGCAGTCACCTCTTCCAACTCTGACCCATCAGTGTCACAATTTTGGGCAGGAGGCAAGGAACTTTTTGGCTGAACTACATTGTTTGTGTTTTCTTAGAGTTCAGCAAAAGATGGAGATCAGCTAATTGTGGATTACCGTTTGTGTCTAGTATAATTTTGTTTTGTTATTTTGTGCTGACGATTCAGATTTCAATTTTAGATTTTTTTTTTGCATGTTGAACGTTGTCAAAGCCATGCTGTATGTAGAATGAATATCATCCGACTTTACAAACTGAACACGATTAGAGAAGATCATTTGAAAACCAAGCAAGACAAACCTCAGAAAGACCGATGTCACTATGATGCATTTTAGTTGACATAAAGTGCATAACTTATGCACTAAAGTGCATAACTTATGCAATAAAGAAGAAAAAGACATTTTAATCTTATTGACAGTACTTTACACTAAATTGTAATAAGAGTATAACCTTTATAAATTACATCCACCACCCACTCTGGTTTACATGCTTCATACATATTTGATAAACATTTAAAAATGTTCATATTTTGTTGTCATATCCAACACACACTATTTAATATAAAAGAATTGCCATTTGACTTTTCAGACAACCTTTTAGTTGGAATCCTTTTCCACAGACATTGCCACTGTAAGGCCAGTGTGAGTTTTTATGTGGCTTTTCAATTCCCTTCTTTGGTTGAATGCTTTGGAGCAGATGCTGCACTTAAATGGCTTCTCACCTGTATGAATTCTCATGTGAGATTTCAGGTAATGTGTATATTTAAAACTTTTCCCACAGACACTGCAACTGTAAGGCCTTTTCCCAGTGTGAATGATCATGTGGGTTTTCAGATGACTCTTCTGGCCAAACCCTTTAGAGCAGATGCTGCACTTGAATGGTTTCTCACCTGTATGATTTGTCATGTGAGCTGTCAGACTGTGTTTCTGATTAAAGCTTGTCCCACAGACACTGCAGCAGTATGGTCTTTCCCCAGTGTGAATCATCATGTGAGTTTTCAGATGACTTTTCTGTTTAAACCCTCTGGAGCAAAAACTGCACTTAAACGGTTTCTCCCCTGTATGAATTCTCATGTGAACAGTCAGACCACATTTGTGATCAAATACTTTTCCACAGATACTGCAACTATATTGCTTCCTCCCAGTGTCAATCATCATGTGGGTTGTCAGATTACAGTTATTGTTAGACTCTTTGGAGCATAAGGAGCTTTGGAGCTTAAATGGATTCTCCACTATATGACTTCTCATGTGAGCTGTCAGAAGATGGCCGAATTTGAATCCTTTTCCACAGACATAGCAACTGAATGGTTTAGCCCCAGTATGAGACACCATGTGATGTTTTAAACTACTCTTAACCCTAAACCCTCTGGAGCAAACAGAGCTAGTATATGGTTTGTCTCCAGACAGAGTCCATTCACTGTCTTTACTCTCAGTTATAGAACTGTCTAGTTCTGACACTCCACAGTCCTTTCCATCAGGTCCTGTTGTCATCTGGTCTGTTGAGGTAGTAGCTGCAGGGTCTCCCTCTCTGTTGTCCACACTCTGAGATAGATCAAGATGAGAAGACTGAGTTTGGCCTTGATCAAAGATACTTTCAACACACATAACAGTCAGCATGGAGTCTTTGGCATCAGTTTCTTCCTCCTTCAGATCTTGAAGCTGTTCTCCTTCCTGACTGGTCCAGAGTTCTTCCTGTTCCTCTTTAATCTGTGGGGGCTCTGGGTCCTCCTGGTCCAGACTGGGGCTCCTCTCCTGCTCACAGTGCCGCTGCTCAGGGGAAACCTCCTCTTTAATCTGGGGGGGCTCTGGGTCCTCCTGGTCCAGACTGGGGCTCCAGTCCTGCTCACACTGCTGCTCCACAAGGCAAACTTCCTCTTTAGACAGGGTGCACTTCTGGGGATCTGGAGGGACAGGCAAACAGAAATTCAACAGACTTAAAGGAATAGTTAAACATTTTGGAAAATTAAGATACACCCCAACTTACCCCTAGTCAGACGAGATGATTGATATACATTTTATGCCTGTACGTCCAGTATTGAATTAGTTATGTGATAGTTGTGACAGTAGCCCACCATAGCAGTAAGCTCGAGGTAACTGCTAGCATAGCTCTCAAAAGTGACTAAATACTCCTTAAAAATAATTTGAAAGCTGTGTTATTTACATGTTATATCTTCCGTATTTCACGTGTCGAGATGAGAATGTAAAAGCAAGACGTTGTCGTTATTACATATATTGTCAATACGTATCATGTATGTCCATGGTCGCCACTGTACTTCAGATGTTGGGTCCCTCACCCGCACCAGACACAAGGTGAAACAAAGGTTCCGCATTGAAATAGCTCCAATCAACTATCTGTTTCAATAACAATGTCTCGCTTTAATATTTTAATTTCGACACATGCGACATACAGAAGATATAACACGAAATCGACGCAGCTTTTGATTTTGTTAAAGGAGTATTTAATTACTTTTCGGAGCCATGCTAGCAGTTACCTCGAGCCTACTGCTATCGCTAGGCTATTTTTACGACTACCACGTAAGTAACTGAATACTTGACATACGTACATAAAATGTATATGAATCATCTCGTCTGACTAGGGGCAAGTTGGGGCCTATCTTATTTCCCAGAATGTTGAACTATCACTTTAGAAGCGGGGTTTAAACAAATGTCAATCTTTAAAGTTACACTTGTCCAGATAATTATCTACAATATTTTAAATAAATAGTTAGTAGTAATGGTTAGTGTTAATCAGATACAGTTGTAAAAAAAAAATAAAAAAATGAATAAATAAATAAAAAGGAGAAACAAAAGGAACGTTTTCTACCTTTAAAGGGCAGCAGGAAGTTATCAGGCTATGTTAGCAAATCAAAAGTAATGTTCATGTTAAGCCTGCTTGCTGAAGATAGAGGAATAGAGAAGGGAAAGATAGAGTAGGAAAGAGGACAACAACGGTAAATCCTGCTGATCAGGCCGGTGGTGATAGCGGCAGCAGGAATATGAGAGAGGTTAGTAAAAGTAAAGAGAAGGCAAGTCAAAGCCAGCAGCAAAACGGTATTCTAATGATCTGTACTAGAACTAACGTAAGACCCTTACGCATTGTTTGGCGTGCAAAAAAAACTTGCTAGTTAAAAATATCACTTTTGGCATTAGGTACAAACCTGCTCTGTGTAACTTAATCTCCGGTTTGAGAAGTTTATTGAATAGTTCACGCTGGCGGGCATTCTCCCTCTTTGAATAGCGAACCTCCTCTTCGTAATCTGCTATCGTTCTCTCAACAACATCAAATATCTCTGTGGCAGCCGCTGATAGACGCTCATTAATCAGCATTCTGAGTAGCTGTGTTTTAGACATTGCGATACAGTAAACGAGCAGTGAACTAAACTCATAGCACAACACACGCCCAATTATTATACTCCAAGTAGAACGCGCTTATTGATGACGTTGAAAAACTACATCTACGCTCAAAGTCCATCGATCGTCAGCATCTACTGGTCGAAGGTGTAGTCAAGGTTGACAAAAATATAACTACTTCTTTTGGTGATCACTAGATATTGTTCCGAATCTGATGGATTATTACTTCGTGTGAGTACAAAAATAATCTGTCCTCTCTTTTGCTGTACCATGTTTTGTCATTGTCAGTTACGCGAAAATATATTATTTTATTTATTTATTCTTGTTTTTACATTATTATTTATACAGGGTGGACTGTCTACGTCTCTTTTACAGTAATACAATGTTCTAGACACGTAATGACATTTTTGGGGGGGAAAAAATAACTTGTTGACATATAGGCCTATGTTCCGATCCAGTCTGCACGATTTTACAGTACGGCTCAAAACCTCACAGATTGACTTTGGCTTGCAGGTTCCGTATGTGATCTTTGAAGGTGAATCCAGGATCTAGTAAGAGACCAAGATATTTGTAAGCAGTCACCTCTTCAAACTCTGACCCATCAGTGTCACAATTTTGGGCAGGAAGGAAGGAACTTTTTGGCTGAATAACATTGTTTGTGTTTTCTTAGAGTTCAGCAAAAGGTGGAGATCAGCCAATGCATGTTGAACGTTGTCAAAGCCATGCTGTATGTAGAATGAATATCATCCGACTTTACAAACTGAACACGATTCGAGAAGATAATTTGAAAAGACAAACCTCAGAAAGACCGATGTCACTATGATGCATTTTAGTTGACATAAAGTGCATAACTTAGGCAATGCAGAAGAAAAAGACGTTTTAATCCTATTGACAGTACTTTACACTAAATTGTAATAAGAGTATAACCTTTATAGATTACATCCACCACCCACTCTGGTTTACATGTATCATACATATTTGATAAACATTTTAAAGTGTTCATATTTTGTTGTCATATCCAACACACACTATTTAATATAAAAGAATTGCCATTTGACTTTTCAGACAACCTTTTAGTTGGAATCTTTTTCCACAGACATTGCCACTGTAAGGCCAGTGTGAGTTTTTATGTGGCTTTTCAATTCCCTTCTTTGGTTGAATGCTTTGGAGCAGATGCTGCACTTAAATGGCTTCTCACCTGTATGTATTCTCATGTGAGATTTCAGGAAATGTGTACGATTAAAACTTGCCCCACAGACACTGCAACTGTAAGGCCTTTCCCTAGTGTGAATCCACAAATGGCTCTTCAGATGACTCTTTTGGTTGAACCCTTTAGAGCAGATGCTGCACTTAAATGGTTTCTCACCAGTATGACTCCTCATGTGAACAGTCAGATGACCTTTCTGATAGAAGCCTTTTTCACAGACTCTGCAACTATAATGCTTCTCCCCAGTGTGAGTCCACATGTGGTAGTCCAGGGAATCCTTACGTTTAAACCCTTTGGAACATAAACTGCACTTAAACGGTTTCTCTCCTGTATGATTTCTCATGTGAGCTGTCAGAAGATGGCCGAATTTGAATCCTTTTCCACAGACACAGCAACTGAACAGTTTAGCATCAGTATGAGACACCATGTGATGTTTTAAACTACTCTTAACCCTAAACCCTCTGGAGCAAACAGAGCTATTATATGGTTTGTCTCCAGACAGAGTCCATTCACTGTCTTTACTCTCAGTTATAGAACTATCTGGTTCTGACACTCCACAGTCCTCTCCATCAGGTTCTATTGTCATCTGGTCTGTTGAGGTAGTAGCTGAAGGGTCTCCCTCTCTGTTGTCCACACTCTGAGATAGATCAAGGTCAGAAGACTGAGTTTGGTCTTGATCAAAGTTACTTTCAACACATAAAACAGTCAACATGGAGTCTTTGGTACCAATTTCTTCCTCCTTCAGATCTTGAAGCTGCTCTCCATCCTGATTGGTCCAGAGTTCTTCCTGTTCCTCTTTGATCTGTGGGGGCTCTGGGTGCTCCTGGTCCAGACTGGGGCTCCTCTCCTGCTCACAGTGCTGCTGCTCAGGAGGAACCTCCTCTTTAAGCTGTGGAGGGTCTGGGTACTCCAGGTCCAGACTGGGACTCCTCTCCTGCTCACAGTGCTGCTGCTCAGGGGGAACCTCCTCTTTAATCTGTGGGGGCTCTGGGTCCTCCTGGTCCAGACTGGGACTACTCTCCTGCTCACGGGGAACCTCCTCTTTAATCTGTGGGGGCTCTGGGTCCTCCTGGTCCAGACTGGGGCCCCTCTCCTGCTCATAGTGCTGCTGCTCAAGGGAAACTTCATCTTTAGAAAAGGTGAACTTCTGGGGACCTGGATTGACAGGAAAAAGAAAACCAACAGACTTAAAAGTAGGGTTAAGACGCACACAACTTGTCTGGATAAAAATCTACGACAGTTTAAACCAAATATTTTTATTTTTCGATCAAACTCCTCTCCAGTAACTTTGAGATTTTCGGTTATGTGCCACTTTAAAGGCTAATGTTAATCAGTTACCAAAGTAAAACAAGAGAAAAGTGTTCTACTGAGCTGGCTGTTTAAAGGTAGCATGCATTTGTTGGAGGATGATAGCAAATCTATCTAGCAAAAATATTTTTTTACCCAGTCCAAACTGTTTGACACGAAGGGCTGACATTGTAGAACTGGTTTCATTTTAATAAAGAAACGGCGGTCATTTTTTTTGGGTCATTTCTTATTTCTAAATCACTTGAATTCTTTTAACTTGAAGAATTTTGACTCAAAAAGCGAATACGACTTTCCTTTTAGCACCAGATAACTCCAATATTAATACTTAAAAAAAACAGACTTGTTAAAAATATTTGCTTTGGCATTCGGTACAAACCTGCTCTGTGTAACTTAATCTCCGCGTTGAGAAGCTTATTGAACAGTTCACGCTGGTGGGCATTCTCCCTCTTTGAATAGCGAACCTCCTCTTCGTACTCTGCTATCGTTCTCTCTATAACATCAAATATCTCCGTGGCAGCCGCTGATAGACGCTCATTAATCAGCATTCTCAGTAGCTGTGTTTTCGACATTGTGATGCACCAAATGCCCAGAAAGAAAAACTGTAGTACAGCAAACGTCGAATTATCTCACTTCGAGTAACCGGCGCTTAGTGATGACGTGAAACTAACTCACCGCTTGGCATCCGACCGTTACAACAACGGTTATTCAATATAATATTTTTCTTCCAATAAACCTCATTCTGGACCAATAGCAGAGTCAGAGCCTCTTCATATGAAAACATCTGGGAAATATACGTTTTATAATGATGTGAAAGATGACTAACTTTACAATTATCAACACAAATTGAATCCAATAAAAGAACAACTTTACCTGTGGACTACTGCGTCTATGCATGGATATTTGTGCTTTTTTCAATGTTACTGCCTTTATGCATGCCCATATTGCCCAATTAGGTATCAACGCTTAAGAAAATCCGGCAAATTCTGCATTTACTGTACGTTTCAAAACATTATGTGCAGAATAAATGTGACTTTTCTTCATAATGGAACATCTTAAGGCCCTGTCTACAGACATGGAACATAGTGTTGAGTCTTTATACTTTGACTGTGCCTCTTTTCAGAAGGGCTGTCCACAGAGCTTCTTCATAGAGATAATGATAGCTGATTGTCAACCTTCTCTAATGGTCACTAACTATGCACTCAAGGATTCAGGGCTTCATTTTAGGATAATAGGTTCTGATTGGTAGGCTATTTATTTATCTGATCCCTGTTTTACCTTTATCAAGACTTATTACCTATCTGTACATTTCAATTCTCTACTTTCTGCTAATTTCCTTTAAGACATTAAGTGGACAACTTAAGTAAAGCATGAAAAACAAGTGGTTATTCTTGGTTACAGTATTTTACATTAAATTGCAATATGAAAGAGTATTTTTTTTGTTGCTAACATCCTCCACTCACTGTGCTTTACATGCATCATACACATTTGAACATTTCACATTTTGTTTTAATATCCAACACATACACTATTCAACATTCATGAATGGCCATGTGAGTTTTCAGACAAGCTTTTAATTTGAATCTTTTCCCACAGATACTGCAACTGTAAGGCCTTTCCCCAGTGTGAGTCATTACATGGCTTTTCAGATGAATCCGTTGGTTAAACCCTTTAGAGCAGATGCTGCACATAAATGGTTTCTCACCTGTATGAATTCTCATGTGACGTGTAAGGTAATGTGAACGATTAAAGCTTGTCCCACAGACACTGCAACTGTACGGCCTCTCCCCAGTGTGAATCAAAATGTGGGTTGTCAGATTACTCTTATTATTAAACTCTTTGGAGCATAAGCTGCACTTAAATGGTTTCTCGCCAGTGTGACTTCTCATGTGAGCGGTCAGATGACTTTCACGAAAGAATCCTTTTTCACAGACACTACAACTATAATGCTTCTCCCCAGTGTGAGTCCACATGTGGTAGTCCAGGGACCCCTTACGTTTAAACCCTTTGGAACATAACTTGCACTTAAATGGTTTCTCCCCTGTATGATTTCTCATGTGAGCTGTCAGAAGACTGTCAAATTTGTATCCTTTTCCACAGACATTGCAACTGAATGGTTTAGCATCAGTATGAGACACCATGTGATGTTTTAAACTCTTAACCCTAAACCCTCTGGAGCAAACAGAGCTCTTATATGGTTTGTCTCCAGACAGAGTCCATTCACTGTCTTTACTCTCAGTTATAGAACTGTCTGGATCTGACACTCCACAGTCCTCTCCATCAGGTTCTGTTGTCATCTGGTCTGTTGAGGGCACAGCTGGAGATTTATCAAGTTGACAAAACTGAGTTTGGCCTTGAGAAAAGATACTTTCAACACACCTAACAGTCAACATGGAGACTTTGGTATCAGTTTCTTCCTCCTTCAGATCTTGAAGTTGCTCTTCTTCCTGACTGGTCCAGAGTTCTTCCTGTTCCTCTTTAATCTGTGGGGGCTCTGGGTCCTCCTGGTCCAGACTGGGGCTCCTCTCCTGTTCACAGTGCTGCTGCTCAGGGGGAATCTCCTCTTTAATCGGTGGGGGCTCTGAGTCCTCCTGGTCCATACTGGGGCTCCTCTCCTGCTCACAGTGCTGCTGCTCAGGGGAAACCTCTTCTGTAGACAAAGTGAACTTCTGGGGGTCTGGATGGATAGACATACATACATTCAACAGACTTTACACTAATTAGTAGATATGATATGGAAGGCTATTCATATAATCTCTGTCAAGAAACAAGCAATACTCCAAATAGCAAATAGCAATTAACTATTGTGTCTTCAAATTAAAAGTGTCGGGGTCTACGTCAATCTTTTCAGTAACACTTACCAAGATCATCAGCTAAACAGAATATTTTTTGTTTCAGGTCTAACTCTTCTCTAGTAATTTTTTGAGTTTCAGTTATGTGCCACTTTGAATGCTAGTGTCAATCAGCTACTGAAAAATCAAAGTCCTTTTTTAATACTTTTTAATTTCTAGAAAACGAACTATTTTTTTTCTTGTCGAATTTGAAACTCAAAAAGCGAAACAACTTTCGTGGTAGAGCTAGATAGCTCCAACATGTTGGCAACATCAAGGCCACTTTGGATCGTTCTCTGTACTACTACTAACGTAAGCGCCTACAACATATTTAGCGTAGAAAAACAGGCTGGTTCAAATATCTGTTATAGCCTTTGTGTACAAACCTGCTCTGTGCAACTTAATCTCCGGTTCCAGAAGCTTACTGAATATTTCACGCTGGCGGGCATTCTCTCTCTTTGCAAAGCGAACCTCCTCTTCGTACTCTGCTATCGTTCTCTCTACAACATCAAATATCTCCGTTGCAGCCGCTGATAGTCGATTATTAATCAACATTCTTAGAAGCTGTGTTTTAGACATTGTGATACAGTAAATGAGCAGTGACCAAAACCCATAACACAGCTCACGATTAGCAAGCGCGTATTGATGACGTCACAAAACCTCACCCACTCGCTTATCCGTCCGTTACGCACATCATTAGCATCTGCGATCTCTATTCTTTTCCGATAATCATTATATAGTGTTTTAAATATGATTTGAATATCACATTGTGTGTGCGGAATGAAAATTAAGCGGTCCCCTGTTTTACGGTAGACGGAGGGGGAGTGTGTAGGGGGTGGTTTGGGAAAGGCCCTTTGTCCGGAAGAGGAGGACGCTCTGAGTGGACGAGTTTGGGCAACGGCATAAATAAGCGGTAGCTACTCGAGCTAAATCCAGTTAGTTGTGCTCATACATCAGCCTTGGTTTTGTTCACTCCCCGTTTACTGTATCGCAATGTCTAAAACACAGCTACTCAGAATGCTGATTAATGAGCGTCTATCAGCGGCTGCCATGGAGATATTTGATGTTGTAGAGAGAACGCTGGCAGATTACGAAGAGGACGTTCGCTGTTCAAAGAGGGAGAATGCTCGCCAGCGTGAACTATTGAATGCACTTCTTACACCGGAGATTAAGTTACGCAGAATAGGTTTGTGATATGTTAAATCAAATATTCTACCCCGCCTGTTTTTAGTGAACAATGTGTTGGCTGTTACTTCAATATTAGCCTACAGAGACCTCTCTAAGTGTAATTGATATTGGAGCTATCTTGCGTTACAAGTAGGCTACAGTTTTGTCTCAAATTCTTCAATAAAATAACCATTCTTTGGTTTTCTGGACATTTTAAATTATTGAAATAATGGTGTTTGGGCCAATTCAATAATAAAAGTAGGCTGAACTTAATACTTGAAGATGACACAGTCATCACAGTGGATCTTGATCGTTTAGTTCTCCTACAGCCACTTGTGTTGTTTTCTAATATTCCTATGCATATCAAAATCAGTTGTATAATGTTAACCCTTTGTGTCATGTCAATTCATTTACATGTTATTAATTACATGTAGTTCTCTACTCCCCAACACTGGCCACAGCCAATGGACAGAGTTAGACATTTTAATTTCTATTGAGTACCGAACAGTGTTATGTTCCTAATATTCCAGCTCATATTGACCTCAGTTATATCAATTTATCCTTTTGTGTCAATTCACTTTGAGTTTGTGCGGTGAAATAAGTTATGTTATCCAATACAATAATCCAAGATGATCCCTTTAGAAACACATATTTTGAAGAGATTTGAGTTGAAAGCAGGTATTTCTTTGGAGTTAAACTGAGTCAGAAGGCTCAACAGGGAGCATTGCCAACTCAGGGCCACCCCCTTCTATGTTTGCTCCGGGACACCATCAGATGTTTCTTTGGGGGGGAAATCGGCTTCATCAATCGGTGTAATACCTTTACCTACTTGATGGAACATCTAGCCAAGGGTTCCTGACCAAATTACACATATCTAAATTGCTATTGGCTGTTTGGAAAATTGCTTGTGGCTTGTCATAGATTTTCACATTTTCCTGGCCTAACCTATCTAACAAATGGTTATTAATATTATCATTATTATCATCATTACTATTTACGAATTAGTGTAAGGTCTGTGGAATTTGTGTGCCTTTCACTCCAGATCCCCAGCAGTTCACTGTGTCTACTGAAGAGGTTCCCCCTGAGCAGCAGCACTGTGAGCAGGAGAGGAGTCCCAGTCTTGACCAGGAGGACCCAGAGCCCCCACAGATTAAAGAGGAGGTTCCCCCTGAGCAGCAGCACTGTGAGCAGGAGAGAAGTCCCAGTCTGGACCAGGAGGACCCAGAGCCCCCACAGATTAAAGAAGAACAGGAAGAACTCTGGACCAGTCAGCTTCAAGATCTGAAGGAGGAAGAAACTGATACCAAAGACTCCATGTTGACTTTTAGGTGTGTTGAAAGTATATTTGATCAATGTCAAACTCACTTTGATCAATCTGTAAGTGTGGACAACAGAGAGGGAGACCCTGCAGCTACTACCTCAACAGACCAGATGACAACAGAACCTGATGGAGAGGACTGTGGAGTGTCAGAACCAGACAGTTCTATAACTGAGAGTACACACAGAGAATGGACTCGGGCAGGAGACACGACATACCATTGCAAGGTTTTATCAGCAGGGTTCAGCAGTGTGAGTGCATTAAAAGTCCACATGGTGTCTCATACTGGTGCTAAGCCAGTCAGTTGCAATGTCTGTGGGAAAGAGTTTTGCAGAAGTGGGAATTTAGAACTTCACATGAGGATCCATACAGAAGGGAAAAAAAATAAGTGCAGTGTCTGTGCCAAAGACTTTCCCCTACCAAGTGCTCTGAGGCGGCACATGAGAAGTCACACCGGAGAGAAACCATACCATTGCAGTGTTTGTGGGAAAGGGTTTGGGTCCATGGGAAATTTAAAATTACACATGAGAGTTCACACAGGTGAGAAACCATTTAAGTGCAGTGTCTGCTCCAGAGCATTTGCCCGGAATAGTCATCTGAAAGGACACATGCACACACACATGAGCAAACACATGAGAACACACATGAGCACTTCAAATTCTAGACCATTCAGTTGTATTGCCTGTTGGTCAAGTTTTACAAGAAAATGCGATCTGACACGTCACATAAGAGTTCACACTGGTGAGAAACCATTTAAGTGCAGCATCTGCTCTAAATTGTTCAGCCTGAAGAGGAATCTGGGAATCCACATGATGACTCACACTGGGGAAAAGCCTTACAGTTGCAGTGTCTGTGGAAAAAGATTCGGTGTTAAAAGTCGCGTAAAAACTCACATGAGAAGTCACACCTCAGATTCAAACTAAAAGGTCATGGGCATCATTTTCTTTGGCTGGTTCAGGCAGCTAACCTGTCTAGACTATTGTGAAGGGAGTCAGTTACCCCTGTAGAAATAAATAAAATAATAATTAAATGGGTTTGAAGTAGTAGTCTAGTGATTTTTTTTATTAGTATGATTATTATTTGTATTGTGTATTTCTAAAACCATTAAAATTGTATCTTAATATTTAAACAAATCCTTGTTTACCTATTTGGAGACCTATGGCAAATGGCGTTATTATTCTGGTATAACCACTGTGATGGTTGTGATATGGAGTTGGCTGCTCTGTTTACATTTTTCTATATGACATTAAAGAAAATGCTTCCACAAAACAGCGAAGAGTTAGTTTTGAAATCCGAACGCACAAAGAAATAATCAGTCAGATTCGTAACATAATCTAACGATTATCAACAAAGATTGAGATCGTTCTGTCAACCTTCACTGGTCTCCCACCAGGGGGTGCTGTTGATGGTCTGCTTGCCATAGCTGTCCCTTAGTCAACAGCCGAGTAAACGAGCGTGGCGACGTCATCAAAAAGTGCTTGCTAGTTGCCACCTGATTTTGAACAATTCGACGTTTGCTTGTTGAATTTTGATTACTGCCCAGTCTTTTCCGCGATGTCTAAAACACAGCTACTCAGAATGCTGATTAATGAGCGACTATCAGCCGCAGCCATTGAGATATTTGGTATTGTAGAGAAAACGATAGCAGAGTACGAAGTGGACGTTCGCTGTTCACAGAGAGAAAATGCCCGCCAGCTTGAACTACTTAATGTTCTTCTCAAACCGGAGATTAAGTTACACAGAGCAGGTTAGTAATAATACTCTATATGTTAAATCATATCTTTTTTTACCGGCATGTGTTTTAATTCAATAATGTGTAGGTGGTGACCCTAGTTTCTACAGTGAACTCTCCAAGTTTTCTTTTGTCTTGAAATTAAATGGGTGATTTTGCCTCGTAGGAGGAATGGCCGAGTAATGATTCCGGAAATGTAAGCATTTTTGCTCCATGGGTTCCCTCGTTTCGAAGTGAAGGTTTTTTTTTATGGGTTTTAGTTTAAATGCCTGGAATAAGGTCTGAGGTTGATACAAGCTTAATAGTTTAGTTTTTTTTCTAAACCAGAAGTGATTGACCATACTCGGACTAGAGGGTGGGGCTGGGGAGGGCGATGGGTGGAGCCCGTTGCTACATCTCTATCCCGATTGAGTATCACAAGGTAGCCCCGCCCTAAGACACCCTGCTTTATCGTCTATTTTACTCTAAATGGGACCATCATTTACAAAATGAACATCATGCTGTATTGAAAAAGACTTGAAACTAGCGATTGAGACCATAAACTCGTAAGGAAAATGTTTAGTGATGTAATAAAGTAAGTGAGAAGTAGGGTAATTTTCACAGACTTGCATACAATCTAGTTGCTTCTGAAACTAGAGAGTTGCCCCCTGCTTGTTATTAGAAAGAATGCAGGTTTAAGGCACTTCCGAATAGGCTTAATTTTTCAGAGCCTTGTACAGTGGGGCCATAAAGTATTTAGTCAGCCACTGACTGTGCAAGTTCTCCTACTTAGAAAGATGAGAGAGGTCTGTAATTTTCATCATAGGTACACTTCAACTATGAGAGACAAAAATGAGAAAAGAAATCCAGGAAATCACATTGTAGGATTTTTAAAGAATTTATTTGTAAATTATGGTGGAAAATAAGTATTTGGTCAATGACAAAAGTTCAACTCCATACTTTGTAACAGAACCTTTGTTGGCAATGACAGAGGTCAAACGTTTCCTGTAAGTCTTCACCAGGTTTGCACACACTGTAGCTGGTATTTTGGCCCATTCCTCCATGCAGATCTCCTCTAGAGCAGTCATGTTTTGGGGCTGTCGCTGGGCAACATGGACTTTCAACTCCCTCCTCAAATGTTCTATGGGGTTGAGGTCTGGAGACTGGCTAGGCCACTCCAGGACCTTGAAATGCTTTTTACGGAGCCACTCCTTCGTTGCCCGAGCGGTGTGTTTGGGATCATTGTCATGCTGGAAGACCCAGCCACGTTCCATCTTCAATGCTCTCACTGGTGGAAGGAGGTTTTGGCTTAAAATCTCACGATACATGGCCCCGTTCATTCTTCCCTTAACACGGATCAGTCGTCCTGTCCCCTTCGCAATAAAACAGCCCCAAAGCATGATGTTTCCACCCCCATGCTTCACAGTAGGTATGGTGTTCTTGGGATGCAACTCAGCATTCTTCTTCCTCCAAACACGACGAGTTGAGTTTTTACCAAAAAGTTCTATTTTGGTTTCATCTGACCACATGATATTCTCCCAATCCTCTTCTGGATCATCCATATGCTCTCTGGCAAACTTCAGACGGGCCTGGACATGTACTGGCTTAAGCAGGGGGACACGCCTGGCACTGCAGGATTTGAGTCCCTCTCGGCGTAGTGTGTTACTGACGGTAGCCTTTGTTACTTTGGTTCCAGCTCTCTGCAGGTCATTCATCAGGTCCCTGCGTGTAGTTCTGGGATTTTTGCTCACCGTTCGCATGATCATTTTGACCCCACGGGATGAGAGCTTGCGTGGGGCCCCAGATCGAGGGAGATTATCAATGGTCTTGTATGTCTTCCATTTTCTTACAATTGCTCCCACAGTTGATCTATTCACACCAACCTGCTTGCCTATTGCAGATTCACTCTTCCCAGCCTGGTGCAGGTCTACAATTTTCTTCCTGGTGTCCTTCGACAGCTCTTTGGTCTTGGCCATGGTTGAGTTTGGAGTCTGACTGTTTGAGGCTGTGGACAGGTGTCTTTTATACAGATGACAAGGTCAAACAGGTTCCGTTAATACAGGTAACGAGTGGAGGACCGAAGAGCTTCTTAAAGAAGTTACAGGTCTGTGAGAGCCAGAAATCTTGCTTGTTTGTGGGTGACCAAATACTTATTTTCCACCATAATTTACAAATAAATTCTTTAAAAATCCTACAATGCGATTTCCTGGATTTCTTTTCTCATTTTTGTCTCTCATAGTTGAAGTGTACCTATGATGAAAATGACAGACCTCTCTCATCTTTCTAACTTGCACAATCAGTGGCTGACTAAATACTTTTTGGCCCCACTGTACGTTAGACTAACAACGGCCTACAAGTCCCATGAATTCAACGTCACCACCACTAAGCTTACCCCCAGTTACCCCCAGCAACCTCTGCAGTTTTATTTGGACATTGGTTAGAAACCACAATTTTAAAAGTTTCAACATTCAAAAGTGGGGTATTTACTGACGTATTTAATGTCGTAGAAAAAACGTGGCAATCTCTTCGGCTTGTGTTAACCACAGACTTGTTTCAGGCAGCTAAACAAAAACACATTAAAAAACCAAGGGAATTCATGGAGCAAAAATGCTGACATTTCTGGACTCATTCCTGTTCCACTCTATAAATAAACTTTTTGCATGTGCAAGATATCACAGCCAGTGGGCAGAGTTGTAACGAGTCACCAAAAATTGGGACTCAAGTCGAGTCATTTGGAACGGATACTCAAGTACTAAACGTAGGCCTATTTGCATTGTTTTATTAAGTTACAAAAAAAATAATAAAATGTTGTAGACTCCTCAAGCCTATGACCACAGTACTGTAATCACAATTCACTGTTAAACTTAGACCTAATTGCTTGCATAACCCCCAAAAACATTTTTTTATATAACTCCCTATGCTACTTCAATTCACTCAAACATGGTTTGGTGAATGGAAGAAAGGTATTTATTGATAGCTGTCTCTTTCTTCGCAACGATCTTGACAACCAAAACAGTGGCCTGTTCATGCGAAACCAACAAGAAGCCTGCTGTTGCGCTTATTGAATGGTTTTATTTCTTATAGGATATTTATTTAATGACTCGATGACACAAGCCTTCTAAGATGCTTTTGACTGAAACTCCCTAAATTGCCAGATAAGAGTTAGTATTATCTACTCATTTGTGTAAAGTCTGTTGAATGTATGTGTATCTGTCCCTCCAGACCCCCAGAAGTTCACTTTGTCAACAGAAGAGGTTCCCCCTGAGCAGCAGCACTGTGAGCAGGAGATGAGCCCCAGTCTGGACCAGGAGGACCCAGAGCCCCCACAGATTAAAGAGGAGGTTCCCCCTGAGAAGCAGCACTGTGAGCAGGAGAGGAGCCCCAGTCTGGACCAGGAGGACCCAGAGCCCCCACAGATTGAAGAGGAGGTTCCCCCTGAGCAGCAGCACTGTGAGCAGGAGAGGAGCCCCAGTCTGGACCAGGAGGACCCAGAGCCCCCACAGATTAAAGAGGAACAGGAAGAACTCTGGACCAATCAGGAAGGAGAGCAGCTTCAAGATCTGAAGGAGGAAGAAACTGATACCGAAGACTCCATGTCGAATGTAACATGTGTTGAAAGTACCTTTAATCAAGGCCAAACTCAGTTTTCTCACCTTGATAAATATGTAGATGCTACCTCAACAGACCAGATGAAAACAGAACCTGATGGAGAGGACTGTGGAGTGTCAGAACCAGACAGTTCTATAACTGAGAGTACACACGGTCAATGGACGCTGTCCGGAGACAAACCGCAGAATTGCAATGTTTGCGCCAGAGGGTTTAGGGTTAAGAGTAAATTAATTGTTCACATGATGTCTCATACTGGGGAGAAACCATTTAAGTGCAGCATCTGCCCGAAAGATTTCAGCCGTAATAGTCATCTGAAAAGACACATGATGACGCACACTGGGGAGAAACCATACCGTTGCAGTTTCTGTGGGAAAGGGTTTGACTCGCTTGGAAATGTAAACAAACACATGCGAATTCACACAGGGCAGAAACTATTTAAGTGCAGAGTCTGCTCTAAAGAGTTCAGCCGTAATAGTCATCTGAAAAGACACATGATGACTCACACTGGGGAGAAACCATACCATTGCAGTGTCTGTGGGAAATGGTTTGACTCGCTTGGAAATTTGAACGAACACATGAAAGTTCACTCTGAAAAACCATTTAAGTGCAGCATCTGCTCTAAAGAGTTCAAGCGTAATAGTCATCTGAAAACCCACATGATGACTCACACTGGGGAGAAACCATACCATTGCAGTGTCTGTGGGAAAAGATTTGGCTTGATTGGAAATATGAGGAAACACATGAGACTTCACACCGGTGAGAAACCATTCAAGTGCAGCGTTTGCTCTCGAGAATTTGCCCGTCAGAGTCATCTGAACGGACACATGAGCACACACACGAGCAGATTCAAACATCACATGACGTCTCATACTAACGCCAAACCATTCAGTTGCGTTGTCTGTGGAAAAGGGTTCAAATTCAACCATCTTCTGACTAGTCACATGAAAAGTCATATAGGTGAGAAGCGAAATAAGTGCAGAATATGCTTTCAAGAGTTCAGACGGAATAATTCTCTGATAACTCATATGATCACTCACTCTGGGGAAAGGCCTTACAATTGCAGTGTCTGTGGGACAAGCTTTACAAAGAAGAGTGGCCTGACACGTCACATGAAAATTCACACTGGGGAGAAACCATTTAAGTGCAGCATCTGCTCGAAATTGTTTGGCCGTAGAGGTCACCTGGCAAGCCATATGAGGACCCACACTGGGGAAAGGCCTTACAGCTGTGGTGTCTGCGGAAAAAGTTTCACTAGTAACAGTTATCTGAAGGTTCACATGACAATTCACCCCTCAGTTTCAAACTACAATGTCACCTAAGAAGTCACAGGCTCCATTTTCTCAGGCTGGTTCAGGCAGCTAACCTGTCTGGACTATTGTGATGGAACAAATCTAGCTCTCTAAACATGGAAACCTCTTAAACATGTGATTAGTTTAAGGATAGTACTTTTGAGAAAACTTAAAATCCATCCCACGCATGTTTTCAAACTGTATTCAAGCTTCCTTAAAGTCTCTAAATGTTATGGTTTTATCTCAAATTAAAAGTGAGTTGGATATGGAAATGGATATATATTTCAGCATGTATGACGTATCAATGCTAGGGCATTACCACCACTTTTGCGTGGACTGATGAGGTTTACAATATGTAAATGTGGCAGATTCCATACCAACTAGGTCATTTAATCCCCTATCAAAACGCATTAATCGGTGGCTAAAATGAAGTAAAGGTTTTTCCACATTTTATTGGAAATATTTTTACAAATGGAGTCATCTTGTTTGAAAGGTATATATGTACAAGACCTTTGGAACGTCTCTTGGTGCTGTCATTGTTGTGGTTATATTTACTCAGAATGCTAACATGCGAGATGTGCCCAAATACTGAGTATTTATTGCCATGTACTTCCTTTTTAATGGTTCCACTGACAAACAAATATGCTCTTTTGTCAGTGTATTTTCATGTGTTGTCTAAAGATTTCCGCAATCACAGGGTAAAACAATGAACACTAATCACACAATCCTAAAGACTTGTTTTTCTAGTTTCTCCCCCACTCTTGCGGCTTTAGCATTAGCATGTAAGTGTGTGGAGACCCGCTCACTTATTCTAGCAGCACTGGGAGTCTGCGATATTAACTATATTAATGACTTACGTTCACAATGTATTTAGTGTTTAAAATAAATGAAATAAAGTTTATAAATTAGCCCCCCCAAAGACTTTATAGCTAAGCCCTGTTAACCCTGGCCTTCCGCCACCTATGGGCACATCCCATTTATGTATGTTTAGATTTTTTCTGAAATGGTCCATTGAAGGACTTTAGGGAAATGTAAATCATTCATTTAAAATGCGGGCTGTTTTTTTTTCCTCTCTTCCCTATCATGTAACCACTGTGCTGTTTGTGGTATGGAGTTAGCTACTCTATATTTCTGTATTTGACATTCAAAATTATATTAAAAAAAAAATGCAGCCACCCAATAGTGGAAAGTGACTTTTTCTTCCTCCGAACACACACAGTCATAATCAAGTCAGATTCGTAACATTATTTAACGAGTATCAAAAAAGATTGAGATCGTTTTACCAACCTTCACTGGTCTCCAATCAGCAGATGCTGTTGATGGTTTACTTATCGTAGTTGTAATGCTTGGATCGAGGCTGCACTGCGCTACATGGCCTGGTGGCCTGATGGCCTGGTGGCCTGCTCTACATGGCCTGATGGCCTGATGGCCTGGTGGCCTGCTCTACATGGCCTGATGGCCTGGTGGCCTGCTCTACATGGCCTGGTGGCCTGCTCTACATGGCCTGATGGCCTGGTGGCCTGCTCTACATGGCCTGATGGCCTGGTGGCCTGCTCTACATGGCCTGATGGCCTGGTGGCCTGCTCTACATGGCATGATGGCCTGATGGCCTGATGGCCTGCTCTACATGGCCTGATGGCCTGATGGCCTGCTCTACATGGCCTGATGGCCTGGTGGCCTGATGGCCTGGTGGCCTGCTCTACATGGCCTGATGGCCTGCTCTACATGGCCTGATGGCCTGCTCTACATGGCCTGGTGGCCTGGTGGCCTGGTGGCCTGCTCTACATGGCCTGATGGCCTGATGGCCTGGTGGCCTGCTCTACATGGCCTGATGGCCTGGTGGCCTGCTCTACATGGCCTGATGGCCTGGTGGCCTGCTCTACATGGCCTGATGGCCTGGTGGCCTGCTCTACATGGCCTGATGGCCTGGTGGCCTGCTCTACATGGCCTGATGGCCTGGTGGCCTGCTCTACATGGCCTGATGGCCTGCTCTATATGCCCTGGTGCCCTGGTGCCCTGGTGCCCTGGTGCCCTGGTGCCCTGGTGCCCTGGTGCCCTGGTGCCCTGGTGCCCTGGTGCCCTGGTGCCCTGGTGCCCTGGTGCCCTGGTGCCCTGGTGCCCTGATTTGTAGTGGTTCTCGTCTCTGCACTTTTTCTCTAATCTTAGAAAAATCATGTGATATTGGCACAGCCATAGCCACTAACTTGATCAGGTCAAGCTACGAGGAAAGACTTTTGTAGAAAAAGTAAGCATGCGATGTAATTTGTAAGGAAAAATATGCAATATTGCATTCATGTGGTTTTGGAATTATCGAATTATGAGTTACCGGCTAGGAAAATTCACGTGAACGCCGCTTCACGTCTGAACAACAACTCGGAAAATCAGCGGAGATTTTGCAGCAAGACTTGCCGACTTGTGACGTCATATGCATAATCATGGCGAAAGTAAATGAATGGTTGATGCTAAGAGAATTTTTACTAATTCACATATTGTGTTTAACTCTTTTTTTCCCTCATGTAATTTTTAAGGAAAAATATCCAAAAGGCTATCAACCTGTTTACGCTCTGGCCCATAAAATACCACAAAAAACACTGATATCGGAATACCGACTTCCGAGCTCGGGATGTCGGAACATTCAATAACCACATGAATGCGGGGTAACTTCTTTTTTTATTACTGAAATAATTAAGTTTTACAAGGGAACATAAAAGACACCTTGAGGCACAAAGTTAAGTTAAGAAATTGCATACAAATGAGCAAACCACAAATCAAGAACGAAAATAAATGACAATGCATGAATATATAAACATGGCTCTATATGAATTAGGGCCATTAGGTAATTGAAATTCGAAACACTTTTTAAAATACCAAAAACTTTCAGGGACTTTTTGATTCGGACTTTATCAAGAGAGGAGTAATATATTTTCCAAAGTGGGGAAGATTTGGACTCATGTAAAGCCATTTACACTAATGGATGAAAAACTTTCCACGTAATCCATACAATCATACATCTTTTTAGAAGAGAATTCATCTCCTATTAAACCTAAAGAATTTGCTTTTGTGTTCGATGACATACCTGAAAATCTATTTCATTTCCGTAAAGCATCCTCAGCTCTGACCCCTTCCCTTCTTAGTTTGAAGGTCAATGACACTAACTAACACTAATACAGTTGAAAAATTGGAACTACAATCGTAAATTTAGAAAATGTTTCTCTAGTTTAGTATGTTCTCTGCCTGTAGGTACTGACAGTCTTTACTCGAGAAGAGTCTTAAATGGAAGAAAGTATGGCTATTACCAAATGAATATACTCTTCTTTCAAAAGTATAAAGCAAATCCATTTTAACATTTTACAAAGAACATATTCAGTTTAACATTATGAAAATAAGATTTATCCTGACATGGAAACAGACTGTTCGTATTGCAGCTCTCAGCCAAAAACAATACAACACATATTTTCCCGTAACTCCTTGCATGCTCTTGCCTTTTTTTTATCAGTTTACATTTTTGTTACGTTTCAATTTAAAGGATATTATTTGTGTGAATAAAAATCTCAATGTTGACCTATCATTAGTCTAATTTGGTAACATTTTCTTGGAGGGTAACTTCCGGCTTGACCGTCGTCGAGCTGTGGAGACGTCATCAAAAAGCGCTTGCTGCTTGCCACTCGATCTTTAACAATTCGACGTTTGCTGCCGTGTTGAATTTCGATCACTGCCCGTTCTGTTCCGTGATGTCTAAAACACAACTACTGAGAGTGCTGATTAATGAACGACTATCAGCAGCAGCCATTGAAATATTTGGTGTTGTTGAAAGAACAATAGCAGAGTACGAAGAGGAGGTTCGCTGTTCACAGAGAGAAAATGCTCGCCAGCGTGAACTACTTACTGTTCTTCTCAAACCGGAGATTAAATTACACACAGCAGGTTTGTACTCTATGTTAAATCCGATATTTTTACTCTAGCATATTTGAAAGTAAATAATGCGTAGGCCGTGACGTTAGTTCCAGTGGGTTACAGAGATCTCCACGTTTTCTTAAGTTCTTTGAGTCTTGAATTAAAAATGGTAATTTTGCCTCGTATGTATTTAAAAAAGCAATTTTTGCAGTGCAAAAAGCTGCAGCTGGTGGGTAGAATTTGATATGTTAGTGTATACTGAAAACAGCTACCTGTGTTGTGTTCTGATATTCCAGTGCATTGAATTTCTGTCTCTCTGTCCCTCCAGACCCCCAGAAGTTCACTTTGTCCACAGAAGAGGTTTCCCCTGAGCAGCAGCACTGTGAGCAGGAGAGGAGCCCCAGTCTGGACCAGGAGGACCCAGAGCCCCCACAGATTAAGGAGGAGGTTCCCCCTGAGCAGCAGCACTGTGAGCAGGAGAGGAGCCCCAGTCTGGACCAGGAGGACCCAGAGCCCCCACAGATTAAAGAGGAACAGGAAGAACTCTGGTCCAGTCAGGAAGGAGAGCAGCTTCAAGATCTGAAGGAGGAAGAAACTGATACCAAAGACTCCATGTTGACTGTTGCGTGTGTTGAAAATATCTTTGCTCAAGGCCAAACTCAGTTTTGTCAACTTGATAAATCTCCAGCTGTGCCCTCAACAGACCAGATGAAAACAAAACCTGATGGAGAGGACTGTGGAGTGTCAGAACCAGACAGTTCTATAACTGAGAGTAAAGACAGTGAGTGGACTCTGTCTGGAGACAACCCGTACAGTTGCAATGTTTACTCCAGAGGATGTAGCAGTAAGAGTAAATTAAAAGTTCACGTGATGTCTCATACTGGGGAGAAACGATTTAAGTGCAGCGTCTGCTTGAAAGAGTTCAGCCGTAATAGTCATCTGAAAAGACACATGATGACTCACACTGGGGAGAAACCACACAAGTGCAGTTTCTGTGGGAAAAGATTCCATCGTAAAGAAAACCTAATGGCTCACGTGACATTCCATACAGGCGAGAAACCATTTAGGTGCAGCATCTGCCCCAAAGAGTTCAGCCGTAAGAGCCATCTGGAAGCCCACACGATGACTCACACTGGGGAGAAACCATTCAACTGCAGTATCTGCTCCAAAGGCTTTTGCCGTAAGACCCATCTGGAGTACCACATGTGGACTCACACTAGAGAGAACACCATACCATTGCAGTGTCTGTGAAAAAAGTTGCCATAAAAGTCACATGGCAATTCCTAAGTATGATGGCCGATGTCAACAGCCCTGACACAAAGGGCCTTTCCCAAACCACCCCCTACACACTCTCCCTACCAACTTCCCTTCCATTTGCGCATTCGCACGGGGTACGCCATATTAAGTGCCATTCCAAACCAACTAGGGTGGAGGGTACAGTGGGCTATAAAGCCCTTCACAGTGAGTCTGCATAGATGCCGACTCAGTGATCGCGTGCAACGCCGTATTGTGTTCTTACAAATATAGTTCCATGCGACCCCATTGCGATCTGCACAAACTAATACATGCATTTAATATTGTCATACAGCAATTAACAACTATATTTGTTACATTGTATTTAGGATCAAATTTGCCCTTCTCTAGACTAGAAAACGGTAGACATATTAATGTGATTGGGCTGAAGTGTTGTATTTACAGAGACTGTTGCAAATACAATGAAACTGATTAAGATAAGAATGAAGAATGAATGTTCACCAATAAAATGTAATTAAATAAAATGCCACTAAAGGAGTATTATTTCTTATTTACTAATGCTGTTGGTGTATAAGAGATGTTTCTGACCAAAACATTGTCTTTAACATTCTCGCAGACAAGCATTATTAAGGAAGGAGACCTTGAGAGTATGCTATATCATCCAAACAAGCCTAAAAAATTGGACAACGTAAAGAGAGGACTACTAGGACAATTTGTTGTCACATAATTAACATATAGGATACTGTTATTTTCGTCACTGACTCCCCGTGTCCGGAATGGATAATTCTACAGGCATAGATGCGGCAGTGAGATTTCTACTTTCAACAACAGCTGGTGGATACTTACAGGAGTTGCTGCATGTTAACGAAAGTTGTTGATATGAAACTACGATGAAAAAAGTTACGACAAAGTTCCTGTTTCCGCCGGAGAAAGGGAACGTCGTCCCGAAGTTTGCCGCTGTATTTACTCCCTACACACTTATGAAGGGTGCTTGGCATACACACTTGTACTCCGTAACGGAGGGGTAGGGGTGGAGGGTTCGGTTTGGGAAAGGCCCTAAGGAGTCCATGTGAGGACTCGTACTGAAGACATTTGCTGTGTTCTTTGTAAAAGTACTCAATCCAAAAATTAATGAAAAACTGTTAGATTTATTTAAATGTGAATTTATTTTCTTGTGGTTAAGAAGTCCGAAGTACACAAGTCAATGAAGAAAAACCAGAAGGCAGAACTGTTCATTTTAGGCTCCATTTTCTCTGCCTGGCTCAGGCAGCTAACCTGTCTGGTTTATTGTGATGGGACTAATCTGGCTTTTGGGAAATCAACATTTTGGGAAATAAGAGAAGCACCAACGTACCCTTAGTCAGACGAGATGATCGTGTTCAATTTTATGTCTGCACGGTCAGTATTGTTAGTAACGGGGTATTCTTAAAAGTAGCCTAGCGATAGCAATAAGCTTGAGGTAACCGCTAGCATGGTTCCCAAAAGTGACAAAATATTCCTTAAAAAATCCTAAATTGTGCTATTTACATGATATGTGTTATGTATTTCCCACGTGTTGACATGAAAATGTAAAAGCGAGTTATTGTACAGATAGATGGTTGGAGATATTGCAATGCGGAACCTTTGTTTTACCTTGTATCTGGTAGGTGAGAGCGCTAACATCTGAAGTATAGTGGTGACCATAGACATACTACTATATATATATATATATATATATATATATATATATATATATATATATATATATATATATATATAATAACATCGTCTTGCCTTTACATTTACATTTTAACCCGTGTGAAATACAGAAGATATAACATGTAAATAACACAGCGTGGATAGACTGGCGTCCTGTCCAGGGTGTACCCTGCCTTACGCCCTGTGTTGGCTGGGATAGGCTCCAGCCCCCCCGCGACCCTGTAAAACAGGATAAGCGGTAGAAGATGAGAGAGAGAGAGAGAGATAACACAGCTTGGGATTTTTTTTCAGGGAGCTTACTGCTTTCACTAGGCCACTTTTACGACTACCACGGAACTCAATACTGACCGTGCAGACATAAAATTGAAATTCAAATTGGTTTGCACCCATATTCAATCATCCATTGCAAAAAGGTGGACCTCCATGTGGCACATATGCCATTACTGAATTATTCTGAAATAGTTATTATATGATATGATGGACGAAGTTATTAGCCTTACGAGAGAGATAAAGTTATGTTCATTTGCATGTTGGTGGTGGTACTAAATCAAACTCAATGGTGAACTTTTCCTGGTCGTTGCTGTAAAAGAGAACAATTTTTCTGTCAATTTACCTGGTTACATATGTTTCAATTAAATAAATAAAATTAACTCTTATTTTGAAAGCTGAACAGAGACCTCGGCACCATAACGTTACGTCACGCCACTCAATGTCACTAGTTGTTGGATTATTGTGGCTAGTCGCTGCCTTTCACGCTTTTGCTGGGAGCAGTTTTTTTTTTTTTATTGACTAGAGAGTCAATCGAGGACCCATTATTAATTCCACGTTGATCGCTGTTCATTTGATATACCCCATGGCTTTAAGTAAAGCACAGCGACTGAGAATGATCATTACCGACAGACTATCAGCGGCAGACGCTGATGAGATTTGGGTGATTTTTGAAAGAACAATAGCGGATTACGAGGAGGAGGTTCGCCGTTTACAGAGGGAGAATGCCCGTCAGCGTAAACTATTGGATGTTCTTCTCAGCCCGAAAGTCAAATTGCATAGAGAAGGTCTGTTGTTTAAATTGAATATATATTTACCCAGATTATCTGATGTTGATAGTAAATCCGGGTTAAGAGCTACACATAGCTGTTCGATTGGTTCGTTCCAGTTAGCCAGGATAGCTGCTAGCCAATAGGCTAACGTCGTTAGCTACCTGCTCCGAACTCAACCAAACAAACGCAAACAAAGTGAGTCGGAAACCTTAACGTTACACGTTCGCTGTGTTCGGAATCGCATACTATGCGTCCGTAACATACTAAATATGCCAGGAAATGTCTTCATATTTACTATCTTAAGGATACATGGGAGGCGATTCCAAACACAGCGTATAATTTAACGTCAAAACTGGCCGACAATCTGGATGGCACTGCCAAGGAGAATTATAATCAAGAATTCCCAACCTAGGGTATAGCAGCCTAGATTGTCTGGTTATAAACAAAGTATCAAACCATCTAAACGTGTGCATTGCAGGCTATTTTTCAACGCTCAACATGCAGGCTACTAGGCCCATATACTTAGATTTTCAGGTACTTAAATTGTAATTCTAATAGCCTAATTCTATTAATGCGTTGGTATAAAAGTTGTACTCTCTGCGCATGAAGCTTGTAATTTGATTAAAACTCGTAGTTTTTTTTTCCAGAGTGAGAGGGATCTATGGATTAGGCTACTGCCGTATATCCTTGGCCTAGGGTTGATTTGATTAAAAACGGAGTAAATCCAAATGACACTGTGCGCCGAATAAGTCATTACCTGAGATAACTTTCTAATTGAAGCTTACAGGCAGCCGATGTTGGGAAGAGTATTTACTCAAGGAAGATTTGTAGTCCTCTGTAGTTTAATTTCTTTGAAATAGGCTAGCTTGGTTTTTGCAATTATTATGCATTTAAGTCAATTTAAAATCAATAAGGTAGTTACTCTGTTTGTTCTTGATAAGGAAACTATTCGATCCTATTTGTTGATATATCATAGTGCTGAATTGTTAATCATAAAACTCAGTTGAAAGAAAAAAAGTTATGAAATGACTTTACCCAAATAATAATCTAAGCCTTCAACTTAACTCTCTGTTCCAGATTCCAGTTCCAGATGCATTATTGTGACATTTTAAACGTTTAGACTCATTGGAGTCATTTTCCACATACATTTAAAAAAAATCTGGCATTCAAAACATCCTACACCTCCTGAAGAGACTAGTTGTGACCAGCTTCCTAGTTAGGTAACTGAAAAATGGTGTATCAATGTAACATTAACTGCAGTTGAATTTCTGTTTGTCTTTCCATCTAGATGCCCAGCACTTCACTATATCTGTGTCTAAAGAAGAGGTTTCCCCTGAGCAGCAGCACTGTGAGCAGGAGAGGAGCCCCAGTCTGGACCAGGAGGACCCAGAGCCCCCACAGATTAAAGAGGAGGTTCCCCCTGAGCAGCAGCACTGTGAGCAGGAGACAAGCCCCAGTCTGGACCAGGATGAGCCCCAACAATTTAAAGAGGAACAGGACAAGCAGCTCCAAAGTCTAAAGGAGGAAGAAACTGATAACGAAGACTCTATGTTGACTGTTATATGTGTTGACAGCCGCTTTGATCAAGATCATACTCAGTCTTATCACCTTGATCTATCTCAGAGTGTGGACAACAGAGAGGGAGAACCTGTAGCTACTACCTCAACAGACCAGATGACAATAGAACCTGATGGAGAGGACTGTGGAGTGTCAGAACCAGACAGTTCTATAACTGAGAGTAAAGACAGTGAACAGACTCTTCCTGGAGACAAACCGTTTAATTGCAAGGTTTGCTCTGAAGGGTTTACCAGTGTGAGTGCATTAAAAGTCCACATGGTGTCTCATACTGGTGCTAAACCATTCAGTTGCAATGTCTGTGGGAAAGAGTTTTGCAGAAGTGGGAATTTAGAACTTCACATGAGGATCCATACAGAGGGGAAAAAATTTAAGTGCAGCATTTGCTCTAACGAGTTTAACCATAATAGTACTCTGGAGTACCATATGAGAGTTCACACTGGGGAGAAACCTTACAATTGCAGCCTCTGCGGAAAATGTTTCAGTCAAAAAGGTAACCTGACATTTCACATGAGATCTCACACGGGAGAGAAACCCTTTCAGTGCAGCGTCTGCTCTAAAGACTTTCCCCAACAAAGTGCGCTCAGGCGCCACACAAGGATTCACACCGGGGAGAAACCTTACAGTTGCAGTGTTTGCGGGAAAAGTTTCAATCGTAACGGTCACCTGACAGCTCACATGATAATTCACACAGATGAGAAATCATTTCGGTGCACCGTCTGCTCTAAAGAATTTTATCGTAAGGGTGATCTGAAAAGCCACATGTGGACTCACTCTGGTGAGAAACCTTACCATTGCAGTGTCTGTGGGAAAAGCTTCAATCGTAAAGAATGCCTGATAGCTCACATGACAAATCATACAGGGGAGAAACCATTGAAGTGCAGCATCTGCTCTAAAGGGTTTACCCAGAGGAGTCATCTGGAAAGCCACGTTAGGACTCATACTGGGGAGAAACCTTACGGTTGCAGTTTCTGCGGAAAAGGATTCTATCAAAAAGGTCATCTGACAGCACACATGCGAATTCATATAGGTAAGAAACCAATTAATTGCAGCAATTGCTGTGATTTAATAAGCTGTATGAGCTCTCTCAAAAGCCACATAAAGATTCCCATTAGGGAGAAGCTTTTAGTTCATCTCTTTATTCTTGAGAATTACACATTTACATTTTGTCCCATTGGTTAGCGCTGCTATATTTTTGAACCTCAAACTGGCGAGAAAGAGATTTGTACTGGAAAGGATGACATTTCCTTCGTCAGTAAGAATCTAAGGGTTGGGTTTAACTGCCGGCTCGGTCTACAGAGCCAGGTTATTGTAATCTGTGTAATGTCAGAGGATCTGACCCTCAAACAAGACACCTCGTATTAATAAGCACCTTGTGTAGGACACCCAGAATTATGATGCCTTAACATGAAGGTATGTTTTTGTAATGAATAGTAATTATTCAAGACAAGATGTTTCAATAGCTAGCAAGGAAATGATGAAACATGTAAACCAGTTTACCAGTTTACCAGTTTACCAGTTTACCAGTTTGTTTTAGTTGGGACCGTAGTTATATTTGCTTTTGCTTTTCCGGCCTTTCAGACCCCCAGAAATGCACTTTTTCTGAGCAGCAGCACTGTGAGCAGGAGAGGAGCCCCAGTCTGGACCAGGAGGACCCAGAGCCCCCCCAGATTAAAGAGGAGGTTCCCCCTGAGCAGCAGCACTGTGAGCAGGAGAGGAGCCCCAGTCTGGACCAGGAGGACCCAGAGCCCCCCCAGATTAAAGAGGAGGTTCCCCGTGAGCAGGAGAGGAGCCCCAGTCTGGACCAGGAGGACCCAGAGCCCCCCCAGATTAAAGAGGAACAGGAAGTCTGGTCAAATCAGGAAGGAGAACAACACCAAGGTCTGAAGGAGGAAGAGACTGATACCAAGGACTCCGTGTTGACTGTTACTGTTGACTGTGTTGATTTTAATCACTAATCCAGATTAAATCAAATACTCTTATATTTGTTAATCACAGAGACTTTATCAGAACCAGACAGTTCTAAAATGTGATAGTGAATGGAAAGAAAAGTAACAGAAATCCCTACGAGATCTAAGATTAAATATACTTTTCAAGGGACAAAAAGTGAAGATTGTAAGGCATATATTATTAGCTCTCTAAATAGAGCGTGTTGCAGTGTGAGCCCATTATCAATCCTCAGCGTCAAACTGGTAACAGACCACACCACTTTTGCGTTATGATTGCAAACGCTTTTCTGCGGGTTTTAACAAGATTTGCTCAGTGTGGTGACTGAACTAACCCTAACCCTAACCTTAAATAATAATGCCGAACTCAGTAAAGCCTTCCATTGAGAAATGTGTTACCAATCATAACGCATAGCTGTATCTCCCCTTGAGAAATGCGTTGCCTGTACTAACGCTTAGATGTGATGGATCTCCGTTACCATTTCAACGCAATTACACGATACCATATTCTGCGGTGTATAAATATTTGGGTATATGGCTTTAATATAAGATGCATGTGCTTGAATTAACAAAGAAGGTGAGAATCAGACTTGGATCTCTCTATAAGATAAGGTCATGCTTTTCTCTTGAAAACAGAATGACAATTGTAAAATCTGATTGCGGTAGTGGTTAATGGTGATGTGTGTATCCATGCAGCTCCAACTATGTGAAAGTCCCTTGATGCAGTTCACCACAGCGGTGGTGACCATGGGTGGTTTTGGGGTCATCACTACACCATGGAGAACGTAGGATTATCTTCACTCAATGGTCAGGGAGTAAGACATTGTCCCTGTCATGTTACCAGGCAATGCTGCCCTTTTAACCTGGCATCCTTTTAAAGCACCGATTAATTTGGCCTAGGACAGGATCGTAGGATTTTATCACCCTTGAAAGCCCAAAAGTTAAAACAGAAGTCGGCAAAATGAGCTTTTATGTCTTTGTCTCCAGATAAATGGACCAAGGTTCATCAGGGACTTAAAACAAAGCTGTGTTCTGCCAGGGTAACAATTTAAGATTTTGTTGGAGGATTTGGGAGTAGAAAACTCTTCTCGTTTTGGTGGTATGGTATGGTAACAAATGTTAATTTGTTGTTTTAATTTCAATAGTGTAGTATTTTTTTATGTCTATATATTCTACCTTAACAAGGCACTGCTGGAAAAGAGACAGAGTCCCAGTCGGTTACCCCTGTAGGAATAAAGGTTCACATGAGAGCTTTGCAGTTATAGTGCCTGTGTAGAAAGAACCCAAATGTAACATGACATTAGCAAAGTTGAGAGAGCTAATAACAATGAAACTAGGGCCCAGTTTCCCGGACGTAGACTAAGCTCAGTCCTAGACTTACTCTCACCGTCAATTGAGATTATTAATTGAAAATATTTTTTAGTCTAGGACTTAATTTATGTCTGGGAAACCAGCTCTAAGTGATCCATTTGAGGACTCATACTCGGGGACCTTGAAGAGTTCTCTTGAAAACGTGTACTGTAAAATATATCTAAATGTCAATATCTTCCAGTGCCATGTCACTGATTACCGTGGTGTTTGTAGTGTTTCTGCACGGTAGCTACTAGAAGTTGCTAGGTTTCATCACGTGGATTGTGGGAGTGACTTATAGGCTCCACCTAGTGTCGTTGTAAATAGAAGTAAACCCCATCAGCCCCTAGGAACGACTGTCTGAGTTGGTTGTTAAGGATTCTGGCTCTGGTACAATGGACCCAGGTTAGACCCCAGTCCCAGGCGAATAGAAACGGAAGTGGAGGTCTTCGCTAGCTTAAGGGACCCAAGCCAATGTAGAAAGCTCACAACGCAAACTGGTCCCCATGTACTATATTCTCCCTGGCTTGTTCAGAAAGGTACCCTGTGGTAAACTGACTCATCCCTCATTTAAGACAGCTGGGGAAGATTTGAGTACAAATATAGATAATCCCTTTGAGCAAACCTACATTCCTTCCCACACACATTTGCTGACTATTTTCTCAGACTATACACTAAACGACTGTAGGGTCACTGTCTGTAATTTTTGACACTTTGGGACACTGCCTAATGTGGGACACAGAAGCTCCAATGGGTGTAGGTCTTCCTCAAACAAACAGATGTCAATAAAACTGGTTTAACACAAGCTGTGATATCATGTTATCAAAATCAATTGACTTCTCAAATGTCCAATCATAGATTGGCTTCACATACCCACTGAAACTTGGGTGTCCCATATTGCCACTGTCCCACATTACAGACAATCACCCTGTGTGATCCACCTTTTGTGATTAAGTCTGTATGTTTTGGTTTGATCTAAAATACATGTATGTTGCATATTTGTTTATTTGGTGGATAATAACGTGTTAACTCTAGTATGAAAAATGCAAGTAAGCAGCGTTGGGAAGTCCAATTTCACATCATATCAAATCATATTTTGTCTTTTCGAACGGAATAAAAACGTACATGCACCACAAATGTATTTACCGCTGCTTTTTGAAGTGTTACACGTTTGACCTTTTGATATGTAAACGAGAGAATGATCACCACAATACCTGCCAAGTATTGTTTGACCTTTTGATATGTAAACCAGATAATGATCACCACAATACCTGCCAAGTATTCTGTTTGGCTTTGTCTTCTGTTTGTTTTATGGCTGATTGCCTGTTAGCCAGGTCATTATTGTAAATGAGAACTGCTTCTCAATTGACTTATCCGGCATGCTGTTTATATATTTTACTTTATATGTACTTATTTATTTTTATGTTTATAGTATATTTAGTATGCATTGATATAACTTGGTGATAATACAATTTCCCTTTGGACTAACATAGTACAATCCGATCCAGTTCTATTATACATAAATGATACACTAAGAACAAATAATGATGGAGTTACCATAAACAATTCCAAACAAATAAGATTTTTGACATGACTGAATGTAAGGGATTTAGGCAAAACAAGTTATAGAAGATACAATACTGTGCTTGTCAATGAAAACACCATTTTGAACAACTATTACCATTGAGAGTTTATGCTTGGATAGCCAAGTTAAGTGCCTATTTGAGACACACTTCATAACAATAGTAACCTTATTTTTTTTTTTTTTTTTACCAAGCCTTACCTAAATGGTAAGGTGTCTCCCCAGTGTCTTATCTATTGGACATTTTTTCACACCAGTTTGCAGTTGACGAGTTGCATGTATCCATGTCTTTAGAAAGATTAACTTTTCTTATATGGCATTTACCAAAAACGTCTTTCCTTCGATTACGAACAATGGATAATTATTTTATTGTTCAAAATAAACAAACATATTTTAGATTAAACAGTAATATACAGACCTAAAACACTACAATTCATAACATAGTTGGTCAGTTTATTCTGAGAACAGGATTAGACAGGAATGTGTGCTTACTTAAAAGGATGAATTATTTTTCCAAATGTTTAAGTTCTGTTAAATGAAAGATTTGCCCCAACTCAGAAATATCTATGTGGAGATTAATAGAAACTAGAAACATTGAAACTATGAAACATTTCGATGCATTTTACAGTAGGTATTGGTTGAGTACTATTCTGAGGAGCACTGCAATCGTCCACAGAGTAAAAGGATTGTTGACGTCCGTCTATAAATATCCTGGAGACCTTTCAATACACCTTTGGTTTGGATCTCTTCCAACAGCCACCGCAAACACATGCAAGTATTTACTAACATGTGAGCTTTCAGAAGATGATTGAATGGTTTTCCACACTGCAGCGGTAAGGCTTCTCCTCATTGTGAGTTCTCAGCCTCTCGCACGGTTCAACTCTTCAGAGCAGATGCTGCATTTCAACAATATCTCTATTTCGTTATGAATTATCATGTGGTGGTTCAGAATACTCTTATGGTTAAATCCTTTGGAGCAGTTTCTGCATTTAAATGACTTCTCACCTGTATGAACTTTCATATGAGCTGTCTGATAGTATCTACAACCTTCACAATTGAAACTTTTCGCACCAACACTGCAGCTGTAAGGTTTCTCACTTGTATACATTCTAATGTGAAGTGCCAGATAACTCTTTTGATAGAATAATTTTCCACAGACACTACAACTGTACTGCCTCTCCCCTATGACTCCACATGTGGTAATCCAGAGAATACTTCTGTTTAAACCCTTTGGAGCAGAAGCTGCACTTAAATGGTTTCTCTCCAGAGTGAGTACTCAGGTGGCTTTTCAGATTATTTTTACGGTTAAACTCTCTAGAGCAGATGCTACACTTAAATGTTTTTTCAACTGTGTGATTTCTCATGTGATCTGTCATATGAGTTTCATGACGGAATCTTTTTCCACAGACACTGCAAATGAATGGTTTAGCACCAGTATGAGATGTCACGTGAGATTTTAAACTACTCTTAAGACTAAACCTTCTGGAGCAAACCGAAATACCATATGGTTTGTCTCCAGACAGAGTCCATTCACTGTCTTTACTCTCAGTTATAGAACTGTCTGGTTCTGACACTCCACAGTCCTCTCCATCAGGTTCTGTTGTCATCTGGTCTGTTGAGGTAGTAGCTGCAGGGTCTCCCTCTCTGTTGTCCACACTCTGAGATAGATCAAGATGAGAAGACTGAGTTTGGTCTTGATTAAAGATACTTTCAAAACATATAACAGTCAACGTGGAGTCTATGGTATCAGTCGCTACCTCCTTCAGATCTTGAAGCTTCTCTCTGGGGCTCTTCTCCTGTTCACAGTGCTGCTGCTCAGGGAGATCAGGCTCTTTAGACAAAGTGAATTTCTTGGGGTCTGGAGGAAAAAGCAAACAGAAACTCTTGTTTAATAATTCTTTACTTTTCTAGAATGAACAGAGTATCTGATGATTTGTTTTTTCAAAAATAACAACAACACCACTTCAAATAGAAATTTCATTCGAACATTTTTATTGTAGGAATAACAGGCAGTTTTTGGTAGAGTGTGATAGCTTTGATAGCATATGCTATTAAAAAAATTATTTTGCGCGGAGAGAAATATGTATCCACTCACACATGGGTGGCACTGTTATCATATTCGTAAAAGTCAGCTAAAGAAACAATGTAACTTTTTCTTGGCCTGGACAAGTACTCATACCTTATTGGAACAATGGTTCATTGGAAAAGTATTTCACAGTGTCTACTTTCCGATACAATGCAGCATAAAAAAGCAACGGAAAAACTACATTTCCCCGTAAACGATCGAGTCAAAGAGGCCGTATTCCATTAATTAATCCGTCTGTAGGAGAAAAGTACATCGAGACAGTACTAAGATAGCTGGAGTGTTTGTTTGGACTCTGTCTTGCTATCAATAAGAAATATGTAGCCTAATTCATCGGAATAAGCCTGTACGAGAAATCCCACAATTTTGTTTGTCACAGGACTGTTTAATACCCTCGTAATCAGTAAAACCCTCATTTTAAAACGAGGCCAATCTCGATTTACTAAATGCTCGTAGTCTTAGTTCATACTGCAGCTAACTAGCCTACGTAGTACGTACTGTTGCATGAAGAATGCGTACAGTTGGGACATACTACTTCGTCATAACATAACATAGCCTATTCTAGATAAATAAACAAACAAACAAAAACAAACCTGCTCTGTGCAACTTGACTACTGGGTTAAGAAGAACATCCAACAGTTTACTTTGGCAGGCAATCCTCCTCTGTGAGGAGCGAATCTCCTCCTCGTAATCCGCTATCGTTCTTTCAAAACACCCAAATATCTCATCAGCAGCCGCTGACAGTCGCTCAGTAATCAGAATTCTCAAATGCTCCGTTTTACTAAGAGACATGGTGTAGGTCTATATCAAATCAATCTTGAAGCAGCAATCACTGTTGAACGAACAGAGAGAGGATCGTTTGTCGGCTCTCTGTGTGCTTTGTAGGGCTAGACTAGAACAACTACAATTTAGAGAAAAACGGTAATACTTGCAACATCGGAAGCCCACTTTCCCGCAGATTTTGGAGTATTGAGTTCCGGCTGAGCGTGCAAGCCTGATCAGCACTTCAGCTGCGCGTCAGCAGACTGCCCAGCCCTCGCTTTACTGCAGATCAGAAAAAACTCACATTTTTCCCCAGACATTGCAGCTGTAGGTTTCTGCCCAGTGTGGGTGTCCATGTTTGCTTTCAAATTACTTTTACGGCTATTATTGTCGTGGCGTTGCAAAATTGTAAAATATATTATATATATATATATATATATATATATATATATATATATATATATATATATATATATATATATATATATATATATATATATATATATAAATATATATATATATATATATATATATATATATATATATATATATAGTACTGTGGAAAAGTTTTAGGCAGATGTGAAAAGATGCTGACAAAAATTTGAAAGCAAAGAGTGGTCACAGCAAATATTGATTTGATTTAGATTGTTCATTTGTTCATTCACTTTGCATCTTCTCTGAGGGAGAAGAAAGCCGTTAATTAGTAGTTTTGGTCGCTCTCTGATACCCAATGTCTGATATCAACAATGTACCTAAAACCTAAGCTGTTTCTTCGAAATGAATGGCGGATAAAATCCCTGTTACAATGCAGTCTCCATCAAAATATAAACAAATATAATTTGACCTTATTTGTTAAAACTTTTTTTCTGAATAGAACAAACAAACTTACTCTGCGGTAATGAGTGACAACTACAGGGAGATGCACAGCCAATCGTAGGGTATACTGGCCTGACAATATATATAGCCTGTGTGTATATATATATATATATATATATATATATATATATATATATATATATATATATATATATATATATATATATATATATGTATATATAAATATATATATATATATATATATATATATATATATATATATATATATATATATATATATATATATATATATATGTGGAAGCTCAATATTACTGGTTCATCACTAGGTGGCAGTATGATAGCAGAAAAAAACAATTACAGAGGTGTCCTGTTTGAATACCACATATGATTTAGATTCTCTCATTTATCTTGTCATAGGCATGAAAAATTACGACAGAACTTTTTCATAAGTTGTTTGGACCGGAAGTATAAGATGAGGCATATACTGACCTTTACTCACCTTACATTGCCCATGTTTCGGATTTAATTCCCTTTGATCTTAGACGTATTTGGTCATTTAAGTTATCATGTGAGCAAATAAAATCCCCGTAGCAGAAAAGTATCAGAAAAGGCAATATGGGAAATAACAAAATAAACAAACGGTTTTGTACAGAGACAAGCCTTTCATTTCCTGTTAAACAAAATGCTGAATGTTTTTATTGTGAAGGCGTTAAGGAATCAATCTATTCTCCAATTATTGACTTTAATATCTGCCATTGTAGGCTTATGGTAAACGTCTTGCAAATGTTTCTTTTGTTGTTTTAATCGTTTCCTATTCATCTTCAATTGTAACAGCATTTAACTCCCTATTCAGAAAACGTCCCTATCAATGATCGATCAATGAAACGTATGGTTCTGGGGACTGCATAGGCAGCGACTGAATAGGTTAAATGAGGGCTTTTTAATGAGTTTACAGTTTTATAGACCGCATCTCTTATTTCAATATGTGTGTGTTAGGCTATTAACAGGGGCCGCGTCGTCTCACCCATTCGCTCCTATAGTGTCAAAGAAGTGCGATAACCAGCCGTTATCTGCGCGTGCACCAGAGGAGCCTGGTGGATCAATTAACTGCAATCATTGTCGAAGTCCAAATATTAGCCATTTACCGATGTCTTTCATTTCAGGCTATACGTCTTTTAGCGACTCATAACTATGTTTAATCAGTGTGTCCATTAGACTTAGCTTGCAGGCTTGGTTGTGTAGTGAATGTTTGGGAAGCTGCCTAATAGCCTATGACGCGACTTGCTTCAGCCCGTTGTTTTCTTAAAAAATGTAGCTTCTCGTGCCTTTTAATGAGATTTTTGTTTTGTTTTAATGAATATGATTATTTAATGTGTTTGAGGATATCTGACTGTTTTTATTCATTCACAACATAGATTGGGCAAGTGATTGGTTACAGTTTAACAACGTAGAGAAACTGATGAAGGAAAGATCACCAAGTGTTTGGCGAGGTATTCAATCGACTTGCATTTGCACTGTCAGCGATAAAAACAAAACAAAAACAAATCCGCTGCATGGACTCCCTCACCTCCACACGTAGACTGGCTTCTCCAGTCCCGATGGTGTGAGTTAATCACCCAATCATAGCCCCTTAAAACATGTGTATTGTGTTGCAAATGATAACATTTAAACAATCTATGTGGAGATTGACCCGTTGCCAATCATAGGCTTATACAATGTAGACCGATATGCTGGAGCACCCTGGACTGTAGATAACTGACTTTTTACTCACACCTAAACTCCATAAGAACATTCCCTTTCTCTTAAATGTCATATAATTGTTGCAAACAATTAAATCGTGTCGATACCTTTGTGGGTTTTTTGGTTTTAAAATTACATATATCTCACCTCACAAACCTCCATCTCTAGCTGAATCTCAGGTGTATTAGAACTCGCCAGCCTTGCTTGTCTATACTTAGGATACAGTGCAGGCCCTGTTGTGAACCAATAGGAAAAGGTCTGAGCACCTGCAGGAAGTTGTGTGGTCTGTTATCTCCTCCCTCTCGCGCTGAGATATGAGGCAACTCAAAACCGTTGGCTGAAAACACCAACTACCCTCCATACCCCATGACACGCGACGTAGAATCTCTTGCAGTCCAGCACCTTTTCCTTGGACTCTCCACGGACCTGTTGTGATTAGGCCTGGCAGTGCAGTCTACAGGGTATAGGGCTTTTTAGTGGCACAAGTTTTAGTTTTCTTTAGAATGCAGTACCAGCACGCGGCGCCTTCTGCGATGAGTGTTCCTCTTTACGCACCGACCCCGATCCAGCCCACGCACCCCACGCCGTTCTACATCGAAGACATCCTGGGAAGAAACGGGACACCCCCCTCTTCTGCTCCGGTTGTACCAACACCGACTCTTCCGTCTCCTAACTCGTCGTTCACCAGCTTGGTGTCGCCATACCGGACCCCCATCTATGAACCGACACCGATTCACCCAGCTCTCTCACACCACGCTGCGCTCACGGCCACGTATGCGTCCGGAGCATTTGCCAACTCCATCTACCCTTTCCACAGAGCCATGGGGGATTACACGCACGCGTTACTAAGACACGACCAACTTGGTGAGTCTCGTGCGTAAAGAGCTTGAGGTGTGTTTTTTTTTGTACGGCTGATGGAGTTCAATGCATGGTGTACCAAAGAAACTGTCACGTAATCAGTTATAATTGCTGCTAATAGCTTAACAGCACCAAGTTAAAAAATGACAATCCATATCAGTAGCCATACACTGGATAAACAATTAGCCTACAACAAAGATTGCAATAGCCTATATAACACTAACTTTCAAACTTTTAGCGAAAGCCAAATAAAATAGTTTCTAAAGTAGTTCTTGTTGAGTCAGTGGGCATATATTTTCAAAGAGTGTTAGTGTTTTGCTTGTCTATGTGGTGCTATAACCTAAATAAATAATGCCATGTAATTGTGTGTACAAAATTATCATATTATAAGAAAATAGGCTAAATCAGATTTGAACGTTTGTTCTATAACAAAAATAGTGCATTGGACCGAATTGCGCGGCCTTGACTCGTTTTCCTGAAACCCATTGTTCCAAACTTCTGAAGTCCCGTCATCTCCCTCAAACACGAGCCTAAATCACTTGTTATTTCAGCAAAAGATTGTCGGTCTGGTGTGTGTGTGTGAGAGAGTGTGTGTTTTTTAAAGAGAAAGAGGGGGGGGGGGTTAAGTGAACCGTCTCTGTTCTGCAAAGCTGCCCCCCTTCCGTTCATAACGGAAACCTTGCGCTCTCGATAGGAGTAAATCAGGTTTCAGAAGCTGTTGGCTGTTTTCCTGACTGTCCCTTGCGCCCCAGGCAGCCGCTTCCGCGGGAGTCGTGCAGGCTGCTGATTATTTTATCGACATCCTCAATACAGACATATTCAGGAAACACTCGGCCTCTGATAGCCGGGATCCGTTTTTCTGATATTGTTCACTTCCTCACTGCGGGGATGTGACTTCTTTATGGTTGGCTAAAATAACCAAGCAGGCACACATCAAATAAGCCCTATTAAATATAAGATGATGCGATCCAGAAGAAGAAGAAAACATGACAAAGTGATTAATGTTTCATTGAGTGGATTAAGTTTGATGGTTGCAGTCCGATAAGGCTTATTCGATTATTTTAAAGGAAAGATTAGCATTACGCAACTGTTCGCTTTAAAATATAATTTTCTGTTTTACTTAATTTAATTCCATGCTCAATTGAACCGTGCCAGTCATGCCCTTGATATTTTGGAATCTCGCTTTGCTAAAGTAGTAAATAGTGGGCATATACGGTCTAATGGACATAGCCTATTCATCATGTGAAGGCCGCAGCTTGTCATCAGCAACCCAACAGGAAACACATGAGCGGATATTTGGCCATAGTGTTCTCTAAACACCTTCCCTAAAACCCCTCTGGGATAGCCGCAAAGCAACCGCCAACCCAAACTTTTGGAACGGTTTATTTTTTTCTTTCTCAATATTCTTAACTGTTTGTCAACTAGCGCTAACATTTTCAACTATATTCGTTGTTTTGAATATTGTGTTTGTTTTAAGGCCTCTTTCAAAACCATAGACCTGCATAATAACAATGACATAATGGTTCCTCTTTATGTTTGTTTTGAAAGGTAAACCACTTTTGTGGACACCGTTTATTCAGCGGCCGCTGCACAAAAGGAAAGGCGGGCAGGTTCGGTTCTCGAACGAGCAGACCATCGAACTCGAGAAGAAGTTTGAGACGCAGAAATACCTCTCACCCCCCGAACGCAAACGACTTGCTAAGATGCTCCAGCTTAGTGAAAGACAGGTGACATATCAACATAAGCTACATAAAATAATTCGAAAAAGTTGTTGTTCTGTTAACATTAATAATTATTAAAAAAAAATGCATAGGCCTATGTAGGCTATATCTATTTTAAAAGACCGAGATTGATATTTTTGTATTATTGTAGATAGGCTATTTCCGACAGACTAGATGTAGGAGTTACATTTTTTGCCTCATGTGGTTAAAGCTATGTTTGTAAATTATTAACTAATAATGAATTGAATTTGTTTTACAGGTAAAGACGTGGTTTCAGAATCGAAGAGCGAAATGGCGACGCCTAAAGCAGGTGAGAGAGACATTTATTCGGATAGGAATTAAATGTCATTCCGTTTGCTCCATTTCATGTTATTTCGAGTCGTACAATTAAAATAGAAATAGACTTGAAGTCAATAACAGTAGTTTATGCAGGTCTGAGGGTCAGCGATACACTTTCGCATAAAGGCCTACAGGTCGGTAATTAAAATAGGTTTGTATTGAAATACATAAATGACAGGATACGGCTTGACAGAGAATGCTTTACTTATTCGAACTTTTTTAGCTTATTATGGGGCAAACCGTTATTCGTGTTGAGGTTATGGGTGGATTGTATTTAATATATCTCCTTCGATAAAAAAGATGTGCTTGCCAATGAGATCGAGTGAGATACTGTAGCATCGAACGAAACTAAAGGAAAAATAAGAAATTAGAGACATAATATTTGAAGTTGAAGTGATCGTTGCAAAAACGGGAACATGTATTTTTTGTCAAAGTTTTTAGGTTCATTCGATAATTGCTTGAATGTATAGGATATTATTTGACTGCATTTCAAGCACAAATTTTAAAAGATAATGTCTCAAATTTGGATTCGGTCATTAAAACGACAGAAAATACGGGGGGATCAAAGTGTTCAGTTGTGTAAAGAAATATATTTTAGAGTGCACATATGGCTTTTAGAAATTCGCAATAATTTAAATAACCATTTAAGCGATGAATGGAAAAGTAGCTACATTGTGTTCAAAATATTCGGTGTCTAGCCAGCCTATAATGATGATTAAACATCACAATTGCACATAACGATATTTACTGATTGACCTTTGTTGTCGTCACACAGGAAAATCCTCAGAGCAGTAAGAGGGAGATGGAGGAGGAAGAGGAGGAGGACGAGAGTCAAGGTTCTAGCAGGAAATGTGACGAGTCGGTCCAGTCCGGGACAGGATCGGACAAGTGCGGTTCGCAGGTGAACCGCGGCCACCATAACTCAACGTCTCCGCTCTCACAGGGAGACATGGAGTCGGACATTTCGGAGGATACTGACAGAGAACTGGACATTGAAGACGAGGAGTTCCCTTTGAATAACCAGATGTGAGTCGGGAAAGTTCGTCCAGCTTTGTGATGCGGGATTTCCGCTTCACTGAAAAGCTCTTGAATTAAAGTGGGCAGTTCTGTTTGCTCTGTTCTTTCAACTTAAGTACATATTGAAGTAATTCGTTTTTGTGTATATAATGTAAGCCTGTATATTTGTGTTGTTGTTTTTTTTTTTTTGTTGTGACTTAGTTTAATTAATACCTGCTCGAGCCAGCTAATTGTTCAGGACACCACAGCCCTAAGGGGATGACTTCCGGTTAATGGAGTTGTACAAATTCTACAGTTAGATACTGAATGTAATTATGATTAATGAAACAGTGTTGGCATGATTTTCAATAAAACATATTTTGTGATAAATATGATTCAATTATTAGTATTATTTTTAGTAGGTATAGAGGTAAAAAAAAAAAAAGTTACCTTTTTCAAAATAATCACAATGATAACGTATTCGGTTAATGCAGGTGCTGACTATTATTTTGTTTTATAACTTAGTATGCATTAACCTAACCGAGCTTGTATCCAGGTGAACTGCTATCTTAGCTTACTTCTCCTCAGCTTACTCAATTCAGTTTGGCTCAGTTCAGTTCAGTTTGGCTCAGATCTCTTCTGCTCACCTCAGTGCAAAAAAAAACAAAACTCCCTTTGACTGATTAAAGAGGAGATGGGTCTTCAAATAGCTTATCATTTAGCAGGGAGACAAACACAGGAGAGTTTTTCAGTGAGCAGCCTGTTAATAATTGTGGGATAACCCTGCTGATGGGAGGCCTGGGTAAATAACTTTGAGCTCACTCACACAGTAGACACATTGCAACTCTACCCAAAACCAATAGTATGCACATTGATCAGTCTCTGGATTGTGTAATGCTTCACAAATTGTTCAAAGTAAAGTCAACACTAGAAGCAGAGCTAGCCAGATAGAGGGGGACTGTGACTGGATTGGTCCCTGTCGCCACTGGAACAGTGAGCAAGACAGGCAGTCAGAAAAAAATAAAGAGACAGACAGTCAGTGAAACAAACAGTCAGTCAGACTGACAGTTAGTCAGACAGACGGTCAGTCAGACAGACGGCCAGCAAAGCAGTCAGACAATCAGCCAGTAAAATAAGCAGACAGTAAGTCAACCAGAGAAGCAGTCACTCAGTGAGTGAAGAAGTCAAGACAGTCAGTAAAGCAGGCAGTAAAACAGGCAGTGAGTTACATTCAGTCGGTTAATAAACTAGTAGTAGTCAGTCAGTCAGTCAGTTGGTGAGTCGGTCGGTCAGTTGGTGAGTCGGTCAGTCAGTTGGTGAGTCAGTCAGTTAGTTGGTGAGTCAGTCAGTCAGTTGGTGAGTCGGTTGGTCAGTTTGTGAGTCGGTCAGTCAGTTGGTGAGTCGGTCTGTATCGGTGATCACTTCCTCGCTGAAGTCCAGATATCTTCATTGATGTTTGTATGTTTGAAGTAGATTCCCCCCTGGGCCTTATCTCTCCATCTAGCAATCTAGTATCCAATGATACTGTTCATTGTAGATTTCCAGCTCAGACTGGTAATGTAACAGGACCAATAAAGATATGGAAGAGACGCACGAAAATCAATCACCACACGGAAAATGTTCCAATGGGGGCGAGAGATCAATAATAGTATGATTAAGTGGTTCATTTATTTTCACGATTGTACAAATTAAACAGAGCAATAGAGAGAGGCTGGGAGAGAGAGAAAGGGAGAAAGAAAGAGATCAATTGATAGAGAAAAAGAGAGAGAGAGATTAAGAGAGACATAGACAGAGAGAGAGAGAG